>JAGKQL010000022.1:1921687-1964028 GCA_018398635.1 Cyprinodon brontotheroides | reverse complement strand
AATTCTGACTTTTCCCAGAATTCTGACTTTTATCTCAGAATTCTGACTTAATCTCAAAATTCTGACTTTTTTCCCAGAATTCTGACTTTTAATCTCAGAATTCTGACTTAATCTCAAAATTCTGACTTTTTTCAGAATTCAGAATTTCTGACTTTAATCTCAAAATTCTGACTTTTTTTCTCAAATTCTGACTTTAATCTCAGAATTCTTACTTAATCTCCAAAAAATTCTGACTTTTTCCCAGAATTCTCTGGCTTTTAATCTCAGAATTTGACTTTTTTTTTCAGAATTTTTTTGCCTTTTTTTTTCTCCAAGAATTCTGGCGTAATCTCAGAACTCTGACTTTAATCTCAGAATTCTGACTTTAATCTCAGAATTCTGACTTTTAATCTCAGAATTCTGACTTTTTTTCTCAGAATTCTGGTCTTTAATCTCAGAATTCTGACTTTTTTTTCTCAGAATTCTGACTTTAATCTCAGAATTCTGACTTAATCTCAAAATTCTGACTTTTAATCTCAGAATTCTGACTTTAATCTCAGAATTCTGACTTTCTAATCCGGTGAATTCTGACTTCAATCTCAAAATTCTGACTTTTTTCTCAGAATTCTGACATTTCAGAATTCTGACTTTTATATTCTCAGAATTCTGACTTTAATTTAAGAACTCTGACTTTTTATTGTCAGAATTCTGAGGAAAAAGTCAGAATTCTGAGAAAAAAGTCAGAATTCTGACTTTTTCCCCATGTTAAACTGAAATAAAATTTAAAATCAGTTAACTTTTTTCCAGTGGCCCTAATCATCTTCCGTAATGTTCTGCAGCAGTGGCGAACTATGGTAAACAATTTGAATACAAAAAAAAAAAAACAAATAAATTCATGAATAAAAATAGAATATGATTTATTACAAGTTATACCCTCATGTCTAATCAATGTTAGAAGGTTGCAAGTACCTGGATCGACCCCCACAGCCTGCACTCTGGGTCCCTGAGCAAGACCCTTAACCCCACACTGCTCCCTGGGCACTGCACAATGGCAGCCCACTGCTCCCCAACGGGATGGGTCAAATGCAGAGGTTTTCTCCAATGTGAGATCAGTAAAGTTCAATTATTAATTATCATTCCCAGGGAGCTTCTCTAACTGATAAAATGTTGTTTTCTTTTCAGCTAAATAAAATAATCTGACAGGTCCTCAGGCATGAAGGGTAAGATTTAAAAGCTATGCATTGCTACAAGAAGTAGAAGCAAAACAGAAATGTTTATAAATAGTGAGAGCTTAGTGAAGAAATTCAGAGTAAAGGCATAAAAAGGACTCTGACTCTATACTTACACCATGAGCAGCACGGCTGGTATGATGAGGCCAGGGTTTGCTGCATAGCTGAACAGAGTCCCCATGAAGGCTGGCAGATCCAAGTCAATTGTCTCCATGATCACATCGAACATCTTTGTCTTCCCACTGCATGGTCACACAGATGAGCACATGCTCATATCTAAAAACACAGCTCCATAAAGAGGCAGCTGGTTATGCGAGTTACCTAAAAGGACCGCAGTCAAATGAAGGCGGTAGCGTCATGATGGTGTAGACAACTGGCAACAGGCTCAGGAAGAGGATGAGGAGCAGGAGACCCATGTAGAAGTTGTTGGACTTGGAGGCCTTGAACACTCTCTCATGGGGGACGTTTGTGGCCATCACGGCCCAGCACTGATAGTACATGGAGCTCAGGAGACGAAGCACATTGATGCCAACAAGCCCCGGGGCATAAAACGCTCCCATCCTGACATGAAAATAAAGCTTAATAAATATCTTGAGAGTTGAGATCCTGTTTTTCGGCACCAAATCATTCAAAAAATAGACCAAATTATTTTAGTGTTAATAAATTGAGTTTTGATAAAGTTTAATAACTCATTTTGTTTTCTGTTAATTCCCTATAAAATACTTTTTGGTGATGGCATATAAAAAATGGCATTCAAATCTCTCTTTATTTACTTTGTTTAGTACAATTTATTTCCTCTAAATCCAATATATTTAGTACAGACATATTTTGATTAAAATACACTTTAGCCGAGTCCAATATATTCCTGTTCAAAACTTTCCAATTTACCTTTGTATACAGATGAAATAAATTAACCTTTAGTGCACAAAATAAGGTTTTAATCTACGGGGTCCAATAGAAATCCAATCCAATATATTGTCGATAAATGAAAATCTAGTGGCGTCAAAATGCACTGAAATCCAAATATTTCCAAATTTACTCTGGTTAATTCCATATCTGGTTAATTTTTATTGTTTTATTTATAAAAAGCAAACAATATTTTAGAAGTGGGGACTGCGGGAAGTCAGTTGTAACTTTCTGTTTGGTCTGAGGGGAGAAAGCAGACTGATCAGGAAAGAGTTGGTTGAAGACAAGTGACGACCGATTGATTTTCTTACTTGAGAGATGAAGAAGAGGTCGCTTGGAGCTATAAGGATTTGTTTGAGCGGGCTTGGCAGATTTTATTCCAGAGATCCAGGTGAGTTAGATCCAAGAATGTTTGAAATTTACTTACTGAGATCATGGTTGTTGAGCACGAACAGGCAGGTGATAGAAGACTGAGAACTGGCTGGCGTGGTGGTCTACTCAATTCTAGTCAGAATATGAGGTGCGATACTGCTCCATAGAGCTGTGATTATGGGGCGTTTTGAGCGAACCAGGAAAAAAAAATGCCTCTGCACTCAATTGGATGGACCTACAACCAATAAAAAGCAGCATTGCGTGAAGCGGTATGTTAGCGGCGCATGGATTGTTGTCAACAAAAAATCAAAGCAGAGTTACCATTGCCTAGGATAAGAAGATGAGCGCTTGATCGCGTTTCTCCGTTCCTCTTTTAAAAATAATTTTGCTGTCGATATCTTCTAGAACAGACCTAATAGCAGAATCTACACACCTCAACTCTCCAGCGGCAGCCATTGTTGTTGTATCACCCTTTTAAGCACAGCTTTGGTGGCGTGGTTGGGTGCGTTACTGTTGATCATCTGTCCATCATCGTATAAAGCCGCCCTGACAATTTTGATTGGCCGCCAGATATTGTGCTTGCGAGCATACTTTCGCTACTCTTAAGCAATGCCGGGCCGAACTTTCCGGGCCTCAAATGTGGGGAAGGGACTAAGTTCCGAATAGCACAAAGGCTAGAAGAACTGCTGCACACAGATGAGACCTTTTCCATTACCATCAGAGACAACCTGAGGTTCATTGGTCCACAGTAAAAAAGATCCACAAGAAGAAAAATTTCAACAGCAAAGATATTCCAGGTTTAGGTCTTTGGCTGGAATACCATCTGGGTAATCATCCGGCGAAGAGGAATGATCCTTCTCCTTCTTATATTCACGCTAATCATCTTGATTGAGAAATGTTCTCAGGTACGCTGCACAACGGGTCGGCCCAGCAACCAGCAAAGGTTTTCTCTGCAACAGGAAGCTCACTCACACCAGAAAGACCTCAGTCCAAACAAGGTCAGAGTCCAATATAAAAGAATGATGTATCCAACACAGTTCCTCAGGTCCATAACCCGCCCAATCAACAAGATACTGAAAAAACCATCCTCTGTAACGGGCATCCAAAATACTTTGCAAAGTCAACGCTGGGTGCCAACGTCTCAGGCGGGTGGAGGGAGACTAGAGGGAGTGCAAAGAGGACTAGACGGGGAAGATTTGATCAGAGAAATGTGAAAAACAGGATGAATCTTGGATTTCAAATGGACCGATGAATCTCTGAGAACGTTTGGAATTAGAGCCCTTTAGGTTATTGTCACGAGTTGATGACGGAACCTTTTGTCCAACCTTTTGAAATCGGCCAGACATCTATGTGCTTCCATTGCCTGTTTCAAGGCAGAAACCCTAAGGTTCCAGACCCGTCTGCAGCGCCCAATGCGGTGTTTGACAGAGGTAACTGCAATGTTCTGCTCATCAGATGGAAACGGGGAGGTTGGAATCGTAGAGAGGACTCAAATGGAGACAGACCTGGGTCCTCTCTACATGCTGGTTTATTCATTCTTTCATCCAAGACCTTTTAAAGATTTCCTCAACCCAGCTGACAAGCCTTCCATGGCGGAAGAAGAGACAGGGTGCTCTAAGACAACAATATGTTCCTCAACCAGGCTGAAGTCACAGAGGTGTTTAAAGTCCATGGCAGCAAGACTTTGGGGAGTGATGAGAACCATGTTGAGTACCTTAGGTCTCTGGATGTTTTCGACTGTCATTCCTAACATCTCTCTTTAACATCATGTGGAAGTCAGTGACAGCAAAGATGGTTATTGTGGAGTCATGAAGTCAACTCTATGCAATGTATTTGTTCTGCCCAGCCTCTGAAAAAGGAGATTCCAATCAGTACAATTCAGTTCACTGTGCAGGTTGGATGCCCATATGTAGGTGACAGTGCTCCTGGATTGGCAGACTGAGGTGATGGTTCTCCACCATAAGAGGAGGGACCTGGAAAGAGTACTCCAACTACAGGTGGATTATGCTAGGTTCACACCAAAAGCAGCAAGAGCAGCAAAAATGTGTGTGCTGCTACCCCATCCTTTCTTTGCCTGGCAGCTATATGCTGTGATCAGTGGGAATAAAGTAGTTTTAATATGTTTTTAAGAGAGAAAGTCCACCTGAAAATTTCTATCTGTGCAGTCAGTTCATCAAGATTACCATCCTTCAAATATTATTTCGCTTTTCGTCAAAGACGCGATAGACCCCCACAATATTACCGGGCGTGCGCTGTCAATAGGAATCCCATTCAACAGCAGCCTCTGCCCCGGTCACCTTTTTGCAGCGGATAATAAAAGTGAACATGTTTTGCCAGCAGATTTCGGCATTTTAAGTAAATTTATGCATTAATAAACTGTTTCAGAGGAGTGATCATAGCGCTCTGAATCAGCAGCGCTGTGTCCGTCTCCCTGTCAGCTTCCAGATCAGCTTCACTGATTGGTTGAAGTTCAATTTTTCCAACTCAAGCAGCAGCTGCGTTTGCGGCACGGCGCTCCTGCTGCTCAAAACACACTGCGGGATGTTTTGCTGCACCTTGATGTGTGCGTCAGATGCTCAAACGCTACCGTTGCGCTGCTTCAGCTACTTAGACGCGCTGGGCCTGCTGCTCAAAAGGCGCCTCGGGACATTTTGCTGCGCCTTGACTAGCGTCAACCATTGACTTGCATGTAAACTAGCTGCTCCTGCTGCGTTCAGTGTGAATGCAGCTTAACACTTCTCAGCCTACCCGGGAAGGTCTATGCCAGGGTGATGGAGAGAAAAGTCCGGCTCATCGTCAAACCTTGGCTTTAGAAGACGCACTGTAGTTTTTCGTCCCTGAAGAGGAACGCTGGACCAGCTCTACACCCCCTGCAGGGTGTTGGGACTTTGCATGGGAGTTTGTCCAACTGCTTTTCTTAGAGAGCAATCTTTCCTTGTTCATATTTCCTTCTTCAGTATCTTTATGGTTTTAGCTACATGCACTTTCACATCAACAGAAGCAAGAGCCTGGTAGAATCATTTTGTTTTCTCTCAAGGTAAACCTTTTCAGAATGTTGACAGAAAAATGTGTTAATGTCCCAAATTGCTAGCTTACTTTCTGGATAGTAGATTGGATAATTTCAAGTTATCTTTAAAAACTTTACCTCTAACCTGGATCTCACTGTTCTGTTCCCTCCTTCTTTAGCAGTCAGGAGAACATCAGACTAAATCTCTCAGGTTTTAACAGCAAATACATTTTATAGGCTGAGTAATGATCTCATCATTTGAACCTGAGGTGGAGCAAATGTGTGGGAATGTTTTCCTCTACATATGAGTTGGAATAAAGTGAGGGCATCCCAATTTATTACTTTCCTGAAATTACATTGTTTTGGTACATTTCACAGGGAAATTGAATAGAGTTTTATATTTTTTATAGATATTACTAGATTTGTTTTTTCTTTCGCTGTTATTACCCAGAAATTAGATTTTTTTTTTTATGCTAAAACATATGTGTTGGTGTTAGACTTGAGTTAAAACCTGCTTGAAAATCTGGAGTGCAAAAGCATTTTAGTTGTTCCATATGGGCTCTTTGTTTAAACCAGAAAAGCCCACATGGTCGAGCTCTCCACAAAGCGTGACTTTGATCTGCCTCCTGGATTTATGTATCTCAGGGAAGGGGGCCAACATTTGCCTGCCTATCCATCACCACTCCCATCTCTATTCCATCAAAAGAGGCAATTTCAACAATCAGGGAATCACCAGCAAGCAGTCGGTAAATATTGCTGCTTATGTAACTTTTTACATATTGTGTAAGAGACCTTAAAACGATGCTAAACCAACAATGGTTAACTGCTAATGTTGCTAAAATGTCATGCTGTTACTGTTGTCGAAAGTCAAATTAATGATTGCAGAAAGAAAAGGGGAATCAAAAGTGGTCAGAATGAGCCCTACTTCATTTTTTATTCTAAAAATAAAAAACATTAATTTAAAGACAATTTTAGAAAGATGTATATGTAGATAATCAGGTTTTGACTTCTTGAAATATCCAAATGTCAAAATATGCCATAAAAACACACAGGGTGCCTTAGGGTTAACCTGACTCCGCCAAATGGATTTGCTCCCGCATATCCATCTGGAAACCTTCCGTTGAAGTAATTTTTGGGAAGGGGCTTAAAATACTGGTTAGCTGATTGGCCTATGTTGTTGGTGATAGACGAGCCAACTAAACCAATCAGATCGACGAAGCACATGGCGATACTAACAGAGCGGCGGCGAAGAGGAGCCAATTGATAGATCAAACTCTTGCGAAAAGCCAGTATCGGGAAGAGCAAAAACATATTTTTCCTCTGAGAAAAGCCTCCAGAGCAGTGTTTTTGCTTTCTTCTTTTAGTGAAGAAATACTCTGTAATTCGATAAAACTGCTTTCGATAGCCGCCCGCGCTAGTTTCATCGGTTAAAGAATCGCCATGTGCTTTTAGACTGAACTGTCGGCTTTTCGATTTGGCGTCACACCTCAACCGCCTCAAAGCTAGCGCTGATTGGGCGTTAAGTTTGCGTGTGCGGCTCCCAAATTTTCTTCAACAGAGAGTCTCCAGACGATTAGCGAAAGTGAAACCTTGAAAGCTCAGCGAGATCAGGATTGTCTCCCGAGGACTACCGTTGGGTATCCTAACCGTACATTCTAACTTTATCATAATGAAAGTAGCAACAGAAGCCCAGATTCATAAAAAAATACCATGCAGTTAACATAGTAATAAGTAGTATTAGTAATTTAGGGCATATATATATATATATTTTTTTTTTTTCTTATTTATTACCAGATCATCCCCTGGTTGAAGACCAGTCCAAGAACATTGCCACTGATGTCAAACTCTCCGTACGATGGCTAAAAAGTGATCAGACACAGCAGTTACCTCAGTGTTAGGGTGATGAACTCATCAGTAGTTGTCCTTAAAATGTCCAAGTACAATGAACTAGGTTTAGGCTATGTTCACACTGCAGGCCTTAATGCTCAATTACGATTATTTTGGTGAAACCTGATTCTTTGGCGTTGCCGTTCACATTTCCAAATAAAGGTGACTTGTATGTGATCTCCTGCGTCACTCAACTTAAGTGTCCCGCAGGTGCAGTAGAGGATGCTATGACTTCAAAGGCGAGTGTGCTCTGTGTTTACGGAAGTAAACATGGATGGTAGGGCTGGAGCACGTCTAACGATCCTTCATTTCATTCCTAACCTTAGCCAGTGCATTATCCATGGAATATGCACTGACACTAGCTAATGGATTAGCCAGGGCCGCCTTTACAGCTGCTTTTTTGTATCTCTGCTTCTGTCTCCTTGAACCCCAGTGGGTCTGCAGCAGATGGCGCTCACACTGAGCCTGGTTCTGCAGGTTTCTTCCTGTTAAAAGGGAGTTTTTCCTCTCCACTGTCGCTACAAGGGATTGCATTTGAGTCAATGAGGTCAACTGGTTTTCCTTAGATAGAAAACTTGAATCAATTGTATGATCTGGTGAACTGTAAAATGCCTTAAAGCTACAGTGTGTAATTTCCAGCGACATCTAATGTCCAGACTGCAGACCGCAGCTAGCATAAACATCTCCCCAACATAAAAACTTCTCCCCAACGAGTGCGGCGTTACGGGACAAAAATGTCTTCCACGACGTCCGCCATCACCTACCTTCTCAAGTGATGAGGTTTGTTTACATAGATCACTTTACAGATAGTATTTCATTAGTCTGTGTAGGGTATAGATTTCATGTAGACTTAAGATAATAAATATACCGTAATGGGCGATCTCATAATCACTAGTTTGTTGGCTCTGCTGCGTAGATGTCTGCCTCCATGGCTGCGGAGACCGCTCCTATGTAATTATAAATAGCGAATTCTAAGGCAAACACAAATATTAAGGTTAGAGGCTGAGCTCAAGTAGATGATGATAAATAACATAGTTATGTGTAATATGTTACATTTCTGACTGTATATCCCTGTAATTATTACACACTGTAGCTTTTAAGATGACATGTGTTGTGAATTGGCTATAAAAATAAGCTGAATTGAAACTGAATTGAATTAATATAATCCTTTATAGACTGCTCTCTGCATTATCGTGCGCCTTAGTTGCTTTTCCGTCTGCTTTTGCATAGCAAGACACTGAATCGTGACCTTTGTTGAGTGTTAATGACATTCAGGTCGATGATCAGCAAAAATCTGATTTGTATCGGATTCAAGACCACAAAGCCAAGTGGCCTGGGTTTCATTGGAAAAAATCGGATCTGTGTTGTTCAGACTGCTAGGAAAAGATCGGATACAGGTCGCATATGGGCAAAAAATTCGGATTTGGGTCACTTCAGGCTGCAGTGTGAATGTAGCCTTAGAATATTATTTAGACCTAAAATCAAGGCTATCAGCAACAAACATCAGAGAAATCAAGACTACGTTTTTATCAGAGGTAGATTCATGTAAAATCAGGCTATTGATTACTATAAGTTATCTATAGTTTTATATCATGAATGGACATTTATCCTCAGAGAAAATATCTTCTACTGACACTGGTTTAATTTATTTGTTCAGAGATCTTAAAGTATGACTCAGTTTCATCATAATTACATTTATATTTTATGTATAGAAAAGGAAGCTTTTTTACAGACTTACAAATCCAGCTTCCAGATCCCAGCACCAGCAGTAGTTGAGGAAACGGACAATAACGGCTCTGGCAAAGTCGCCAATCAGGATGGTCAGGTAGGTCACCTGTATGTCTGAAACGGTCAGCTTCACAAACTCCTGCAGAACAGGGAACATTTTTTAGTAAAGCTAACATTTTAGGTCCATTTTTCATAGTTTCCTTTAATAATAGGAAAATAAATTGATTAAAATCCTGTGATCCTTCACAGCAAGTACACAAAAGACAGAAAAAAGTGAAACAATCATAAATAATTTGTCTTTTTCGTTACAATGCCGACTGCAGTCTCCCAGCACGGGCCTCGGATAACATCCCCAGGGTCCATTGGGGGAGGAGTAGCATCAGTGTCGTTAAGAAGACGTGAGTAGTTGGCATAGTATTCCTTCATGGCCCAGATGGAAGCATTCTTGATGGACTGTTCCTCTTCTAGCTGAAAGGGATAAAGCCAGGTTTTAGCTGAAAGCACTCTGACGAGAATAAGGTCATACGTGCATCAACAAACAAGTTGAAAAACACAAGCATTATATATCTTCAACGTGTCTACTGCATAATAACTTCATTATAAAAGTATAAAGCACCCATTTAACTTACATAAAGCTTGTATTAATTGATACAAAATTAAAATAGCAGTCAAAAACATGCCAGATAAATAAGCTAATCTGTAAAACAAAAAAAAAAAAAAAAAAAAAAAAAAAAAGGTGTATGTGGGTTTTTGGTGGAAATCTAAACCTATAGCCTGTGGATTTAAAGTATTTTCATTAAAGGCATACCCTCATGCAAAAATACACATTTTTCAAAGTTAATTAATGTGTTCCATAACATTTTTGGATGATTAAACGAGTCATTTCCAGGTCGAACAAAGGTTTTCTCCAGCACGCCCTGGTGGTGCCAGCAGGGGAAATAACGGACTTGCAGTTGCAGGAGCCCCTCGGCCTGCACTCCACAGGCTCAGAAGTCTAGTGCCATCGCGAGAGTCGGTCTTGCTTTTATGGCGAGAACTGCTACTGCGCGCAGCCAGTGGTATGCTGGATTGCTTAGAAACGAGTGGCTATATTTGTGCAGTTATCATGGGCGGAACCAGCAAGAAAACAAAGCAAAAGCCCATGTTGGAGCAGGCAAGAAAGAGGAAAGGGGCTCTACCGCAGTATATGGTGGATTGCTATGCTTCTGTCTGTTAAGCTTCAAAACAACCGCTGGTTTGACGGAAAAACAAGGAGAACAGCTGAGCATATTCAATGACAGTGTGCACTTTTTACGCCTGGAGGAGCCTCAGCTGGTGCAAATCAACACCGCCGTACAGGATACCTTTTTAAATTTGGTTGGGACTGACTTCTGGTGATTTTTTGTTAGGCTTCATTTTATAGTAGCTTCATTTGGTCTGGTAATATGGTGGCACCAGCAATAGTCTTCTTGGTATGGCTTGCTGCTAGTTTGTGGATCCTATAGAAAAATAAATAAAAATAGCTAAATTCAAGTGCGTAGTCCTAATGAAGCAAAACCGTAAACAGGGGTCAATCAGCATATTCTCAGGTATGATGGCTGCAGCCTTTGGTCTGAGGAAGTAAGGGACATCTAACAGTTTGTGGATATCTGTGCTACATTCCAAGCATGATTGTGAAACAATATTTAGTTTAGTGAATCATATCTAAAATGCATCAAAGCTCTTCAGTGGCATTTTTGGAGAACCATTGAAGAAGTGAGAAGGATAGATGTGAGAAATATATAAAATGTAAGTCAGATTTATTCATATGCTAGCAATATTTATTACATTCTTATGGATGTTAATTATGAATTGCTAATACTATTAACAGTGTTATATTAGTAGAACCCCCCTCAAAAAAATAAACCGTGTAATTAAAAATTTAAACAGAGAGCAAAGAGTTACAGAAATGTATTCTGTATCACAAGCTTCTTCAGCACAAACCTGACTGTGCAAAATGTGAATGTTTTAATGTGAAGAAAGAGTTATGTCTGAAAGGTGTAATGTTTCATTTCTTCCTCACCCTCTTACTTTTTTATTTTAGGTTCAACTTTGAGGTTTGAGTGTATGCCCAGACACAAGACACATTAGCAGGAACATTAGACAACAGACACAAACTGGTAATGATCAAATAGAGAGCCATGGAAGACAAAGGTAATAGCCTTAGACTTAGACAACTTTCATTGTTGTTTCGTATACACAGAGTTTCATGACATTTCCTTTCCTTGAAATGCAGCAGTGATCAAATACATAGAGGGTAGGAGAAAAAAACATGGTGAAAAACTGCATTGATATGAAGCCCTAATCTTTTTTTCAAGAAGAATTTAACTTTGTTGTCAAAAAATTGTCACAAGTACAAAGCAATGACATTCCCTCTCTGCATTTAACCCATCCCTTTGGGGAGCATTGGGCTGCCATTGTGCGGAGCCCAAGGGAGAAATGTGCGGTTAAGGGTCTTTGCTCAGGGACCCAGAGTGGCAGTCTGTGGGATTGGGGCTTGAACCCACAACCTCTGGGATCCAAGCGCAATTCCCCTAACCACTTCTTCTATGAAGAACTCTTTTGCAAAATAGGTGTTTTTATTTCCAACTTTGTTACTCAAAAGAAAAACTCTGTATAAAATGGAAGTGTTAGGAGGACTGGTACTGCCCTGGAGAAAAGTAGATTAGGGTTAAGTATTCAAACGTGGTGTAATTGTTTAGGGACCTGGTGGTGGAGCTAATTTTAGTTAGTGGTCACTGAATGAATCATTACCCGTCCCTTCCATGGTCAAAGTTCTTCAGTATATTGAGATAAGCATAAAGTGCTAAATCCAACCAATGCAAGGCCGTATCTGAATTTTTTTGGTGAGTAAAGCATTCAGTTAAAACCTTGTTCATTTATGAAAAATCCATGAAAAACGAGAATACAAAACTTTTGGTGATGCAGAGAGAGTTGAGAATCAGTCAAAAGGAAGTGATTAAATAGAAAGCTCTGACAAACAGTGATGGACAGTAGCGCCGCTACATGTAGCTTAAGCTGGTTTAGGTTTAACTACATTATCAAGTAGCTTGACCGTAGCTGTTGCTGCTTTATTTATCAAGTAACTTTCCTGTAGTGACGCTGTTGCTTTGATCAAGTAGCGACGTAGCGTCAAAATTAAATGCTACAAAAATCCAGGGCAGTTACATCACTAAGAAATGAAACCAGGTTTTCTATTTTGAAACAATAATCAACTCAGCCACAAAACTACTGCCGTAATGGGGCAAGGTTTCCAGCTGACGCCGGTATGGCGCTTAGTAGCACAGGCACACTCAGTAGAAAGCTAGATCGTAAGCCGCCACCCCTTCCCGTGCAAGGCTGTCGCTCTATTGGCTGGAATGGTTGCTAGGGGCTTACGCATCCAACTGCAATCGGAGAGAGAGCAAACAAACAGCGCTAAAAGAGCCTGACGGGCCTTGGCGAATTCTTGGCGTATTCCAGAGACTCGAGCAGAAGCAGCGCCGGTTTTGCGCCTTAGCGAAGAAGGCGAGGCAAGCCAGAGGTGAAAATATCTGTGCAAGAAGCATTAAATCTGAGAGAAGAAACAAAGATTTGAGAGAGAGCGCATGGTTTGAGTGTGAGCATTATAAGTTTTGAGTGCAAGAAGATAAATGATGTGCTCTTTGCATTATGGCAGGATAATTCCTACCATATGTGCCACTAAGATACTCTAATTAGAGAGCAGTAGTGAAACTTTGGATATTGTATTTTCATGGCCTAGTTTACCAGACAGGATGTTTACATAAATCTGTTTTTAGGCTTTGCACAGATAAGATATTTTAGGTATGGAGGAACAGCTCTACCGTATAATAAATAAATACATAAATAAATAAATGCTCAATAAATAAATAAATAAGTTCATTGAATTAATATTCAATTAATTGCCCCCAAAAAATGCAATGAATAAATATGTAGGTAGAAATTAAATTATACAGTGAGACATAAATATATATATCTCTTAATTAGCTTCTTTATTTTTTCACCTTCTTTTGTAAACAGTTTCATTTGTTACTTGAATCGACTGTTTAATTGAGGTCTGAAGAAGTTTTCTCTAAGGGAGACCCTAAAGAAATAAGATGCCTTTTGTAGGGTTTTGTTTTCCCTAGAGATGTCCATTGAATGCAAACTCATAGCCATGTCTCCATGTGTAGAACACTACACAGTACCTTTAATTTGGTTCTAATAACAGCAGATTGTTTACTAGTTTGTCTACTAGTAATTACTTCAGTTTTTATTTTAATATGCTGATCATAAAGCAATGTTTACACTGTGTTATGTCATTGGCTGATCTTTAATAAATGTTTTAACCAGTGTATCAGACTCATTTTGAATTGATATTAGGTTGGTACAGCGTTAAGTAGCTTCTGATGTAGTTAAGCTACTTTTAACACATTAGTGTAACTTAGCTTGCTATAATTCTTTAGGTGGTAGCTTTTGTGTAGTAAGGCTTAATTTATTGTTGAGTAACTGATAGCTTAGCTCACTACACTGGACAAGTAGCTTGCCCAACACTGCTGACAAACGCATTAAATTATCTCACCCCTTATGCCAATACTTATTGATCAGTTGGGGAGCTTTATATTTTACACAATGGTAAAGGCATACAAGTAAAAGCTAAAATTAAATCTTTAAGCAAAGGTCAATAAATTGAATGTCTCTAATGTCCTTGAACCTTTTTTAGGCTAAAACAATGAAATGAAAGAAGCAGAGTTTGGGGTAGAATACCTTGGAGTTGACCTCATCAAACAAAGCAAACAGGAAGGTGTAGAGGTTTCCTAGAAAGAGGGCAAAGATGCGTCCCAGCTGCCACTTGAGGGCGATTCGAGGATGGTAGTCCTCCAGTTCGGCGATTGTCTCAAAAAGAGGAGGACACACCAGACCCAGCAGGGACATGATGAGCTCCAACTGGTAAAACAGACCGTAGGGATAATTTAAGACTTGATATTTGCTTTAACTTTAACATATGTAATGGGCTCAACACACCAGGAATGACAAATGACAACCACAGGTGGTGGTCAACGCCACACTAATACACAGAGGACATGACAGAGGAGACAACATTGGGAATCATGTTCTTGGGTGGCCTGCCTCTAATAAATTTGATTGGTTATGAAACTGGAGGGAATTTGACACTTTTAAAGGAAAAGTCCGGTCATATTCAGAATTCAAACTTCTGATAGTACTTTAAGTAGAGAATATTACACACAGTTTAATAAATGATACGCGTTTTTAATTAAGAGTAATTTTCATTTAAATATACTTAACTGGAGGCATCTATGTTTGCCAAAGAACACTACTGCCACCTACTGGATTGTGACGTCCGCGGTGCGGTATGGGGCTGTTGATCAAGTCCCCGAAGTCTGCTGTATCTGGTGTTTGTCACAACGCGCTATTATCAAAGTCATCTTGTAAACATTCTTCTTCCAAATGTTGGCTACATATTGCGTGTTTTTTCTGGCCAGAAGTTGATGGCAAATCCTCCCTCTTCAAGTTGGCAATCCAGCGATGAACGCCCGTCCGTGGGGGACCAGGAATCAGAAAGGTGAAATAATATTTTCTTTTACTTTTACTTCGATGTATTCCAACATCCAACTGCCATACGCGTGGGCATTGTCAGTTTCACTATAGCTTCTGGTGAATTTCAATGGTGAAGTCCTCCAGAAATCTTCAATAGTTGCTGTTGATTGCAGATGTGTCTAGTAGTTCCCATTGATTTTGCTTGTAAAGCGGGGGGAATGGCGCTAGGCTTGTCAGGAGGAGGTGTTACTATATTTGGGCAAAAATGGCCGCTCCCAGACCCAGTGATCGCGATGAAAATTATTATTTTCACTTTCCTACTGATTAATGCTAAATTCGATAAATCGCCGCAAACGTGTTAGTTTCAGGTTAAATAATGATCCATTGATCATTCATTGCTGACCGGACTTTTCCTTTAAAGCAGTATGCGACTGACCAGACTTTAAGAATGAAGAGTAAGAAGAATTTTGCTGGAATTGCCAAATATCTTGCTACTCAGTCAACTAAAGAAAAAAACATTATCCTTTATTACAGAAAAAGTACGGAAGAGGATTAGGGGCCACTGGAAAAAAAAAAAAAAAGTTAACTGATTTTTAAATTTTATTTCAGTTCCATTTGGGGAAAAAAAGTCAAATTCTGACTTTTTCTCAAAGGAATTTCTGACTTTTCTCTCTGAATTCTGACTTTTTTTCTCTGAATTCTGACTTTAATCTCAGAATTCTGACTTTTTCTCAAGAATTCTGACTTTCTTCTCTGAATTCTGACTTTAATCTCAGAATTCTGACTTTTCTCAGAATTCTGACTTTTAATCTCAGAATTCTGACTTTTTCTCAGAATTCTGACTTTTTTCTCAAAATTCTGACTTTTTATTATCAAAAGTCACAATTCTGACATTAAAGAGTCAGAATTCAGAGAAAAAGTCAGAAATTCAGAAAAAAAAGAAAGAGGTAAATCATTAAAGAATCAGAATTCTGACTTTTTACCCATACTATACTGAAATGAAATAATAAAAAAAACAGTTAACTTTTTCAGTGAAACCTAATCCTCTTCCGTAAAAAGACACTGCATGGTTGTAAAAAAAAAACGTCTTCCTCCATGTTAAAAGTTTTCAATCTGCAGAGGGTAGCATGCTTTCCTCTCCTCTCATTCAGTCAATGCTTAAAATGTCACATGCAGCAATGATAGAGGTTGCTTGGCAAAATGAGAGTTTTTTGCCTCATCATCGCACAAGTTCAGACATGTTCCATAGAAAATGAAAGCGTCGCCTCCTGTGTGTGGAACCCTTAACACAGATTTCTGTCCGGAAGCATCTGCACATCAGTACCTCATTCTTCTCATACCAGCTAAGGTCATCCCTGTTGGCGAATTCCTGAGATCTCTTCACCACAAAGTAGATGAGATACCCACTCCCACCAAGGCTGCAGGTGATAAGGAAGTTGGCCAGAACCCTGAGAAACCTGCGCAGGTGGATGTTCTCGTCCTTCTGGTTTTCTTGCTCGTCCACAATGGACTCCTGTTCTTATCAAAAAAAATGCAGATTTTTGAGCGTACGGTAAACTCAGTGTCTGAAAAGATAAAAGACGTCAGCGGGTGTGATCGTCTGCTGCGGCTACCTTAAAGCTAGTGGTGATGGAGGCGTACTTGTTGTCAGCGGTTTCTGCATTGCCGATGAGGTAATCCCAGCTGGTGAACATCTTCCAGGCGAAGGTGAACTCACCCTCCTCTCCATCTCCTCCGCCAACATCAGCGTTCTTCGCCATTCTGAATAACAAACCAAGAAGAAACCTTCATACTGGTATCCTTTCTAATAACTGGCAGTATGTGTGATACTGTGAGGCGATGCTGGAAGCCTTCCTGAGCTGGATGTTCTCACGTTCGAATCACGAGCATCAGGCTGTACCCGAAGCTTCCGATCCCCACCAATAGATAGGAGAGAGGCAGCCGGAACTTTAGCAAGCCGATGGTTCTCTGGTCGTTGTAATATCCGTAGAACAAGACAGAGTATTTACAATATCCCTGAAAAGCAAAAAGGATTTTTTGATCACCGTCGCCATAGTAGATTTGACACTTTATTTGAATCCTTCAAAGCCGTCTTTTCTGTCGAAAAACTGTAAGAAGAGCTTTCAGAATTTTTCTTTGGACTTTAGTTTTTTTCTACTACCCATCATCTGATCACTGAGTTTGTTTAAATAAAGGATGGAGGTAAAATGTTTACATCATGCACTGCAAAAAAAGGAAATCGAAATGAGTAATTTTTGCTTAGATTAAGTGCATTTTTCCTTGAATTGAGGATTTAATTGAAATACTTTCCCAACAAGACAATTTACATTTGCTTTGTCTTATTTCAAGTGCATATTTTCTAATTATCTTGTTTTAGTGACTGAGTGGGCTCTCTTAGTAAGCTTTGCCTTGGGCTTCGTCTGCCTGGCTGTGTGTTCCCTGAAATACTAATTCCATTGGCAAATCATCTTATTTATCTACTTAAATTAAGGGCAAATTCACTCAATTTAAGATTTTTTTAACTTAATTCTAGATGGTTTTTGCAGTGTGTAAACCTGTCAACAGCAGTTTATAACAGCATCTAAAAGGATTTCTTAAGAAAAATAGAGCTCAGATATTTTTGTTGTTTTATTGTTGAAGTTCTTTTTGATCTGGAAGCTAGTTAGAGAAATAAATTTTATATGTCAATGTTTAATTAATTAACAAAAAAGTCCTTTGACAAAGCTCACATATGAGACTAAATGTTTGTTATAAAAATTGAAAACAGAAAAACAGCCAAAGTCCAAAGAGAAACCCCTTTTGCTCACCTGAAGAACTATTGATAAAGCCAACTTTAGGTTTACATGAAGTTCTGCTCAGAAAAGTAAGAAAAAGGAGAAATTTTTAAGACTTTTTGTCTGCGCTGGATTAGATACTCACATTAAAGTCCATGAGAACTGAATAATCCTGAGCAGTGTCCTGCTCTGCTCTTGGTACAGTCTTTCTTGGAATAGACCCATAGGGGAGACCCATGAGGACCTTAAAAGTTACATATTGTTAGTTATTTTATGGACATCTTTGGAGTTCATTTTAAACAGTTTCTTTATTAATACTAATTAAGAATTAGCGTGGTCTTTTTAGCCACATTTATTCACCTCAGGAATGACCACCAAACCAAAGGTGAGACCAAAAAGGACCAGATTCATGCCGTACATCCAGCGCAGGAAGATGAAGTAAGAAGCAACCGATGATCCAAAGTGACCTAAAGATGCAAGTCTCATTTTTAAATATAGTATCCACAAAAAAAGGTTTGTGATTTATACGCGTTTAAAACATTTTAAAGCAAACCTACTTTCCACCTCTTTGATCTTTCTCTCCCAGGGGATGCAGGCTGTTCTGAAATTCTCAAAATCTCTCTGAAACTTAATCCATTTCTACAATAAAAACAAGCATATGTTTAGCCTGAAAACATCAAGTAAGAAAAAAACGTTTTTTCTGTTTTTGATTTTTTTTATTTGAATCCAAACCTTGGTCATCATCACTTTGTAGGCATACCACTTCCTGCCTTTTCCTTTGCCCAGAGCTCCTTCAAACTTATCCACAAATTGTTGAGCTTCCCTGCAGAGCAGCATAAAAATGCTAAACAAACTCAAACGATATGCAGACGATGCACTTGTTTATGTAGATTTGCAAGGTTAAGAAATAGGGTGAAGTTGTTGTTCTTGCTTGTTTTCATAAAGCATTTCCTGGTAAATTTGTTTTTAAAAACAAATTATTTACATCACTCTAATTTTTATTTTGGAGAGTCATAAATATGAGATAAGAAAAGTGAAACTGAAAGTTGAAAAATGCAATAAAGCTAATTTTACATTTGGAAAAATGTGTTGTTTGAAGAGATGCACATGGAAAAGAAATTATTATGAACAACAAAACACCATTGCAGCAATAATACGTTTTTCGCAAACTGATAATATAGAATTTTTAGTGTTGTGTCTCTCTTTAAGGATTTAAAATTAATTTATTGTTTAGTAAATCTATTTAGTTTATCTTAGACCCCCAAATAATATAGTTCTTCAAGTTTTTATATAAATTATTTTACAAAATGCTTGCTTTTCTTAATTTAACTTAATATTTTTACGACGTCTACATTAAGTCATGCTAAGACTTTTTTTGCAGAAACAACACATTTTATTTGCTTTATGTTTGTTTTTACTTGCTAAAAGTTGGATGCAACTTATTAAAGGTTTTAATTTATCACGATGTTCCCATTATTACAGTAGCGTTTTACTGCAAAGTGCTTGTAAATTCTAGGACTCATTCATTGTATCAATAATCTATCACGTACATCATTGAATTAATAGTCGTAAAAAAGAAAAAAACTATAAAAGATGAGCAAAAATGTAGCATGACAAGATTTCTGATAGAAAATGTTAAAAAGTGAATATTGAAACTGCTTTTAGCCTCAATAAAATGTTCTATAGTTGACCTCCAGACAGAAACGAGCAATAATATTCCCCTTTTTAAGCATTACCTTAAGAGAACCAGCCTTCGCTTCATCCTCCAAGGCTTATTCCTGATGTTTGCGATCAGTTTCTTCTTCTCCTCTACCTCCTCCATCAGCCGGGCCATCTCCCCCTCTGACATGGACTCTTCCTCCTCATCTGAGTTTGAGCTTGAATCCGATGAGCTGGAGGAGAACATTTAGCAAAAGAGAGAATAAATCAGAAAAATAGAAACATGTCAGAAGTAAAACACAGCATTTTTATAATAAGTTATCAATGCTTGTCTAAATCCTCCACTAGGAGCCAGAAGGTGAGAAAGGGATTGAAAACAGAAATGTATTTAGCTGTTCTTTGGCCTACCTGTCATCTTTCTTTTTCTTTTTCTTCTTGTCCTTATCGTCGTCTTTCCCTTTGTCCTTTCCTTTGGCGTCGCCTTTCTTCCCCTTCCCCTTGTCCTCCTCCTTCCCTCCTTTCTTTCCTCCTCTCTTCCCCCTCTTTCCTTTCTCAGCCTCACTGTCGTCCTCCTCACTTTCTTGGGCTTTGCCACCTTTTTTCCTGTTGGCTGCACCTCCTCTCTTCTTCTTAGGAGCCTCATCTTCACTGTCATCGTCGTCGTTTTTACCGCCACCTCGTTTATTAGCAGCCCCCCTCTTGTTCCCGCCTCTTGCTCGTCTCTTTGGGGCCTCCTCATCTTCTTCCTCTTCGCTGTCTGCCTTTTTGCCTCGACCTCTTCCTCTTGCACCTCCTCCTCCTCCTCGTCCACCTGCCTGTCTCCTGTTTGCTCTCCTCCGGTTTCCACCATCTACAAGTTACATTTAGATCAATCACTTTTGATTAAACACATCAAACTCTTAGTATATTCAGTTTTATTTACTTACCATCACTGTCGCTCACATCTTCGTCTATCTCTATTCCAACTAAGGAAGACAGTTAACAAAAAGTTAAATAGATGACAGTTTTATTTGACTTGGACTTTTTCTGCTTTTTGCTTTAGTTTTTCTTTTAATCTTAGGAAAAGAAATATCAGTTTTGAAATTATGTTTTGATTTATTAACCTCTTAACATCCACCTCATTTTGGGTAATCCTCGCCTATTTTGCATACCCAAATGAAAAAGCAAATAACTTAGGTACTGTAAGCCCAAATTAACACCCTCTAATTTCTGAATATATATAAATTATATAAAAAAAATTAAATTGGGTGAGTAGAACACAGACCTAGGTGGATCAGTTCAAACATGACTCAAAGCTGTTTTTTTTGTTCTTGGAAATGCTAGGTCTTTTTTGAACAGCAGTAATAAAGACATTCTTGAGATAAAGCGTGTTTTATTGTATTATATGTGTTCTACATCACGTCAACCACAAATTCGGAAAATTTCAGACCTCTAGCTATAACAGTTCCAGAGCTGTGGGCTTTGAACTTCTAATGTCAGCTTGGAGCTGCGCACAATGGCTCCACCTGCTGGTAAAAATTTTACCGGTGGAATTTTATGCATTCTCAGTTATTATCCCCACTTAAGGTCCATCGGGTCGCCGGCGATCCGGTGGGTTTAAAGGGGTTAAAGGCTCATTGCTAATTGCTTTATTCAGTCCTAATGGAGTGACCTGACTCCGTCAGATGGATTTACACCGCATATCCCATCTGGAAACATCCGTTAGTAATTTTTACGGAAGGGCGATACTGGTTAACTGATTGGCCTTTATGTTGGTGATAGGCGGGCCAAATAAAAACTAATCAGATCAGCGAGAAGCGCTATGGCTGATACTAACAGAGGCGGCGGCGAAGAGGGAGCCAATTGATGGAACTCAAACTCTTGCAGAAACCAGTTCGGAGAGAAGAGCAAAACATCTTTTCCTGTAGAAAAGCCTCCAGAGCAGTGTTTTGCTCTTCTTTCAGTGAAAAGAAATACTCTGTAATTCCGATAAAACTTGCTCAATAGCCGCGCTAGCGTAGTTTTCTGCCAAAAGGCGGCGCTCCCGGGTGATGTCATTAGACCTGCCAAAAAGAAAAGAAGAAGACGAAGAAGAATTCTTCATTCAACTGCGCCGCCCTACTAACTGTTTTGCAGAGGACGCGTGTTTCTAAGCCGCTTCAGGTGAAATGACCTGGGTCATGAGTAATGAGGAAATGGGAAGCGATTCTTGTGGGATGGAAGAAGGAAATAGTGAAAACAAAGAAGATTGGAAGAGAGTAGAATAAAAAAAATTAGAAAAAAAGCATAAAACGCAGAGATCAATTGAAGGGGAGTCCAGTTCAGAACAAGTCAAGTGATTAACAATCTAGAAAACACAGGAAAACAAAAAACTAAACTAATTAATCAGGGAGTCTCTTTTCCAGATTGGAATCTGGGTCAGTTAACAAAATCGATAAACAAACTTGTAGGAGAAGTCCAAGATGCCAAAATACTGTATAGACCTGTTAATAAACTGCAGAGACAGCGCTCAAAAAGTCAAAGCCATACAGATTAACAAGATGAGGGGAAAAGAGTTCAGTGCAGCTTGTTGGAGAACGAAAGGATTAGCAGGAGAGTCATCGGAGGAGTTCCTCTAAAAGTATCTGAAAAAGAGATTCTAGAAAATATAAGTGGTGCAAAAGTAAAAAAAATGGAGAAAGGTGTGACCACTTATCAGTATTAATCAAATTTGAAAAAGAAGCAATTACTCAGTTAGGTTTTCATTGTATGAGCTACAGTGTAAAGATGTCCAACCCTTCGCATCTGAGATGCTTCAAATGCAAAAAATTCGGACATACAGCAGCAGTATGTAAAGGAGAACAGAGATGTGGAAGGTGTGCTGGAGAGCATGAATATGGAAACTGTGGGAAAGAAGAATTAATGCTGCAACTGTGGTGGAGAACAACCGGCTGCATATTGAGGTTGTGTAGTGAACAAAAGATCTGAAGAGATAAGAAAAGTGAAATTATAACTTTCGAATAACTTATGCTGAAGCTGCAAAAAGGATCCCATCCCAGTCAGAAAGACCTAAAGCAACAGATAAAGAAATGACAAGTTCAAAACCTCTGGAGGAGGGTCCCAAAACTGCAAAAGTCTCTTTGATGGTAAAAAAGAAAGATTTTGTACTTTTCATGGTAGAAGTGATCAATTGTAGTGCTCAGATGACAAAGAAAACAGAAAAAAATACAAAAATAATAGTGAAAGCTGCAGAAAAGTGTGTTGAAGTCAGAGATTTAAACTGGGAAAGGGTTGAAAGTATGATGGGAAAATGAGCAGGACCATCAGAAACTGGCTGAGTGACGATAACTTATAGATAAATTAGAAATAATTTGGTTGGGTTAAATTAAACAGTTGGAAAATGATTATAAATACATATTTTAATTTATTAATTAATTTTTATTTTATTATTTTCACAGTGAGAGACTTGTTTCCTGTTTCCTTGTGTAACTGCTTATCAGTAAATGCCAGTAATACACTTTAACTGGTTTTCAAACCGCCATATAACCTTAGGAAGAAGAACAACTGTGCAGCAGAAGGAAACTAACAAACAAAAAAATGTCTGCAGTGTGGGACTTCTTCAAAGTTTAAAATAATGACTTGAACTTTGTGATTTGCGATGAATGTGAGGTCCTTGTCATGCTTGGGGGAGCCAACCACTTCGTCCTTCAATGCTTCTAATGTAATATCTCACTTATGGAAGCACCACCCGGAGAAAAACATCACACATTTTTCCATGTGTGATGAGTGATTATATACTACTGAGATATATAATTGTATTTTCTTGGCCGATTAATGGAGCTGTTGCCGTATCCTGAACATTTATCATGTGTTGTATTACATATGGGGCCCACCCAGATAATGTTGCTTATGGGCCTATTGTTGTGTCGTTACGCCATTGCACTTCGCCTAAACATTAACCAATCGGCCATGTGCTCTCCGATCAGCTTCAAATCAAAAAGTTGAGATGAAGGGGTTCTAAGCTTGTTTTCCCATTGGAGAAAACGTTGATCTGGTTGAATTGTTTCTGTCAAGTGCCTTGGTGAGATGCCATGTGTTGTGAATTGGTGCTTTATTAATAAACTGGATTGAACTCCAAGTGAGATCAAAATTATGGAAGAGGATTAGGTTCACTGAAAAAATAAAAAAAAATTTTTTACTGATTTTTTATTTTTCTTCGTGTTTAATATAGAGGAAAGAAAAAAGTCAGAATTCTGAAACTAAAAAGTCAGAATTCTGAGAGATTAAGTCTGAATTCTGAGGGAAAAAAGTCAGAAATTCTGAGGGAAAAAGTCCAGAATAATCTGAGGGGAAAAGGTCAGAATTCTGAGGGAAAAAAGTCAGAATTCTGAGAAAAAAGTCAGAATTGCTTGAGAAAAAAGTCAAAATTCTGAGAAAAAGTCAGAAATCTGAGAAAAAAGTCAGAAATCTGAGAGAAAAAAAGTCAGAATTATGAGATTAAAGTCAGAAATCTGAGAAAAAAGTCAGAATTCTGAGAAAAAAGAGTCAAAATTCTGAGAAAAAAGTCAGAAATCTGGAGAAAAAAGTCAGAAATCTGAGAAAAAAAGTCAGAATTATGAGATTAAAGTCCAAATTCTGAGAAAAAGAAGTCAGAATTTGAGAGAGAAAAAAGTCAGAAATTCTGAGGTTGAAGTCAAGAATTCTGGAGAAAAAAGTCAGGAGATTTGAGGGGAGAATCAGAATTCACAGGATGGAGTCAGATTCTGAAGATAAGAAGATCAGAATTCTGATTAAAAAGTCAGAATTCACGAGAAAAAAGTCAGAATTCTGAGATTAAAGTCAGAAAATTCCTGAGATTAAAGCCGTAATTCAGAAGTTTGTGAATTTGAGGGAAAAATCCAGAATTCTGAGATCAAAGTCAGAATTCTGAGATTAAAAGTCAGAATTCTGAGAAAAAGATCAGAATTCTGAGATTAAAAGTCAGAATTCTGAGAAAAAGAATCAGAATTCTGAGGGGAAAAAAAACAGAATTCTGAGATCAAAGTCCAGAGATACTGAGAAAAAAGTCAAATTCTGAGAAAAAAAGATCAACGAAATCTGAGGGAAAAAGATCAGAATTCTGAGGAAAAAAGTCAAGAAATCTGAGAAAAAAGAAAGCGGAATTCTGAAGTTAAAGTCAAATTCTGAGAAAAAAGTTGGAATTCTGACTTTTTTATTAATCAGAATTAAGTCAAATTCTGAGGAAAAAGTCCAGAATTCTGAGAGAAAAAAGAAGTCACAATTCTGAGAAAAGTCAGAATTACTTGTTTTTTATTGAAATAAATAAAAATAAATAAATAAAAACTGTTTTTTTTTTTCCCCCAGTGGCCTAATCCTCTTCCAGGTACAAAATACACCTCCGTGCAATTGCATTTTTCTTTAAAAACACTAAGCAATTCCCTGTAAAGCATAAACTTGTTTTACCTGGACAGAATTTGTGATGTAAATATATAAATGAGGAACACTATAGAATTGATGGGGTGCATTTTTGACATTTCGCATTGGTAGATGTCATCAGTGGATAATAGTTTCTTTCTGACTGGACTTTTATTCAAAGTCACACAAAAAAAAGAACCTAAGAGCAGAATTTCTGTCATAAAGAACACAAATGTTCAACTTCTGGCAGTGAGCAGAGCAGATGCTGGAAACCATTACAGACAAAAACAACAATAAACAGCAGTGATGAAACTTTCTGTTACAATTTAGCAAACTTAGATCATATTTAATAAATAAAGTTCTAAGTTAATATAAAGCACATTCCTGAAATATTCCTGCATTCTGGATCAGTGAGCTCAGGTTAAAATGTGCAGCTCACCTTCCTCTGCAGCGGCGCCTCTTCTCGGCATGGTGGAGAAACCAAAGAAAGCAGCCTCTCCGCCTCTCTGCACCGTCCGTCTGCTCAGCCTCGGCTCCCCGCCAGCACCCAACTCAGGTATCTAACGGTCATGTCGCCATGGCGACAGCTGCAGGTGACAACAGGTGTTGCTGGGAATTTTCTTTGTTACCTGAAGAGGTAAAACATTTATGTACTCTTTATGGAAGAGGATGATTCCCAGAACATCTGGTGTCGGCCTTCATAAAGGAAGCAACATTCAGAGGTTCTGCTGTACTCAGCCAGGTGTAATGGCCGTGGTTTCCCATCTAAAGGAGTCCTTGAAACACTCTCACTTGTCCTGTTATCCGAGAACCACGCAGGAGAACTGCAGACGACTTAAAGATTTAATGAAGGTTTAGGTTTCTGTGTAAGAGGGTCATTTAGCCAACTGTAAATATGCACACGTGGTCATTAAGCCGGGATGTGTTCCTGATTTATAAATTCCGTTTGCAGGAAAATAAAAGAGGAAAGGTGAGAGACCTGAGAGCTGCAAAACGAGCTGCAATAAACGCCTCCAAGCCTCATTAAAAATGACCAGAGAGCTCATCTTTCACCTGCATAATGATTCAATTTCACAGTTGGCTGTTCTGGAAGGTGACCTTTTGACACCTTAATCCATGTGAAGGTGAGAAGTAAGACGTGATGCTCGAATTAACAAGGCGATTATAATAGCATCGGCTAATAAAGGGCTGATAACATGCTTTGATCCTGCATTCATTTTAATTAACTCTGCTGGACTTCATCTAACAGAAGGTGGTGTAACGGTCAAAGCAAATATTTAATTCTTATTTATAGACAACAGAGATCAGTCAGAACAAAATGGCAACATTTCATAGTAACGACTTTAAATGATGTGTGTGAAGGGAGGAATTATGTATTTGTTTTGCAGATTATAAACCCCCTTTTTTATTAAATATTTAATTAAAAAAAGTAAAGGTTAAAAGAATTCCAGCTAAACTTTTTTTTTGAACTTTTTTCAAAACCTTACAAACAAACCCAATAAGAAGCAGCAAGAGCTATTAAAAAATGAATTTCCAGGCAGAGCGTGCAGCTCGATAGTGTGCAGTCAAAGACACAAGGGGGACTCGTAGTCAAACAGAACAAATGGCGGCCTAAAAAGCCTAACCCGGAAGATGGTGCGGAGATGCAAAAGGTCACGCTTTTCACCAATGTGAAAGGCATATGCAATAACTGCAAAAAGAAAGGACATTTTGCTAGTCTGTGCAAAATCAAAGAAAGTGCATGGAGTACATGTGGCAGCAGACACAGAGGATTCATCTTTAGATGAGATTGCATTTCCAAGTGATTCTGCAGACAGTCCTTGGATGACAAAAATAAAAATGGACAATAATGCAGGGTTTAAAATTGACACTGGTGCTTGATGTGACTGGAATCCCAACACACGTATGACAAGGGACAGTTCAGTGCACTACAGAAAACTAAAAATAGTGCTCATGGGGCCCAGGTAGATTACAGATAAAAATTCACAGCTACTTTGAAAAGAAAAGACAAACACAGAATGGAGAACATTTATATGGTTGAAAGACTAAATACACCTCTACTGAGTAGGCAAATAGCTACGGCACTTCAAGTAGTTGCAAGGCTTGATGTGACCTACTTTGGACAAGCTAAACAAGCTGAAAAAAAATCCAAAAACAGGAGTTCTTGATTCTCCTCACACTTCATTATAGGATAGTTTTAAGGTTGAATCTATGACCACAAAGAAAACTAAGCACTGATTTAAGAACTCGTCCTACTGATAAACTTGGCTACATGAGAACTACCAACAACTAACGCCTTAATATAATTTATAAACTACAAATATTATCTGCCCAGAGTCTCTCACACTTGTGGATTATCATGCAACTCTCTAAAACCAGTGTCCAAATTCAGTCCTAAAGGCTGCCATCTGCTAACCTGACTCCGCCAGGATGGAGCCTGCCCAGATATCCATCATCATCTGGAAACCTTCCGTTTAAGTAATTTTTGGGAAGGGAAGAAAATACTGGTTAGCTGATTGGCCTATGTTGGTGATAGGCGGGCCAAATAAACCCAATCAGATCAACGTAAGCATACATGGCGTACTAACAGAGTTTAATGCATGAAACACAACCACAAGCCAGGCTACTCTTGCACGAAATTCAGTGGGGAGAAGAGCAAAAACATCTTTTCCTCTGAGAAAAGCCTCCTAGAGCAGTGTTTTGCTCTTCTTTCAGTGAAGAAATACTCTGTAATTCGGAGTAAAACTTGCTTGATAGCCACGCTTAACGCTAGTTTCATCGGGCTGAAGCCGCCATGTTCTTTAGACTGAACTGTCGCCGCTACCGTTGCGCGTCACGCCTCAACCCGCTTCAAACCCAACGCTGATTGGACGCTCGCTTGGTGAAGCGGCTCCAAATTTTCTTTAGCGGAGAGTCTCCAGACTGATTAGCGAGTATAGTCTTGAAAAGCGAAAGCTGCGGCGAGATCAGGATGGTCTCCCACGAGGCGAGCCTGCCATCTACCATGTTGAAATTGCATTTCAAGACAGAAAAACAGCAACAGTGGATTATTAAGCTAAGCTGAGCCAAAAGGAACAAGTAAGTAGCATTTTCCTCAACTTGTGGAGTATTTGACTTTGAAATGTAATGGAAATTTGTAAAGTTACAAGTCCCTCCCCGCCCTCAAAAAAATGTATTCAAGTAAATATATTCAAGAATAGTACTCGAGTACAGTAATCAAGTAAATGTACTTTGCTACTCTCATCACCGCTGATAAGATTTCAACTCAACGGTGAGTAAAATCTGTACAAAATATTTTCAAAACAATACAGCCATGAATAACTGAAGGGAAATTAAAGTCAATTAGATTAGGTGTGATAAATGTTGTTGTGCGGATTAAACATTAGGGTTTCAAAGCATTTTAAAAGAGTCTATCTACCTCATTTTTGAAAAAGTTAACGCTGGTCTTCAAAACCGTCCTTGTGACTTTTCTGCCATCTAGTGGCCGACTGTGTAGCTTTCATGGTGAAAAAGATTTTTATCTGACTGCATTTCAGATCATTCTAAATCTGTTAAAATTAATCAAGTTAAATCATTATCTATAAAATGTAAAAATTCATATATATATTTAAAAAAATCCTGATTCTTGCCCAGATAAAAGCGCTCCAGCAGCAGGTTGAATCCACTCTGAGAATTTCAATAATTGGCTTCCCTCTTTTCTTTTGGCATGATCTGCAGAATTCAAGACTATTCACAGCCGTCTTAAAATGTTCTTAATCTGGACTGAAAACTTTCCCTTTTAGAAATGCCTACAATTGCTGATTTTTAGATTTTCTATAGGCTACGTATGCCTTCAAATGTATTGATTTTAATGATTGTCTTTTTACTGTTTTTAATGTTATGGACTTTTAACCTTGTTTTAATTTTCCCTTTTTTTTTTAAATGTAGCACTTTGAGATCTGAGTTCAAATGTAAAGTGCGTGACAAATAAAATTCATTATTATTATTATTATGAATAATCTGCACAAGGTGAAATATTACAATCATGTAAACAGAAAAAAAATCCACATTTTGGATGATCAATATTTATAGCTACCAAAATTACTTTCATATATCTAAATGAAAACAATTAATGGAAGGAAAAAACAGGTCTATGAAAAAATGTGGAAGCAACAACCTTTAATTTAAAATGCTTAAAATATAAACCAGTGTAATGAATTTATATAATGAGTTTTTTTTATAATCAACTGATTGACATATTTGCACATATTAGCCGCTGAAGACGCAACATAAAAAGGACCAAATGTTCCTTGTTGTGCATTTGTGAACATAATTTATTAACATCATACAATATTGGGAGATTACACACACACTGCAGAATATAAATACGAAGGTTTGTACAAACATGGAACTAAAAAGGGTTAAATAAAAAAAGCAGCAAGACCCAGAAAGAAGAAAAGTATCTTAAAACTTTCAACCAAACGCTCCGACTACGCACACAGATTCCTCAAGAAAAAAAAAAAAAAAAGATTCACCCAATAGCTGGTTATGCTACTCCATCAAACATGAAACATCACCTCCCCACAATGTGACTTCTTAAAGAAACGTTGAGAAATTAACTTTTCCGAAACGGTAGAACACACAAACTAGTGTTCAGGAAAACTATTTAACGGCAACGTCCGGAAAACCCAAAGGGAAGAGTCTTTGTGTGACGTCTGTAGACAGTTGGACCCCCACGTTAGCAGAGGGGCACAACATGACCGGGCATTATGGGAAAAAAATGTCTCCTGGAAGCAATCCAGGTTGTGGGTTTAGTTTAGTTTATGGCAAAGTAGAGGAGAGATCCAGGAATCCACTGGGATGAAAACGACCTCTTAAGGAGGTCAAGAACTGATGAAGAAAGAAATAAAATTCTATTTTGCTACTCAAGCCAGCAGAGTGCAAGCACAAACAGGCCGAGAGTCTGACCTGACGCTGTATCCGAGTGGGAATAAACCGGAGCGGGAAGCAATCAGCAGGACGTTTTAAAGGGAAACCACTCCATCGGCGTCCTCCTCAACCAGCTCCAACAGCACACATAGTGTTTGTTTAAAACAATGCTCCGAATGAGACGGCGAACTCACACAAAAAAATGAAATAAAAATAGGCAGACGGTGTGAACAGGAGGAAGAAATCCTGTCAAAAAGGAGAAAAGAAAAACTAAATCCTGGAGGAAGAAGGTGGGCTCAGGTCCGTGTTCTGAAATCTGATAGCTCTCTTTTTTTTTAAAGTCAAACAAGAGTCATATTCTCTGGATCTTCTCAGCCACCACCATGGGGTTCTCTTTACGGATCTTGGCAGCGGCGTCGGCTTTGTAGTCGTAGGGACAGTCGTGTTTGTCGGAGTAACGGTGAATCCCGCAGAATAGATTCCCGCAGCGGCAACCAAAACCTGGAATATCAAGGAAGTCCAAGATATTTAATTACAAACCACGAAAAAAAACTTTTCTTTTCAGATCAACATTATAAATATGTATTTTTTAATTAACAGAATACTATCCTTACAGGGGTGATAGATTTAGACTTAAAACTCTGTCACTAGCTGAACTTAATCATCTAAAATAAGCAAATGTAGCTAAAAATACATAATAAAATTAAAATATACTGAAATAAATTAACTTAAACACAAGTGTGGAAAAAAAACAATAAATCAAAAACACCTTCCATAAATGTGAGTTGCATCAACACCATGAATGAAGTTTACTCGACCTTTAAACAGTAAAAAAATAAACAACTAGAACACATCATGGCCATGCTAACACCTACACCATTAGATATGGTTTTAGCGTAAATTGTACGCCTTTTACTAAAAAAATGACAAATTTTACGCCCAGTTTTTGGGAACGGATTTTGCACGTCCTAATTTTCCCCTAGAAACTTCGCTCAAACGTTCAATATTTCACAAGCAGCAGCTGCTGGAGTTTAAAAGATTACATTTTTGCTGCTCAACGCGCCACATCAACCAATCAGATAAGCTGATCTGGGAGGTGGCAGGGAGACAGACGCCGCTGCTGATGCAGAGCGTCATCAACACTCCCCTGAAACTGTTATTAACGCCTAAATTAACTTAAAATGTCAAAAACTGCCAGCAATTAGGTTCACTTTTATTTTTACAGTAAAATATGGACTGTAAATAAAAATAAAATAAAACAACAAAGGACATAAATCAGATACAATATAAATTGAGATTTGAGAAGGAGAAAGAATATAAATATCTAAACCAAAATGAATCCAGGTGATGTTAAAGAACAGGTTTTCAATCGTACCTGTAAGGCCAATTTTTTTACGACACATAAAGCAGCGGTTCTTTTTAGGTTTGGGGGCCTCGGGGCCTCCGGCTTCTTCACTGCCAGCAGTGGAGGGGAGAGAAACGGCACTGGGAGGCTGATTCACAACTGGAGACAAAGGAGGAAACATTTATCACTGACCAGCCTGTTTGGTTTCTTAAATAATAAAATCCAAAATATACAATGGTTATTTAAAAACTTTTCATTCAAATGAACAGAAAGAAAGAAATGCAGGTTTTATAGTCTCATTTAATGCTTTTTAAAGTACCTTAAGAAGATTTTAAGACTACAAATAAAATGGAACTTTACTGGAAATATATAAAAAAAAAAAACACACATGCTACAAAAATACATTGAATGTGTATTTGGTTGAGTCCCTTATTGTTGTCAAAATTTTCTGAAATACTTTTTCATTCATTCAATATCAAATGCTACAGAATAAGGTACTTTAAGAAAAGATGATTATTTTCCAGTTCACTACATACATTCTTCCTGTACCATTTTTTTTTTAAGAGTATTAGACTTTGTTAGCATTTGAGCCATTAAGTGTGCTAAGTTTACTGTCCACAGGTGAAAGATTTGGCTACTTTTGAATCTGGAAATATTGCCTGGAACGATTCGGATGCACCGTCATCAGAAGGGTATGGGTGGTTTTGCACGGCTGTGTTCAGACACCGCAGCCCCTCAGCACGCAGTGTTGCATTGGATCTAAATGTTGTTCAAAGAATGATTTCCCTACGTTAGCGGTGGTAGCGTTTGCTCCAACTGGCTCTACGACCAACAGGAAGCAAATAAATAGCAAATATATCTAACATATTTTAAAAATAATTTAATGCTACTGATAATCACATTCAAGGATTTATTTTCCACTTTTATTATTATTTATTGTTTTTGACAAAAGAACAAACAATACGCTGATCTCAGCCCTCTGAACATCAGCAAAATACGAAACCAAAACAAAATCAACACTCAAATCTAAGACAGCAACCGGTTGATATGATACAAATGTCAGACAGATTTACATTTTTCTTTAAATTAAGCTTTTTTCAATCTTAAATTAAAGGCCATTGTTTCCATAGTGAATATTTCCTGCACAATGTCCATCCACTGAGTATGGTTGGGTGGCCCAGGTCTGTGCCGCCATCTTGATATTGCTTTCCTCCCTGCTGACAGCAATATCTTACCTAAATATCGATCATCTTTTTTTTTACATTACACATAAGTGCGGAAGAAGATTAGGGCCACAGGAAAAAAAAAGTTAACTGATTTTTTAATTTTATTTCAGTTTAGTATTCTGACTTTTTCCCTCAGAATTCTGACTTTAATCTCAGAATTTTGAGGGAAAAAAGTCAGAATTTTGAGGGGAAAAAGTCAGAATTTTGAGGGGGAAAAGTCAGAATTTTGAGGGAAAAAAAGTCAGAATTTTGAGGGAAAAAGTCAGAATTTTTGAGGGGAAAAAAGTCAGAATTTTGAGGGGAAAAAAGTCAGAATTTTGAGGAGGAAAAAAAGTCAGAATTTTGAGGAGGAAAAAAAAGTCAGAATTTTGAGGAGGAAAAAAGTCAGAATTTTGAGGAGGAAAAAAAAAAGTCCAGAATTTTGAGGAGGAAAAAAGTCAGAATTTCGGGGAGGAAAAAAAAGTCAGAATTTTGAGGAGGAAAAAAAGTCCAGAATTTTGAGGAGGAAAAAAAAAGTCAGAATTTTGAGGAGGAAAAAAAGTCAGAATTTTGAGGAGGAAAAGTCAGAATTTTGAGGGGAAAAAAAAAAGTCAGAATTTTGAGGGGAAAAAAGTCAGAATTTTGAGGAGGAAAAAAAAAGTCAGAATTTTGAGGAGGAAAAAAAAGTCAGAATTTTGAGGAGGAAAAAAAAGTCAGAATTTTGAGGAGGAAAAAAAGTCAGAATTTTGAGGAGGAAAAAAGTCAGAATTTTGAGGAGGAAAAGTCAGAATTTTGAGGGGGGAAAAAGTCAGAATTTTGAGGGGAAAAGTCAGAATTTTGAGGGGGAAAAAGTCAGAATTTTGAGGGAAAAAAAGTCAGAATTTTGAGGAGGAAAAAAAAGTCAGAATTTTGAGGAGGAAAAAAAGTCAGAATTTTGAGGAGGAAAAAAAAGTCAGAATTTTGAGGAGTGGAAAAAAAAAGTCAGAATTTTGAGGAGGGAAAAAAAGTCAGTGAATTTTGAGGAGGAAAAAAAAAAGTCTGAATTTTGAGGAGGAAAAAAGTCTGAATTTTGAGGAGGAAAAAGTCTGAATTTTGAGGGAAAAAAAAGTCAGAATTTTGAGGGAAAAAAAAGTCAGAATTTTGAGGAAAAAAGTCAGAATTTTGAGGAAAAAGTCAGAATTTTGAGGAAAAAAACTCAGAACTTTGAGGGAAAAGTCAGAATTTTGAGGAAAAAGTCAGAATTCTGAGGGAAAAAAAAAATAAAAAAGTCAGAATTTCTGAGGGGAAAAAGTCCGAACTAAACTGAAAATAAATTTTAAAAATCAGCTAACCTTTTTTTTTTTTTCCAGTGGCCCTAATCCTCTTCTGTAAATAAGGGCCAGATACATTGTGGCAAAAGTAAATGGTACAGAACACAACAGCACTTTGCACAGAGTAAGGTGCATAGAAGACAAGAAAGGATTTATCTTCATGCAGTTCCAGAAAACATCTGCATGGTTGGCGTCCAACACATTTGTTGCGTAACAGTTGTTTACTTTTTATAGATGGCATGAGAAAAAAAAAAAAATCGAATTAAATTTTTCAAATAGAATTCCCTACATTTTAGTGAATTCTTAGGTGTCACATTTAGGGATTTTTAATGCCATTCAAGGCTTTGCATTCAAGAAATTGGATTTATATGACTCAATGGTTTTTAAGGACCTGCGGAAACCCTGAAATGTGTACAACTGAGCCCTGCAGAAGATCGCACCTCCCTAAGAGAGATTTATTAACAATCAGAAGGCAAACAGGCTGATTTCTCCGCCGCGCAGAATGTAAATCAATCTGCTTGTCCATTTTTGGTACCAACCTGCTTCTGTGTCTTCTAGTTTGCTCACTGATGCTAATTTCTCCTCAGACGAAAGCCTCATTTCAGTCATCTGTTGTGTTACTGAGGTGGCAGCTGAACTCCCGCTGTGAACAGAACAAATCAAGAAGATTAAACAGGATTTTACTGCAGATACTTTTAACAGAATGGATAGAAAAAGTTTTTTTTTTTTTTCTTTACCCATTCCACTTTGATTCACTAAAATAAGTTGGGCCATTTGGTGGGAGAGATATATCCTCACCAAACCGATTATAACATTTATTTATAATTAAATAAATAGAAAGATTATTCAGATCTATAGAGTGAAAGCATGTTTAGTTCTTGGGCTTTTAATTTTTTAAGATTTTCCCCCATTAAATTTTTGCAAGCAAAGAACACGTTTTGTAAATGAAAATTCGAAAAAAGTAATAATGAAAAATCAGAAAACTTCTTAATCACAAAAGCTTTTAAGAATAACTTTGTTGCTTTCTCTGATTTTATTTTATTTATTTATTTATTTATTTATTTTTTTCAAATTAAAAAACATTTTTCAAATGCATTTCTGTTCCAATTACTCTTTGTTGTTAAAAGCAATAAATGCTTTTTTGGAAATAATGCAATTCTTAAACCTCAATCTATAAAAGGGAATTTTGAAAAAAAAAAAAAAAAAAGATCTGAACAAAATCCGATAAAAGTGAAACTTTTTTTTATCATTTGAAATTCTCAAATATAAAATGTGATAAAAAAAAAAACTTTTATAAAACAATGAAAAAAATATTTAAAAAACAATAGTTGGGAGAAAAACAACAGCATAGTTATTCTCAAAACTCTTCTGTTTTAATTCTGGATTGCATTTTGTTTTTTCTTTCAAATTTCCATTTAGCTTTCAACAATAATGGAAAAAAAATTAACTCCATACCAGTTTTAATTGAATTTTAAGACATATTTGTGTTTTGGAGTTTGTTTTGTGAGCTTTCATTGAAAACTGAGTGGAAGGAAGAATTATTAAAAGAGCTGCAGGCACAAGAAAACTAATAAATGCTTTATAACAAGTTCTCAGTGTCGAAGAAACAAATGATGACTAATTTACAGTTTTTAATACTATTTATAATCTGTTCACTGCACCCTTATAATGTAAATACGTGTGGATGTTATGTTATTTTTACTTTTTCTTATCTTATTGTGTTGTGACTTTGTCACTATGTGTAAAGCTGCTGCTACACTGCAATTTCCCAGCTTGGGATAAATAAAAATTACATCTATCTATCTATCTATCTATCTATAGTTTTTAAAATTAGCTACTGAAATAAATCCCTTCTACAAATAAAAAAAAAAAGAAACATCTCCACGTTTTTTTTTTTTATATATAGCATAAAATAAATCCTTATGGAAAATGTATGAAACCCAAAATCAAACTTTTTACAATCGTCTTTGAGGCAGAACCTGAGCCGGAGCTTCTCACCTGAGGGCGTCTGCAGCAGCGGCTGCAGCTTCCGAGGCAGCGGCCGCCTCAGCAGCCTCCTCAGCAGCAGCAACTGCAGCAGCTGCGGCATTATTCAAAGTATCCTCTAAGCTTTGGATGGCAGACTCTTCAGCTGAGGAGCTACTGCCTGATGGAGGAACACAACCAAAAAAAAAAAAACACCAGTCAGGAGGTGGAGTTAGAGTCAGAGAGAATTTAAGAGAAGCAGAGGGTCTCACCAATGGGGGTCAAAGAACTAACTCCTCCATTGTTCTGTCTCGACAGGTGTTCCTTGTGGCAAACAGAGCACATGCCATTAGTCCTAGGGTTACCATAGAAACCACAACCTGTGGCACAGAGCGTAGGGACTGGGCTCTGATTGGTCTCCTGGGCCATAGCAATGTCTGCCACCAACTGATATCCTGGAGAGAAACAGACAAACTGTGAGCTTTAATATAGAAAGGCAAAAAAAAAAACATGAAAATGAAATACCCCCACTAACCTGCAGGATAACAGTGTTTAACCAAGTTTTTTAACAAACATTTCTTGATTTTACAGGTTTTACTCCCGATTGACAAAGATTGAGAGAAAAAAAAACGTCAGTTTCATTTATTTTTATAGCACCAACTCACAGCGCGTCATCTTTACAGATACAATTCAACCAGATCTTCCAGTCAGATCAGTTTGACGTTTTCAGTCAAAGGAAACCAGCTGTTTGCATTCGTATGTGGTGGCTACTAAAAGTCCATGCTTTGGTGATTTATGTGGCCTCGTACGACATCTTTAAAACAGAAAGCTTATGCGTCGTCACAGGACCAGAGGGTTGAGTTTCCAGAGACATGCTAATCATTGTTTGCTAGTTATGTTTTAACCCACTTTTTTCTAAAGACAAAGTATCTGCATCTTGTGATGGCTGCATTTAGCGCCACACAGATGCGGTAACTAAGGCTATAACAATTAATTGGATTAATCATGATTAGGCGATTAATGAAAAAATTGTCAACTTATTTAGTAATTGGTTAATTTGTTACAACTGGAGTATAGAGAATATAAAACATGCCTTAAGCTGTAAGAGAAACCAACTTAGAGCAGTAATTATACCAAGGTTGAAAAAAAATTGACATTTTTAATTTAAGATTAAAAAATAAAATAAAAAACATATCCTTCTGTAGACATCCAGAACTCCTCAAGTGGAAATGTTTTAGTGTCACCTAGTTTTAATTTCGTAAAAAAATCTTTAAGGAACCTTTGGCTATCCGAGTATTAGTTGATTACTGGAAAAAATAATCCACAGATTAATGGATTTGCAAAACAACAGAAGCTTGGTTTGGTGTGTAGAAGGCTTCCAGCCGTACATGTTTGAGCCCTTGCCTACGCAGCGCTGCCAGTTCTGTTAGCTCTGCGCCTGCTGAAGACACAGGCGTCCATCCCCATGAACACTGGGACGGAACTCAATGGGAAAGGAAAGGATTCTGATTTTCCATTTATTTCAACCGTTGCGTATATTAGCTGCGACATATGAATCAAGATGCTATGACCCAAATTATTTGATTGACAGATGATATATGATTGGCCATATTTAGGTGTACAGGCTGACATATAAATAACGCATTAAATAAAGAAACAGAAATGACACAGATTTTAAGACAGGATTTTTTTTTTAAATAGATTTTTTCTACATTTCAGAACAATATGGTCTGATAAAGAATACATTTATATACATGATTAAGCCAGATTGATTTGACATTAAAAGTGTCTTCCCTACCACTTTAAAGGCATGAAATGGCTTGGTTAAAGGAATAGTACACCCAAAACATGATTAGCCTTCATTTTCTACTCACCCCCATGCTGAACAACACTCTGGAGTACTTTTTTGATATCTCAAATGCATCTGGAGATCTGTGAGGCTTCTTGTTGTCTGCTGACATTCAAATAATGGAGGTCTATGGTGCCCGAGACAGAAAGGTCCATAAAAGTCCACAAAAAAGCGTGTCAATATTCCTCCATGCTGCTGCGTCCAATGTATTCCAAGTGTCCTGAGTGGGTAGCGTCCATAATTTACTAGAAGCAGAAGTCATTTAGAGCATGTTTTAGAGCATAAACAGTAGTGTATAGGATTTCCTAAAAGCGAGTTCACGAGTCTACGGAAACCGCTGACAGACCAAACCCAGGCGAAAGTGCGCATTCAGCGTCTTCTCTGCCGATAATGCAAGCGTGAAGAAGAAATGTGCTGTTTACCTGTGCAAAAGAAAGAAACAACGAAAGAAAAATGTCTGAGGACTTCAGTGTTGAGGAAGAGCATGAGTTCTTTGCTGAGCTGAATGCGCACTTTCGTCTGGTTTGGTCTGCAGCGGTTTCCGTAGACTGTGAACGCGCGCTTTCAGGAAATCCCTATACACTACTGTTTATGCTCTAAAAACATTCTAAATGACTTTGTTTAGAGTAAATTCTGGATGCTACCCACTCAGGACACTTGAATTACATTGACGAGCAGTATGGAGGAATATTGACGCGTTTTTGTGGACTTTAATGGACCTTTCTGCCTCGGCAGCCATAGACCTCCATTATTTGAATGTCAGCAGACAGCAAGAAGCCTCCCAGATCTCCAGATGCATTTGAGATATCAAAAAAGTACTCCAGAGTGTTGTTCAGCATGGGGGGTGAGTAGAAAATGAAGGCTAATCATGTTTTGGGTGAACTATTCCTTTAACATCAGAGGACGAAAAAAAAAAATAGGTCCTGCAATAGAGAAACCTGCAGGTGGACGTTACAGGCAGATTAGTGCAGATAAACACATGAACAAAAAAAAAAAAAGGCACCATGATTTATCCTATATATTACATCTAAATAAGGAATAAAATCTGCAGAATAAATTTAATTAGAATTATTATAAGCCAACAGTCCTACAGGACCCATCTGATCCAGCATAGGGTTTAGTGTAACAATTGATAAACGGGCTTAAAGATCGACTTGCCAATGAGCCTTTTTTTGGTCAGTTAGACAGACCTTTTGTCTTCGAAATTCCGATTCCTAAAGCTCCGGGAAAGACAGGAGGGTAGAGGTTGGAGTAGAAAGCTTATCTCAGTGGTTCTCTCAGATTGAAAAACAGCAGCAACAAAAAAGTCCCTTTAATCAGAGGTGTAACTCAAGGCAGAATCAATAAAACTAGAAGTACAGGCACAAAAACTAATAACGTTCAGTTTAGGAGCACAACATCACTCCGTCCTGTACCCAAAATGTTGATATAGGTTAAGATTCATGTGGATGTAACTGCAGGTCTCCTAACAGCTACAGGCTACTCTGTTTATGACTTCTACCCCCCCAGCCCCCTCTTATATGACTGTAATGCGACACTGAACCAAAAGTCAGACTGGCAGGTTAGATGATCCAAAACAGCTTCAAGCACATTTATTTCCAAAGACATGCAGGTGTGTCTGGGTGCGTCTCGTGATTTTTCTTCTAGGGAAAGACGTTTTCATAGAAGCAGCTTCATGTTTAGGCTTCATTGTTGAATGCTTACTTAGTATTACCTTGATTAAATCCAGAAAAAGAAAAAAAAAAGCTTTGACGACATTGTTCAGACTAGTGGCAGACTACTATTGTGGAAATGTTTCCAATTAAAGACAAAACAGAGCTAATAACGTGCTACTATGTTCCTTATAGAGACTAAACCAGGAATGATTTGTCAAACTACTAAATGTCTTTAAAGGGGCTCCAAGAGCTAACTTTGCAAACCAACATGCTTCATCAATCTAAATATGACAGGAGTCCTATCCAAGTAAATATTAACACATTAGGAACTTTGATCAAAATTAATTTCTTTCTGCATTTAAACTAATCCCATCAAGGCAGCAGCTAACTTTGGTTCCTTTGCACACTTCTTAACCACAGTTTTATCTTCCACTAAATTTACCATTTGGGACTCTAAATAACCTGCTTTTTTGCTGATAATAAACTCCTTTATTTGTAGAAATGAATTCGAAAAAATGACCCAGTTTAAGGGGTTTATGTATTTATTTATTGATAGCAATGTTGCATTCTGTTAAACAGTCAATTTAACAACTTAACTTTACAGGTGGTAGTTAGTGATTTTGAAGTAGTTAATTGTTTATTTTATTGCATATTTGTCTTTTCTTTAACTGTAGAAAAGGATAGAGCAGGTCTGGAGACTGAGGGAGTTCAAAAACTTTTTCGTAAACAAAAGGGGCACCTAGAGTTTAGGATCATAGCATTCAGAAGCCCTGCCTCCCTCCGTTTGTTATCCCTTATTGATATTTGGCTGCTTTTGTTATTAAAAGATTTTTGTTTAAATTGACAAACATTTTTTAGTCACTGCATCATTTATTTAATGTAAATGGAGAAAAAGAAGAAGCAAGAATCCGCACCAATATATCAGAAGCACTCATCAGAGATCACTAAGAATAATGTGAATAATATGAGAATCTTAAACAAAAACTTGTATTGGTTAATGTCTAGTAAAGGATAATAAACTCTGGACAAAAGAATAACTGTAAACATCTGGATGATCTGATTTATTTAGATGCTTATTTATATATTGACTTTATGCTGCATTTCAGTGGGTCTCCAAGACGTTGGTCTGTCAAAACTCATCATTATAACATCTACATAAGCAATGGATTACTTGGACGCAATATTTAGTAGGTAATCATATTTCAGGACATCTGTAGAGCCAGATTGCTTCTCACTGCCCTTAAATGGTCAAACCTGATCTAGATCCTGTTAGCTTATATGTTAAAGATCTCAGAGTGGTGGGATCATCCAGATAATGGACGAGCATGACAAATAATAGTTCATTTTTAATTTCATGGGCATGACTATCCCATGTTTTTCCCCATCGTCATGTTCAGTCTGTCCTTAGACGTATATTATCGGTTGTTCTATAAACAGTAACATGTTAGTGTATCCTCGCTGTCATTTTACTCGACCCAAATATAGATCGCTAGTATTTGTACACTGCTGTACATCATGTCCTGTTTGACACGAATCAGTGTGAGGTTTCAATCTCCAACCAACCCATCAGGAAAGGAGGTTACTTTTTTCAAAATAAAAAACTAACTTGGAAAACTTTTACTCTCTTTGCTTCCTTCCTGTTGTACTCCATCTGTGCACCTTAATGGAAAAAAAAGGCGTATATATACTTGACTGATTAAACATTTGTAAATTCTAAAGTTATCTACTTCTATTTCATTTTATCAGTAATAAAAGTTGTATTTCTAATTTGACTTCCATTTATGCAGGTGATCATTTTAAAGAAATATTTACCAAAACCTACAATGCCATCAATTCTGAGGATTTTGTTTTAAATACAGGAAGATATGAAAGTGCAACAATAATATTATGTAAACATGACTGGTATGATGCGTTTGTCGTCATTCGTCTGGTTTATTTTTTTTTTGTGCACATATTTCCATTGATTCAAACATCATTGTGTTCCAAAAGTTGCAGTTTCATCCATCATACAGGAAATTAGGTGTTAGAGCTGTGCTGCACATTGCTTGTCAGCAGCCTGAAAGGACATTAAAAACCTCTTCTGGCCAGTTGTACAACAGCTTAACCTAATTAGTGTGTTTTTTTTTCCGGTTTGAATGACATTTATTCAATAGTAAAGACTACAAAAGAAAAAAATCCTATAACCCATTTGAACATTCTTTCAAATAAAACCAGAAAACAACAGATAACAACATGGAGTTTTCTCTTATTTAAATACTGATCTATTTATATAGAATCAACTTATGTTTTTGATGCTAAGGGAACTTATTAAACCAAATGGTGACCATAGACTTACATCAAATAAAAAAGGTCGATTGCATTGATTATTTAAACCAAATACCTGAAGAACAGAGACAAACCCGACTAATGATACTCCATGAATCAATAGCTAGTCTTTTCTAGAGCAGTAGCATAGGAGTATAGCTATCCAAACAGCAGAATCAAGCAAGAATAAAATAATTACATTATTCATGGGCTGTAAAACTAAATTAATAATATGATTTGTTTTCTTTGTGTGTTTCCTTGTAGTTTTCTAAGGCCACAGCCGTTTTAAATCTACAAATCCACTGAGTCATGCTAGCAGGCTAACGGCCGATGCTAACTACGCTGCTTAAAGAATATACCAGAAAAATTAATGACACGCTTGTTTTCAGGATTAAACATGTTACAATCGCGTAAAAAGTTGACGGAAATACAATATACTTAAACTGTACTCATGCGTACATGATTTATGTTTGTAGATTAAGTGTTAGCATACTTAGCTAGAGTAGCAGCTTTGCTGTTAGCAGATTAAGCTAGCCAACTTAAAACATGTAGATTACTGTAACTATCATACTTGTTTTAAACCCACTTTAGGTCATTCCTGATACTAAGGTAACATTTGAACTTAATAGTCGTATTTTTTGGAGTTGGAAAGACAAAAGAATTGGAAAGATAAAGTTTCCGACGACACGTGCTAGCAAAGCTCCCTTACCTGATTTTTACTTGAATAACTTTCTACATTAGCTTGGCTTTTGTTGGCGTGTAAAAGCAAATTTGTTTTCTTTTTCCTTTTATTGCAGTAATGGATTGCCTTAAACTTTAGACGCAAAAAACACAAGATATTTAACATGACTGGGTAAACTTACCCTTTGTGACTGAAGAACTGCTTTTCTAGTCGGGCTGAATATCACGAGAAAATAACTAGACCTATCCTGGAGCTAACTGTCTGACTAACTAACTAACTAGGGCCGTCTAGGTGAATCTTTGGTCCTTTCTTTCCTTGGTTTTGGACTCTGCTCGGCTTGAGACGGAGGCTTGTTTGTTATCGGCGACCTCTCGGTCTGTCGCTCTGTGGTGGCATCTGTTTTGTTTTACGTGTTGGCCTTCTACTGATGGGAATTCAGACTCTTTTTCGGGATCCGAATTAATTAGCTCGTATCAGTGTAAAGATTCGGTTCTTTCAAAAATCCCTATAGTAAAACCAATAAAACCAACTACAATATATGGGGGATTCTCCAGAATTAGAAATAGAGAACATTTGTCATTTTTTTAATTAATGCCACATATATATGCCTGCATATATATATATATATATATATATATATATATATAT
>JAGKQL010000022.1:1735758-1917736 GCA_018398635.1 Cyprinodon brontotheroides | reverse complement strand
TTTCCACCACCTACCACAAAACTTTTTCCAAACCCTGTCTCCATGAAACCACATCAGATGGAACGTTAGCTTCATGGGAGGAAGCAAAACAAGAACATAATAAGTTTAAGTTTTGCAAACCAAGAGCAGGTTTAATGGTTGTCATTTCCAGAGATGGGAAGTAGCGAAGTACAAATACTTAGATTACTGTACTCATGTAGATTTTCTGAAATATTTTTACTTTACTTTACTACTTATTTTTTTTATGGCGACTTTTTACTTCTACTCCTTACATTTTTTACACAAATATCTGTACTTTTCTACTCCTTACATTTTTAAAAATTGGCCTGTTACTTTAGTTTTTGAATCATTTCAATGGAGTTACGTTATTATTTTTCCGTCATTAAAACCAAATTCAATCTAATTGGATGGGAATCTAAGATTTGCATTTGGACCATACACCACTACCAAGATGAATCGACAGATTCTCGCGTATTCATTGGCAGCAAATCATTGCAGCTTGGTGGCGGTGGCGTTAGCATAGCTAGTATGGACGAATGCGAGATGATTGAAAATGAACACAGGAGATCTAGTCCTATTGGCAGACATCCATTTAAAAATGTAGACGCAGCGGCATGAAAAAGTGGTTTCTACTTTTACTTTTATACTTTAAGTAAATTTATAAGCCTGTACTTTGTTACTTTTACTTGAGTAAAGAAGTTTAATCAGTACTTCCCTACTTTTACCAGAGTATTTTTTAACACAAGTATCTGTACTTTTACTCAAGTACAGAAAGTGAATACTTTGGCCATCTCTGGTCATTTCTAAAGACCTTATATTGCCTTTGAATGTAAAGGTCATGCAAAAAAAGATTTATGCCAACTCTAAAGCAGAGATTAGCATGCTAATATTTCATGAGATATTGAAAGAAATGCTAAAAAATGTTATTTTCACATTATGTAACTTCATCGCAGCCTCTATCAGTTAATGATTCTACATATTGTGATGAAGTAAAACAAGCAAAAATATTTATACACCTTTGAAATCACCTTTATAGGGTTTGACAACTGACAAATTTGACTGTTGTTGAAGAATCACCTAAAATGTAAAACCAGTGTTATTTAAAAAATAAATAAATAAATCAAACACAAGCGATTTCTAACAAATCTCACAGTTTTGCCTTTATCAGAAATAAGAATTTGGAGCACTGAACAATAATAACAATTTAACTTTCTTGATCTCACATTTGTAAAATGTGAGAATGTACCTCTGCATTTAACCCATCCCCTTGGGGAGCAGTGGGCTGCCATTGTGCAGTGCCTAGGGAGCAGAGTGGGGTTAAAGGTCTTGCTCAGGGACCCAGAGTGGAAGTCTATGGGAGTTGAACTCAAAACCTCCAGGACTCAAGTGCGAAACACTACCCAATAGGCCATCACTCCCATGTTACTTTTCCTTTTAAAACATAAACGACTCCTGTGTGATCGTCTCTGTCTCACTATGGGTCCTTGTAGACAGGGGCCAACTGGGGCCAGGGCTCCTGAAGAAGTCATCCTCTCCCCTTTTATGGTTCCTGTACAAAAGAAATGTTGAAACATAATCTCTTGAAAAATAATTTACATTTTACTTTATCACATCATATCAGAAAAATATTTATTTAAAAAAATCACCTGTTTTTTAAGCATTTGGATGTTTAAAATGCATTTCTTTACACTTAAATTTTATTTTGTCATTTTGTACACACAAGTGGAAACAAAAAGAAATGTCTTTAAGTTCAGCTCTCTAGACTATTTAATTTCTAAAGTGCAGCCTTGATAAAGACAAGTAGCAGTGATAAAAACAACAAAAAGTTTGACTGTGTAGTTACAGTTCCAACGTTTATGTTTGTTTTTTGTGGTTTTTTGCCAAAACAGTAAGGAAATTATTTAGATTTTAAGGAAAAGGCATTATGCCTCTGATTAACAAGCCAAAAGGATCCAGCAAGACTCATGAGTAAATTTAAAGGTATAGTGAAGTATGCTCTTTATCTACAGTTCTTTATCTTCTTTATTTACAGAAGAGCTATATGTGTATATATTTTTATCTTTTTTTATTTTTATCTTTATTATATTGTGTAGTTGGATATGTATATATCTATGTATATAAAACTGTATCAGGAGCGTGTAACAAAAGTAATTTCCCTCTGGGATTATTAAACTATTTCTGATTCTGATCTGGGTGGATCTTCAAAATAAGTGGTCCTCCTAATTGTCAATCATTCTGGTGATACGTAAGGCAGTCCTTCGTGCTCATCCCCATTTTCACTTACCAGTGGTGAGTCGGACATAGTGGAAAAATTGCAAATCTTGTTTTGGAAAGTAAGCTTGTATGAGCGATGCTAACAGGAACTTTTAAACAGAGCGTGCACGAGGAGAAATGGGCTCGTGCACGCTCTAACATGCATTTAATATGCATTCCCGCTCTTGAGCGGGTACAGGGTTGTGCATATGTTTTTTTTTTAAAGTGGAGTGGGTGGGTCTTTTAAAAAAATCACCAAAATCCTCCACTATACCTTTAAACATGTTTGACTATGATGCAATTGAGATTTTCCATTATTATCAAGACAGTCTGCTATAATTTATATTTCTGATGACGCCGGCCCTTACACTGAAACAATAAGGCAAAAATGTTTTTGGCTTTTATTTAATCATATTTAGTTACTTTAACACAATCGTTTCATGTTAGCAGGGTAGGACATAAAAAATTGTGCTAAAGTAACTAAATATGATTAAGTAAATGTAAAAATGTTGCTTTTTTTCAGTGTAAGAAAACCTTAAGAAACCTGTTATCTAAACATAGACCAAATAAATTCTCAGATTGTTCATATAAGTGAACCAGCAATTTGAATAGAATCGTTCACAATAGGCACATCTCTATTGGTTCTGATTTTTTTTTTTTACTTCCGGTAGACGTCACGGAAATTGTGAGCATGCGATTGGATGGCCACCAAAGATTTCAGCACATTGCGAAACAGCAAAGCTGCTTTTCTGGGTTGCAGTTTCATGTTGATGATGATTATTAAAGAAAGGAATGTTCACCAGTTAAAACACACAGTTGTTGTTTTGTTGATTTGAAAAAAAACAAGTTGGGAAATATGTCTGTCTATTTTTCTCAAGGTGCTGCAGACTTGTAGGGTAAATTGAACCAGTAATTGCTGCTACAAACCCAACGGGTTTAGATTAATGTGAATCTGATTACTTCTTAGGAATCTCTTCACTCAAAGAGCTGCAGGACCAGAGCCAGTGCACAGGGCCTGGTGCTTATCGCTCACTATTTACTTACCAGGAATTATCACCAGAGTCCAGTCCTGTCAATGACTTTAAATTCCTGCCAATCAGGTTTAGAGCCGGACTTTGACTGGACTATGAAATCTAGCTGAGTAGATTCAACATATTTTTACAGTATTTTCCTTTTTTGGATCAAATCATTTAAATCACACACTGTTTTTTCAAACTTCCCTGTCGTGAACTTTAACCTTTACCAAAACAGCTGAGCTGGAGTTTTTGAGTTGATTTATTTTTTTTTCTAATTTCAGTCCAACCTTAAGGGGAATTACTAATATCTAATTATTATTATTTTGTCTGTATATTGTATTTTCTACAACTGAAACAATTGACTAATGACTAAATAATTGTCCATTCCTGCAGTTTCTTAAACTTGTTATTAATTAGTTTATTAGCACTTATTTTTACTCTTATTAATGCAAGGATTCCAACACTAATTTTCCAAAATGAGTTAATGTTTTTATTTACTTTTGAATGTGTATATTTGTTTTGTATAGTTAAACACTGGGATCTATCTATCTATCTATCTATCTATCTATCTATCTATCTATCTATCTATCTATCTATCTATCTATCTATCTATCTATCTATCTATCTATCTATCTATCTATCTATCTATCTATCTATCTATTCTATCTATCTATCTATCTATCTTTTATTTAATAAGAAATGAACAAACAATAATGGGAAATAAAAAAGTCACAATGGAAAAAACAGCCTACCTATGCATTTTAACACCAAACCTAATTACAATTGAATTAAAAGAACAAAATTAAATAACAACCAAATAAATATAGAGTTTATTTCTCCATTGTGAGATCAATAAAAAATAAATTTCTTTAAAACACGTCCAAATATATTTATTATATTTTAAATATAAGTGAAATCGAATTTGAAATACTTGTATTTATATAATGAATATCAATTTTGTTGGTCCTTCAATATTATTCCAAATGTTATTATATTTCTAAAATAGAAAGGTTTGATCCACCTTTCTATGTTTTGGAATAATCGCGATAGTGAAGTAAAACGTTCTTTTTTCCCTAAATAATTTCCAAATAAACCTTCATTTAGGCAGTTTTTCATCGCTCTCTCTAACTACACGTAACAGGAAAAGGAAATACGCGCAGGTGGCACGTCACCACCGGTTGTCCAGGAAACGCGTTTAAAGCAGCTGCGCTCGGCCAATCACATCCGCGGTGTCTCTATCGTTGAGCCAATGAGATCGCAGCGAGCTAGGATTTAAACCATCACTGCTGAGTTCCTACCCAAGCCAAGCACTCCTGGCATTTCTATTCTTCGCTTGTTTCCTGCAACCACGCACATTTTACAATGGCTCTTCGAGTGACCAGAGTAAGTATTTTTATGCTTTTTCTTCCTCTTCTTAAGTTTATTTTTCATTTAGAACAAAAGCATTTAACTTTCTTTATTTTTAAATTTAAAAAGGTGGAGATTTCACAACTTTCTGTTCAGCTATGTCTCCCTCATGTTTAGTATAGTAAACTGATCTTATTCCAGCGTGCTTTGCTTTTAGAACATGTTAAGTTGATCTTTTATTTTTGTTTTTCTGCAGAACCGTCTCGCTTCCACCAGGACCGAGCAGCTCGGCGGCCTGAAGGCCTGCTCGGTGACCGGGCCCGGACTGAAACCTCGGGCTGCCCTGGGCGAGATCGGAAACATCGCAGCTCAAAAAGAGACTCTGAACAAGGTAAAAGTATATTCTTAAAGATAACAAGTTACCCTAAACGATGTCTTTCTTTCTAAGAGCTCTAATTGGGGTTAAGCAACTTTAAAAAAGTGAACTACTATTGGTACAGCTCGTTTTCTTGGTGTCCACAAGGGGGCGCTACGTAAATGTGTGTTAACTTTTATCAACCATTAAAGTGAGATTATTAAAGTCGACTGAGATGTTAAATAAACCTGATGGAGGGCCGCATATATATATATATATATATATATATATATATATATATATATATATATAGATAACAGAATGTTTCTTTTTCTGGGCTTCCTAATAAAGGTTGTGGGCAAACTAATTTATCCTGAAATGTTAGGGTAGGCATGCAAGTCTACAGCAATAAATGCATTTTATATTTCAAATGTAAACAATTGATAAGAACAGAACTTTTTTCAAAACAGGTTAGTCTAGAAATTTCAATTAAAAAAAAAAGTGTTCTGAATTGCCCCCTTGCATTTCCCTACAGTTTTGTTGCAACTTCACAGTTTGCCATCTATAAAGGTTACAGCAACTAGGTTTCTCATTAAGGCTAAAATGCCTAATATGTGGCAAAGAAATTAGAGTTGGAAGTTGGCTTTTAGGGTTTATTGTGTTAAAAATGATTTCTGGAGGTGGGGGTTGTGATTAAATGCAGTATGCTTATCTTTCCACTTTTAGAACGTTAAGAATGTGGTGGCCAAGAAGAAAAAGGTCGCTGAAAAAGACGAGAAGGCCGAGCGGCCCAAACCAAGTGTTGCTGTTGAGAAAGTGCCTGAAGTGCCGGTGAGTTCTCAATGTGCTGGAGACCATGAATGCTACTGATGCAGACTGGCATGAATGGTGGGGAGTTTGAGCCCCACTTCCAGTTGCCACTCTGAGCAAGACCCATAACTCCACACTGCTCCCCAAGTGGATGAGCTGAATACAGAAGTACATTTCTCCAATGTGAGATCAATTGATAAATAAAAATGTTTGTTCTTCAAGGTTCCACCTGTGACTATGTCTCCCACCCCAATGGAGACCTCTGGCTGTGAGCCTGCTGACCTCTGTCAGGCGTTTTCAGACGTTATCCTCGAAGCCGCTGTCAGGGACGTTGACGCAGACGACTACGATAACCCCATGCTCTGCAGCGAGTACGTGAAGGACATCTACAAGTATCTCCGTCAGCTTGAGGTGAGGGGGAAACTAAACTGGAGTAACTTGGTCTAAACTGACACACGGGCTGACTTGAGTTTCTGCTCGCAGGTTGAACAGAACGTCAGGCCCACCTACCTGCAAGGTCAGGAGGTCACCAGTAACATGAGGGCCATCCTCATTGACTGGCTGGTTCAAGTCAGCATTAAGTTCCGGCTACTGCAGGAGACGATGTACATGACCGTAGGGATTATTGACCGCTTTCTTCAGGTAACTATAAACCCACTCGTCTAGCACGGCAATAAAAAAACGACTCTTAATAATGCTTTAATTTGGTCGTGCTTCAAACAGGACCATCCAGTCCCCAAGAAGCAGCTGCAGCTGGTTGGAGTGACGGCCATGTTCCTCGCCTCAAAGTATGAAGAGATGTACCCACCAGAGATCTCAGACTTTGCCTACGTGACTGACCAGGCCTACACCACCGCCCAGATCAGAGACATGGAGATGACCATCCTGCGGGTGCTGAAGTTCCAGCTCGGCCGCCCTGTGCCCCTGCAGTTCCTCAGACGGGCCTCAAAGATCTACGAGGTTTGTGGCAGCTCTTCGTACCACCTGGTGTTGCGCAGGCAGGTCTGTTGAGCCGTTTCTCTGTTCCTCAGGTAACGGCGGAGCAGCACACCCTGGCAAAATACCTCCTGGAGCTCACCATGATCGACTACGAGATGGTTCACATGCCTCCCTCTATGGTTGCCAGTGCTGCTCTGGCACTCACACTGAAGGTCCTGGATGCAGGAGAGTGGGTATGTATAGATACATCGTCGTCTTATTCTTTCAGCTAGATTTAAGGGCCCAAAACCTGAACTAGTTGTATCACCATACAGGATGTAACTCTGCAGCACTACATGAACTACACAGCAGAGAGTTTGATTCCTGTTATGGCGCACATTGCCAAAAACGTGGTAAAAGTGAACGAGGGCCTGACGAAGCACATGGTAAGTTCTTACCTTGGATAATTCAGCTCTGTATCGTTTGGATGTCAAACTGACCTGTTGACCATCTTGCAGACCGTCAAAGGTAAATACTCCACCTCAAAGCAGATGAGGATCGCAAACATCCCTCAGCTCAAGTCGTCAGTGGTCAAGGATCTTGCGAAGCAGGCTGCTCTGTGAGGACTACCTGCAGCACACAGTGCTGGCTTTTGTACAGTAATTTTGATTTTTAAAGACTTTTAAATGCAGCTGGACATTTTTGTTGGATTCTTGTTCAACCGAGGAGAATTTTATGCTTGAACTGACTATACTAAAGTTGTGACCCAGCTCCTAAATTGATCCTTATTCAGTTGGCTGTCTCCCTACAGTACACTATCTACATCCATGATGCACAGTTTGCAAGCCAACTGAAAACTTGCATGTTTCACTTGAATACAGAACCTCGAGGCTTGTGGCACAACTTCAGGATGGTCTGTTATGTCCACTGACTGTTTTAAGACTTTTATGTTGGAGTGACATTTTTGTAAAATGTACAGCAATACTTTTATTTGACTTTTATATTGAATGTGATGTTTCAAACTTCTATTAAATGGTTTATTGCCAGAAAGTTGCTTGAGTCTTGATCTCCTCTAGAGGGCAGTGTAAGACAATTTTTCAACCTCCTGTGGGGAGGGGGTACTTGAGGTTTATCTCAAATGTAGAGAACTGGGCTGAAGTCCTCATCTGAAGCAATATCTAAAGTTTAAAAAATTAAAGGAAGTGATTAAAGAACTTTAGAGTCTAATCCAGTTTAAACTGTTTATCAATTAAAGTTTCAGACATCAAGTCTTCTGGATGGGGGGGGAAAAATTACTAGAATACAACCATTTGCAAAATATTCCCAGGAATACCCTCAGGTTTAACTATGCCTGCCTTTAAACTGCTAATCTATGGGGAAACGGCTTATTTAAAATCTGTGCAGAACTGCCATGTTTTCCACTTTACCTGCATTAAGGTAAAACTGAATTCTGGCTGTTTTTCCAAAAAAAAAAGTGGCATGCTTTGCCCAATGTCTTAAACTCAACAGATTTTGATAAATGATGGAACTCATCCATCCTAGTTGCCTTCCCATCACCCTAAGGGCCATGTATTACCAGGGCTACACTTTGAGCATTGGGTGTTTATTGTCGAGTGAGAGTTACAATCCTTTCAGATGTACAATTTTAAAGGTTCTTCACAGAATTGGATTTTTTTTTTTTTGAAAGCCAGTTTGGCAAAATGTTCATCCAAGGCAGGTTCAAACTTGCAATATCTCAGGGCTATAAAGTTGGCAGTCTCCATGCAATGATGCATTTAAGTACAGGTCCTAATGTGCAGCTAATTAAGTTGCAAACTTTTTGCTTTCAGATTTAAGTTTTTGAAATTAAGAGCCTCACCATATCAAGATTCATACAATGTTCCAGGTATATCTGCTTAAATGCAATAAATTACAATTGCCACTTATCTTCTGCCTTTCCGCTGCTTTTGTTTAAAAAAAAAACTTTGAGAAACATGAACAATGCAAATTAGGGATGCAACTAACGATTATATTGCAAATCAATTAATCTGCCAAAGATTTTCCACTCAAACTACTCAGCTAAAGGTCTGTTTTAGTCTCTATACTACAGTTAATTATTTCAATAGATTCATCTGATTTGTTAATGATAACCTCAAAGGGTGTCTTAATCTAAGGAAGTTGCAGGTGAGAACTGTCAACTTTGAGTCAGTGGGGATGTTTTTCAAATCTGCACCTGTATGTAGTTTAAGTAATTAAAGGCAGGCATGAATGTGGAAATTAATTAGTTTAAAACTAATCTTTAAAAAAAAATTTTAGTCAAAACTTTCAGAATTTTAATAACTTAGTTTGTAATTGTTGCTAAAACACCCAGGATGTTTATGTTCCCAGCAGTTAAACCGGAGTTAAACCTGAAAGTGTAAAATTAAACCAAGAGCGAAAGTTTGAGAATCATAACCAAAGAATTATGTTTAAATGTGTTTGCCATAAATTTTTCTTTGTGAGAAAATTTGAATTAGTCTTAGACGAAACTTTGTTCCCCCCCAAATATAATATACTGTATATTTAATCTAAAATAAAACATTTTGACACATCAGTTTTTGTCTGTCTGAATAATTCTGAGACAGAGTATTTAAATGAAAGCAGCTGTGAAAGTGCTCCAAACATTTATACCTGATAATTGTGGAGCTATTTTTATTCATTGCAGTTGTGTATTTTGAGTTTTAAATTGCTTCTTAAACATTCAGGGCTCATTTAGATTATATATCTGCAATATTATCCACCCATCCATGTGTCTAAATGAGGCTTTAACCTAAAACGTCATTTCTCCCATCAATTCTGTGTTTTAGGCCTTTACTTTAAATGCAGGGTAGGATGCAGCAGGTGCAGCAGCTCCTCAGTGTTACAATCGCATTAGGTTCCTAGTAGTTAAAGCTAATGGACAGGACATGGTTTTGGGGGGGCAGTCATTATCACTAGCCTGCTGACAGCTCAGCCCCTAGGGATGGGGGTAAGACCACCCTCCCGATACTTCCAGGGATATCTGAGGAGAGCTTTGTTGTTGCAGACCACCTGCCGTCCGGGTGACGTGAGTCTGCTTCACAGGGCCAGAAGTCCTTGGCGAACAGCTTGAGAACATCTGTTGCTGAAAGGGCAGAGGCTAAATAATGAAAGGGGGACAAAAGTTTTTAGAAGCATCAGAAATTCATAGTGAAATAAATACATCAAATGCCTCTATCACGCTAAAGGTCGGTGTTACCTTTAGGAGTCGTGTAGGTTATGATCGCAGCCAGTAATGGCCTTCGTAGAAGACAACTTCCATCTCTGACCGGCTGTTATCTGATATATGGAGACTGCAAAGCAACCTATCCCTTTCAGGGCCTTCTGTTTTCCTTTTCCACCGGGACAAATGATCATTAATCTCCGTTATCCTGTAAAGCCGGGCTTTAAAACCCCTGCATCAAACCCAGAATACTTCATGCTTAGAGTCTGAGGTCATGGCTGGGCAGTCGTATCAGTTTACAACACTGATTCCTCTCACGGCGAGCTCCAAACCATACGCTCTCAGCTGCCTGGAACGACTCTGGGCCTTCTTGACAGAGACCAAAGGGTGATATTTATTAGAACGGAACATTTTGAAGCTAGCGGTAGCCATGCAGACAGATCAGCAGCTGGAACTGGTGCAACCGAGGAACCATAGAAACACATCTCAGCACCCAACTGACATTAGAAAAGAACAGAAAAAAATAATTTTCTCACTTCTTCTTTGACAACAACTAAATCAACACACATTTCCACATAATTACACTAATGATTTAATAGATATACACATAAAAACACATAAAAGACACTTAAAGTGTAACTCGCCCCAAAGAGGACTTGTTGCATTTCGACTGTATAAGTTGGGTGACATTTTTGTTTTTTCACTTTAGTTTTGCAATATCTGTCTTAGAACCAACTATTTTAGTTGGAATATGAGTTGAAATACAAGATGATTTGATGTATTATTTATAAGTTATAGCAGAATGGAGGAAGGCAAAGCTCGAGATTTTTGGTCTGTTTATGTTCCACTCAACTTAATAGGAACTCTTTGTCTTGGTGAACCAGCTATGATGATTCAGGATGTTTCCCAAATTGTGATATTTGAGAACTTCATGTTTTACCCTTGGAAATATAAGGCTGGATTTATTATGGCTAGGGCTGGGTATTTTCACCAAAGTCCTGAATCGATTCGATTTTGATTCATACAGTTCTAAATCGATTAATTTCGATTTTATCTGTTTTTACAATAAGGAAAGTGGTTCAACTGTGTTTCAAAATACTCATGTATTACATTTTTCCTGTCATATTAAACACAAAGTTCAAACTTGTAAATTAGACAGTTTAAACTTGAGATGTGAACAAAACTGTCTCAAAAGTGCAAACTTTGCGAAAAGTGAAAAAGTGAAGCCTCACATGAGTGAGCAGACGTGACACAGGGGGACACAGCAGACATGCATGAGCTGTATTATCTTCGTTGCACAAACCATATTTGCGGCGTTGTCTGTAACAACAACTGCAGGGTGTTTTGATGGTCAGCCCTTATTTGTTAATGTCTTCAGGTCAAACCTATTGGCTATATTTGCAGCTGTATCTGGCCTAGAAGTCATCTTGGTGGTCTGTAGCACGAGATGCGAAGCGCCATTCATTATCAATGCAGTAGGAAGTCACCTTAATGTCGCATATCCAGCCCATTATCTTTAGCTGTTTTAAATCCAAAATGGTTCCAGACATTAGACTTCAGTTGGAACAGCTTGTTGAGCGGTGTGTTACTTTGGTCGGCATTTGCACATGCCTGCTCTTTTGAATGTGAAAGTCACACATGTCACTATAAAACTAATCGCTCTCATTTCCTGAGCACATCAATTTTGCAATAATGTAAAGAAATGGCTCCAAAATCGATTTTTTTTACCCAGCCCTAATTATGGCTACAGTACAAAAAATTAAAAAGAGAAGCTTTAGATCTATGATTCAAAACATTCAGTGTCGCACTGAAAAATGGCATCCCAATCACCAATCATCTATAGAAATCGTATGGCGTGGTAGGGAAGCTTGTTTTTTTATGAATGTCTGAAATTTCATTGAATACAGGAGGCTGACTGTAAGGAGATGACCCACGATCTACTCATCGCTCTTCATATGTTATCAGAGAACCCAGCCAATTGAAACGCCCGAGGAGAGCCCTACTGATGAACTAGCCTACCATGTTAGCACGGTTATGGGGTTTGTGTCTGGAGGCGGTCCGGTTCAGGTTATGTGTGCCATTTATATCCCAGTTAACACTACCGCCGAAAAAACCGTGCAGGGCCGGTCGAGCTCTCAGTAACTGCGAGATAACTTATCGTGTGTAAATGGAAAGCAAACTGAACTGAACGAGGAGAGCTAGACACAACCGGTCGCGCTAACTGCAGACCGAAGTTCAGAGGTGGGCTGCGGCTTTCAGTTTTCCCTAGCTTCAGTTCTCCGATAACAAGGCGCGCATGAGCAGAGCGCGTCATCTCCGTCTGGCTGCACATCGATTCACACTCCATTCCAGTAGTTGGCAGTAATGCCCCTTCGGAAACAGAAGAAGAAGAATAGCTTCTTTTTTTCAGCTATAAACAACAATCAAAATCTTCTCTCACGCAACATTTTAAATAATGGCATTTTAAACAATAACACGAGAAGTACAGTAATAATAATTAAGCATAACTTCTACCAATTGACGGGCTACTGCATTTTGATTTGCTTGATTCCATCCTTCTTCTTCTTCTTCTTGCTGCTTCATGTTTGGCAAACAACTTTTGGTGCATTAACGCATGCACCAACTGCTTGATTTCCTCCTTCAATACTGGCAGTATTACCGCAGATCGGGAGTCAAGGAACCGAGATAGCGTGATGTGTAAGCGGTCGATCAGAACCGAGGCTTTCGGCCTGGATTAACCGATCCGAGCTCCTGACCACGGTCTTAGCATGGATCGGTTTTCAAAGGGTAGTGTAAATGGGGTATTACACTCAAAAGTTGTCTTGGTAACCGTGCTTGGATTGATCTCGGCACGGCTTCAAAAGGGTCGTGTAAATGGGGCTTAAATGTGCATTTCTATGCAGAAAAACAGCAACAGCCGAATGCAAGGCTAAGCAGAGCCAAAAAGAACAACTAACCACTAGTGAAAGTTATAAGTATCCCCCTTAAAAAATTACTCAAGTAGAGTAAAGATACTCCACAAATGTACTTAAGTACAGTAATGAACATTATTGACAGAAATTATTAATTAACCCAACTATAAATAACAAGAAACTCGTCATTTATATTGTGTAAAAGCAGATGTAAAATAATTATTGTATCTTCGAAATATGCTTGTAATCCAAATGTTTCTGCTCATGTTCATGTTTATCCAAGCGCCCTCTATTAAATAAATTCGCCAGTCAGCAATGAGGTTCAGAAAGAATGCAGAGCTTCTCTTCAGACCTTGATATTTCAGCAATGCAGCTCAAACCCACAAACAAATTGTCCATGTCTGGAATCAAACGTTTGAAAGTCTGTCGCAGTCTAAACATTGTCCATGAGGGCCAAGGTTTAACAAGTGCACCCTTCTAAATGACTGGATGGCCTTTCTAATCTCCAGTTCACCAAGTCTGCAGGCTTCAATTCAATAATGACAAAGTCAAACAAACAGCGGCCCTGAGGCAGAGCCCTTAGCGTTTCTGTGGGGTGCTAATAGGTCTGCAGCTGGCAACTCCAACCAGGAGACCGGACTCAGAAAGTGAAACACAAATAAACAGAGAGGCGACCGATTTCACAAATTTATAGATTTTTAGATAAAGATCTTGAGCTTGATTGAACTCTGACCAGTCGTACATTAGAGAGAAAGGCTGCCATTATAGCCTGAACTGAGGAGGGTGTGAGGCGTGTAAAAAGGACTGTCCAAACTTGTTCTGTGCAGTTTTTCTAGCGGGTAAGGTGTAATATGTTCTTACATTTAGAAAATACACAGAAGACAGCTGTCTCTTCATTTTATACCGTCTGCTTTGCTATATATCATCAAAACAAAATGCGTAGAGTGGTGCAGAATTAAAGTATTACATTTAATGATAAAATAGTATAAAAACAAGTCTTTCCAAAAAAGTTAAAAACAATCCACTGGAGCTTGTTTCGAAATCTGAAGACATTTCGCTTCCCATCCAGGAAGCTTTTTCAATTTAAAATGTCAGAAATAGCGTTTTTGTTTCATAGAGTAGCCAACAAAGCCTTGTTTTGGGTTAGAAAACATACAACTTGAACCGTCCATCTTCTTGGCAAGTAAGCCAATCAGATCAACGAAGCATATAGCGTACTAACGACGACGAAGAGGGCCAATTGATAGATCAAACTCTTGCTGGAACCAGGTCGGGAAAAGAGCAAAAACATATTTTTCCTCTGAGAAAAGCCTCCAGGCAGTGTTTTGCTCTTCTTTCGTGAAGAAATACTTTTTAATTCAGATAAAACTTGCTTGATATGCGCTAATGCTGGTTTCATCGGCTGAAGCCGCCATGTTCTTTAGACTGAACTGTAACGCTTTTCGTCACACCTCAGCCCGCCTCAAAGCTAACAGCTGATTGGACGTTAGTTTGGTGACCGTCCAAATTTTCTTTAAGGGAGAGTCTCCAGACTGATCTGCGAGTGAAACCTTGAAAGCTCGCAAGATCAGGATGGTCTCACAGGCTACTATCCCCAGCAATCTATGGGTCAAATTCAAATGCTAATATGGAGCCTAGGCGAGTTTAACTCAGGAAACTGCTAGGCCGCCTTCATCCGCCCTCGACACAGCCAATCAGCTTTAAACCAAACCTCCACGAGGCCAATCAGCATCCAACGTTCATCTTAAAAAGCCATAGATGACCCACGTTTCCAGCCCACCTCCAGCCCGTCCTCCACCATGAGTAGCTAAAACATCTTCATCAGAGTGTCATTCTCCCGGACTCTTACTGCATCTTCGGTGGATTTACAGCAGAAGACCGCCATGTTAAGCTTGTTTCTGCCATAGGTTTTTTCCAAACGGGGAGTTATTTCTCTCCACTGTCGCTCCATGCTTGCTCATCATGGACAGGTTCTCTCAACCTGTGTTATCCAAACTGGACTTGCATATTCCAGGTTCCTGAGTGAAGCTCTAGTATCAGCTCACGCAGTCCACTGGATCTCCCAATAAAGCTCACAGCAGACCGTCTTATTAAAGGGGAACGCCAGTTTTTTTTACATTGGCCCCTTGATTTTACATTATTACATCATGTTCTACTCACCCATATGAGTTTTGGAGCTGTTCTGAAGATATTGCTTATAGGTAATATCCAAGTAATGTCTTCCTATGGGCAACGACTTGAAGGCACAAACTAAACCTGTTCATAATTTATCATTTATGAATACGCCAGCATTCATAACATGTAGGCAAATCATTGTCCCCGAAACATCCGCAGTTATATATTTGATATTTATATATTTTTTAAACAAAGCGGAGTGTGTATGATGATTATATATACAGGTTTAAGCCAGAATAATTTGACATTTAAATATGACTTCCTTACGACTTTAATGTCTCTGGATGGCATCAAACAACTTATACTATCTGACATGATAAGGTAAGTAAAAATTATGTGATTGAAACACATTCACATTAACCTCGGCCAATTACTGATCTGTGTTGGTTTGTCTTCAAACGTAAATGTTTGATGACGTTACGCTTTGCGTTGTTGATGCACTCCAACAGATGCAAGCTTTTTAACATTTTGCTCGAAATTTGTATGTCCATGTCGTGTAGTCTGATAGCAGACCACTTTGGACCAGCAGATAGAGGAGTTACTAGTAAAGACAAGGCCACATTCGTCCTTTAAGGTTAAATCCTACATCCTAGAAACAAAAACGTCTGATCAAATAAGTGTCATACATGTTTTGCTGCTTAAAAACAACTTTAAGCTCAGTTAGCTCATGCTGCAAGGTCACATGACCAATTTAATGAAAGATCCGACCCTCTGAAGTTACTTTGGAGAGAGCTGAATGTTGACCTGAAAGACCGTTAATTATATTTTAAAATGAGCTAATACTTGGGTGAAAAAGTTACACAGTGTTGCTTTAAGACCAAATAATGTTTTATTTCAAAGTATGTTGAACAGCGACTCCAAAGGAGACTAGTTAGTCAGCTTCAACATTGGCATGACGTCTTTGCACACATGAGATCATTGTTTCTCTCACTTCTCAGCCATTTATCGTTTTGACAGTGCCAAAAGTTAAAGGTAGACCTTCCCATAAAGAAGGAATTAAGGAGCTAAAATAATCTCATTAACTTCTTGGCTTCTTTTTTGGAAACGCCAATGAAGAAAACAAGTTTCTAAAGGGTCTTCTGGGAAATTCCTTTAAAGTGGAAACATGGGCATCATGTGGTGATTCAGTAAAGTTCATCTGATTTTTCAAAAAGGAGTTGAGGTTATGTCCAAGGTGTCTTTTAAGAAACAAACAACTCATCCCAGTTATTTTCCATTTACAGCTGTAGTTCTTGCTCCTGGGTTTAACCTTGTTACCCTCCACCCTGTGAACTTGAACTTTATACACCATTAACAAGATTAGGGGGGTGGCATAGCTTACTGGTGAATTAAGCTTAACGTCATTGTGCAAGAAAACAATCATTAAGGGCCTCATTAAGCTAATGTTGCCATGGAAAGCTGATAATCAGAGGTTATATCATGGTTTGACGTGGAGGGAAATATGCCAGTGTTTGTGTTTTGATTTACAAGATTGCTATTAATGAAAACAAGACGGCCCATGAGCCTAGGACTCTGCTGCTCCTGTGATTAGAGTCTTTCTTTCTAAAATACATTATTTACTTTACTGATAATAACAAGTTTACTGTGAAGTTACTTTTTTCATATACTAGTTTTAGTTGTTTTAACCTGTTTTTATTTATTTTCTCTACAAATCCAGGAAAGACTAAACCATTACGCTGAAGAGATAGAATAACTAAAATTGTCATTGCATGATTCCTTTTTTTTTTTTTTTACACACACAAACCAGCTGAGGCACCCTGTAATCTGAAGTGATGTAAACACTCAGCATGACCGATCTTCAGCGAGGTCTTCTGATATTTGCGGGGTGTTGTAATTTGACCGGCGTGGTGAGTCAGTCCGCCTGGCAGACGTCAGCTCTGATCCCAGATAAATCCTGACAGTGGTGGGAGGAGGGGAATGGGACACACTGCTGACACAGTGTAAAATCAACCGCTGGGTCACTCGGCCATTTTCTTTGTTGTCCCCAATGCTAGAGTGGGACTGATGGAAGACATCCAGCCGTGAAGCCGCTGCTCTGCTGCTTCTTCTTAAAAGAAAAAACAATTACAAAGTCTGCATCTGATAGAAAAGTTAATAAAAAAATTCCAATAACATTTATTAATAAATTCTCTGTTTTGAAAGACAACCATACCACGATAAAGCAATGTTGCCTAAATGGTGCCACTGTCCTTTCAAATGTCCAATTTAAAGTGAAATATTTGCAACAAAAATATATTTTAACTTAGGACAGATGACCTTCAATGGCCTACATGCAAAGTTTATGTCTTTGTTGTGTTGAAGATAGGAAATACCATAAAATATCGAAACAACCATAGTACCAAAATCTTTTTAAAGTTACAGGCGCTTGAGCAGAAAATTAAATCAATAAAAACAAAAAAAAAACAATTAAAACAATCTTAAATTAAAAATCAGCATCTCAGATGGTGTAAATGGCCAAGAAGAAGAGATGGGTTTAAAGAAGAGATTTAAAAGCCAGTAGCCTAGTAAACTAGCCCACCCACCAGCGGCCAAAATCGTTTTTGCCTGTGATTTGGTTAGCCTCGAGCAATGCCCCAGGCCCTAAATCTGGCGGGCCAATCACAACACAGAGATGTGTTTTGAATGTCTGGTTGCAAAGCGGGTTTTAAAGGCATGACGTCAAAGCCGCGTGACGCTCTTAGCATGCACTGCGGCAGCAGCAGCTTTCAATGGAACGCTCCATTGAAAGTTAAAAGTTCTCTTTTCTGTTGCTTTTGTTCAATAAAAGCATGTTTTAAGATCATTTGCGGCGAGGATATTATACTTTAAAGCGTCACTATATGGTCCATTTACTGATTTAATGCGTAAATAAAAAACAATTTCCGAAGTTGAGAGGACCACGGCTACCAGCATAGCTCAGAGGCTAACGGCAGTCAGGGCTAACAGCAGCCCATCTGCAGTGGCCCTCTCTCTGCATAGTCGTGTGAGAAGGACCGCTGGCTCTAAATAACACCTTTCATCTCCCATTTAGTCTGGTTTATCAGGCTAAAAAGCCAGCAGGGAAGCGGCCCGTATGACGTCCAAAAGCAGGACATTCCACAATTTTAGTAGCATTGACAGAGAAGGCAGTTTCTGTTCAGCTTTTGGGATGCTCAGGAGCAGCTTGGCTGCTGACGTGAGAGAAAAGGAGGCATATAAAGGTGCAGCAGCTCGGCAATGTGGAGACAGAGAAGATTCTGTAATTATTCAAAAACAAATAAACTAATTTAAAATGAATCCTAAAATACATGTGCAACCAGTATAGCGAGGCCAAAACAGGGGAAATGTGCTCATGTTTTTTGTTGCAGTTAAGAGCCATGCAGCAGCATTTTTGACCCTTTGGAAGTGAGCAGCAGAGGAAGCACTTACCCCTATATAAAGTGAATTACAGTCATCAACTGAGTAAAGATGAGAGAGTGGATTACTCCCTTATAGCTCTCTAGAAATAACTTAAACTTTGGCCAATTTTCCAGAATGAAAACAAACAAACCTGTTTTCACTATTGCTTTTATGCGGTCAACAAATTTAAGATCATCGTCCACTTTGACCCCACCATTTGTGATATATTGATCTGATATATTGAGTCAAAGACTATAACTCCTCCGGAGGTACGTAGGTGCAAAAAATATAAACTCTTCTTCTCATTGGAATGCATGAAATTTAAAGTCCAGCGTTCCTTTAAGTTCTGTAGACATTTAAGCAGTAGTTCAGTGGAAAATAAGTCCCTATCCTTCATAGTGACATAAACCTGACAATGAGTATAAAAATAAAAAGTAATTCCATGCTTTCTAAAAATAAGAGGTCCTAAGACCGAACCCTGTGGGACTCCACATGACAGCAGAGCAAAGGAGGACACTAAATCCCATGGACTGGCACAGAGAGAAATTAATGTTAAAGGTTAGCCAATGTACAAATTCAGTCAATGTTAACATTACGATGAGATTTTCAGTTGTCATAGTTACTGGACTGTTTAACCAGGTGGGTGACTCACATGGATAATCATCTCCATTCAGATGTTTGTGGTCACTTACCTTTGTTTCTCCCTCCACAGTGTCAGGGATTGGGTGGTGTCCCATCCCTCCCTGCAGCCGTTTCGGTCCGCAGATCCACTGCTCCGCATTTCTGTTCTGTACTAATTTTGTTTTATTAAATGTTTTAAACTTTCCTACTGTCTGCCTCAACTTGGCCCATACTAGGCCCATCTTTCTCGTTTTCTTGACACCTCCAACAGAACCAGGATCAGTGTGAGCGGCCATCTGCCGAGGCTGACTGGGGTTCAAGGAGAGAGAAGCAGACACTGAGGCCCTGATCTGTGAATGCTTTCGATGTTAGAAAAGTTAATAGTAAAGAAGATCTGTCAGGGAATGCAACACTTAAGCAGAAGAGAAATGATTCAGTTGTTAGAAGGGATGAAAGAGAGCACATACAGCAAAGTTAAAGGAATAGTACACCCAAAACATATGATTAGCCTTCATTTTCTACTCACCCCCATGCTGAACAACACTCTGGAGTACTTTTTGATATCTCAAATGCATCTGGAATCTGGGAGGCTTCTTGCTGTCTGCTGACATTCAAATAATGGAGGTCTATGGTGACGAGACAGAAAGTCCATAAAAGTCCACAAAAACGCAGTCAATATTCCTCCATACTGCTCGTCCCAATGTATTCCAAGTGTCCTGAGTGGGTAGCATCCAATTTACTCGAAACGAAGTCATTTAGAATGTTTTTAGAGCATAAACAGTAGTGTATAGGATTTCCTGAAAGCGGCGCACCTGGGCGCCGACACGACGCTACGGAAGCCGGCAGACCAAACCAGATGAAAGTGCGCATTCAGCCGCCTGCTCTTCCAATAATGCAAGCGCAGAAGAAGAAATGTGCCGCTTACCTGTGCAAAGAAAGAAACAACGAAAAGAAAAATGTCTGAGGACTCTCAGTGTTGAGGAAGAGCATGAGTTCTTTGCCGGAGCTGAATGCGCTTGGTTTGGTCTGTCCGGCTTCCGTAGCGTCGGACCGCCGCGCATGCAGCGCCGCTTTTAGGAAATCCTATACACTACTGTTTATGCTCTAAAACATTCTAAATGACTTCGTTTCGAAATAAATTCTGGATGCTACCCACTCAGGACACTTTGGAATACATTGGACGAAAGCAGTATGGAGGAATATTGACACGTTTTTTGTGGACTTTATGGACCTTCTGTCTCGGGCCATAGACCTCCATTATTTGAATGTCAGCAGACAGCAAGAAGCCTCCCAGATCTCCAGATGCATTTGAGATATCAAAAAAGTACTCCAGAGTGTTGTTCAGCATGGGGTGAGTAGAAAATGAAGGCTAATCATGTTTTGGGTGTACTATTCCCTTTAAGCCCATAGCTATGTCTAGAAGAAAAGCGGAATAAGCACTAAAAAATAGGCCCAGCTGTAATATCTTTAGTTAAAGATTTTGATAGCAGAATCCAGTTGATATTTTTCCCCGGGATGGTGTCACAGCCAAACAGGAACAGACCAGATATAGCTACCATGATGTGAAAAACTATACATAGAGCATAAAGTTAGGGGTTTAACTAACAAATACTATACTGCAGAACGGGAGAACAGAGATAGAGTGAAGCAAAATGATGAAAAGTGGTCTTCCAGTAGTCTAAGCCTATAGAACATAAGTATAGAAAAGGCTCAGAATAATATGTCCAACTCTAACTAAGATTTATCAAAAGGGAAAAAATGAAGCCTAACGTTAGAGGTAGACAGAGTGTCAGCCTCAAACTAAACCTGTTAATTGATTCCACAGGACAGCAGCCTGATAACTAAAATATCTGCCTCCCATTTGACTTTAAATTATTCTAGGATTTTACAGTAAACCTGTAGATTGAGAGTGAAGTGCTCTGTTAGGAACATAAGGAACACTCAGATCTGGATATGAGACAGAGCTTCATTTTTTAGGTCTTTAAATGTGAGAAGATGGGTTTTAAATGCTAATCTGGGATTTAGGCCTGACTCTTCTTCTTTGGTTGACATTTTGTCAATTTCGCCCATTTTGCTTTAAATCCACTAAACAAGCAGTCATCAACAACCAGTACTTTAAATAGGCTGGCATGAAGAGTTTGCAGCAGCATCACTTCTAAATTTTACCCATCAGCGTACCGGATCTTTATTGCAGCGTGTGCAGTGGGCTGGGAGTTCTGTGCTTGGAGGGGGGGATAACACACAACAGATTTCAAGAGGGATTAAATCATAAATAATATTAAATGGCCAAAGTTTAATATTGAGGACTTTAACTCATACAAACAGCTGTTACAATAAAGCCCTATTTGCACAGGATAAGCATCATCTGGGGACACCATCTAATAAATTAATCACACCCCCTACATCTGCTTTTTATGTGGTGTTTTCATGTGGGAGAACCAAAGCTTTAGATTTTGCTAAGATTTACGGACGTCTCCTGGAGACAATGTCAACATGCTCTATATTAATTTATACTTCACAGTTTAATACATGATGAGATCCACCATTTGCATCTGACATTTATCTGTTTCTCCTTTCTTTTTAAAGACTAATCATGGGAATGTTTCTCATGTCTTTGATTTTGTTGTCTTAAAAAGTAAAAACAAGTCTGCTGAAGCAGAAATCTAAATAGTTCAAATTATTGTACAGATGTGTTTAAAGTGTCTTGCAGCATTTGCGGTAATTTGCTGTATTTTTAAACTAGAAAAGCACTTAGAGAGTCGAGATCTCCGCCAAGCACCAAATTTTGACCAATTTTTTGTGACTCAGAATGATAGATAGGACTCGATCTGGATCATCATCAAATTTTAACAATTGTTTCTTTCAAGTAATCCAGCGAACAAACAACTTTGAGCATGACATGGCTCCCTTTTCTTGTGTTTATGTATTTTGTCTTCAGTAAATTACTTTCATACATTTTGAATTTAATGCAGAAACTCTCAATAGTCACTACTGCCACCCTCTGGTTTAGGGGGGAACTGCTTGTTCTGCCAAATATCCCGCTCTCACAATAAAAAAAAAAAAAAAAACTGTATCCGCATTATGATCTGGATCACTAACAAAATGTATTGGATTGCTTTTTAGAAAGAGGCACACCTGTGGCAAAAATTTCATTAAAATCTGTTCATAATTTTTCAAGTCATCCTACTGAATAACCAACCAACAAAAATGGCTATCTTTGGTTTTTCAAATGCAAAATCTTTAGTGCCCTAGTTTTATCTCCAACATTATGCTCTCTTCCTTTTCTCATAGTAGCTTTTCCTCGTCTGTTCCTGTTTGGCTGTGACTCCATCCTGGAGAGAAATATCAGCTGTTCTGCTGCCATCAACACCTTTTGTTTCTAGATGTTGGAGATCGGCCTGTTTTTCCAGTGTAGTCCTGTTTCTCCAACTGTTACTGGCTGAATGTGCTGGGCCGCCTTTTATAGCTGCTTTCGTATCTCTGCTTCTGTCTCCTTGAACCCCAGTCGGCCTCAGCAGATGGCCGCTTCACACTGAGCCTGGTTCTTCTGGAGGTTTCTTCCTGTTAAAAGGGAGTTTTCCTTCCTCCACTGTCGCTACAAGCATGCTTAGTGTGAAGGATTGCCTTGAGTCAATGAGTAGATGAAATCAACTGGTTTTCTTTAGATAGAAAACTTTGAATCAATTTGACTGGATGATCTGGTGAACTGTAAAGTGCCTTGAGATGACGTGTGTTGTGAATTGGCTATAGAAATAAACTGAATTGAATTGAATACACTGTATTTGACTTGTGTGGCATGTTTTTGTCGAGGTATGGCCTTACAATAAGAACAATGATAGAAGTAAACTGTAATGATTTATTGAGTTCATCAGGAGTTATAATTTCTTTATTTTTAAACATCTTTTATTTTGATATTTCCACCTTAACACAATGGGTTTGAAGTTAATAAAAGCAATTTTATAACACTTTTATTTTGGCTCATACAGATCTGATCTAAAACTAGCTTTGTTTTCTTGTTTTTTTTTTTTTATTTAGGCTTTAAATCAATAGATAAATCAGTATAAAAACATTATATATGTTTCTGTAACTAGTCTGTATGACAATAAGGGGAGTACTGTCACTTATTTTTTTGCCTCTTAAAGCAACAACAACTGTATTATAAATATGTACCAGAACAGAATCTTAAAAAGACCTTCAGAAGGCCCTTAAAAACAATTTTCAAATCACTTCAAATGGGTAAAAAATCTTTGATTGTTTGAAAACAGAAATGGGAAGATGTTTATAATATTGTTGTATAAACCAATAAGATATTACACTATGTCAGCTTGTATCACCTTAGATTTGTGAAATTAACTTAAAGCATGATTAGGTTAATGTTTTGTTTCAGAATGGTCAATCATTTGAGACAGACAGCAGCCTTCGGGGACTCAACGGCTCACAGAAGCAGAATTATTGATTATTATAGTCAATAAAGGCCAGTTTCCTCTCTGACTATTATACTAATGCACTTATGGTGGGATGTCCAGGCTTGCCTTGCAGGCCAGGCTTATAGAGTACTCCATAGCTCCTAAATTATTCAGAAGGCCCCACAGCAGATCCACGCCTCCATTACACAAAACGGGAGGGGGAATGGGTGATGACTTCACCAGGCCGAGCGGAGCCAGACAAGGGCACCGTGGGATTGGATGATGGATTTAGACGTGGAGGGCTACAGGTCTGCCAGGAGTCTTTAATAACAGATTGGTCAAGGGGAAGCTGTAAATACAAAAGAATCAAACATAAAGCTCATGAAATCGCAGAACATAATGAATGAATGAATTAATTAAAAAATTAAACCTGAGATATATATGTCTGTATTTTTGTTTCAAGATACCCAATATATCTCTATGATTCTACAAGAGGGTTGAATATCTTCTAAGCAACATTCCTTTACACATATGTAAAATGAAAGAAATTATCTTAAATCCACCACTTAGAAAAAAATACTTACTTTGTCTGGAAGAACCAGAACTAATATTGAGCTCCCATGACCTCTGGATAGGGAAACACCAGGCCAAAACCATCTTCAGGCAGACAAACCTTCTCTTAAAGTACCTTAGGAGAAAAAGCATCTTCAAATGGCTCCCTTGAGACACCGAGACAATGCTAGTAGGCAGATCTGAAGGACAGATAAGTAATGAACAGAACAGATTTAGAAACTCAACCTGATGGGTTTATATAAAAGTTTTAGCTGATAAACTGAAAGGTTCTTGGCATTTGGTGAAGGTTTTGGGCATAGAGCAGCATAGGTAGCAACAAGTGGGTAATTCATATAAACAGGGTTAATGTTAATTTGGAGTTCAGGCTAGGCATGTGGAAGTGTTTTAGAAAGGAAACTATAATATTGACACCTTATGGGCCATCTGAGGAGTAGGAAACGCTAACAAGCGCTGTAGACTGGAGCAAGGTAGGCCGTTGTTGGTTTCCTTAAGCCGGGCTTACACTGCGCAATGTTTTTGCCCTTTTTGGGGCGACTTTCCAGTCATGCGAGAATTTTCCGATTGGGGCGACTTTCAGCCTGATTGTGTGTTGTGCATCTTGTAGTGTAAAGGGGTAACGAGGGCTGACCAGCCTCTCACGACCACCTCCATCAAGAATCGTGAGGTCGACTGAAAATCAAACATGTTTGATTTTCAGTCGACCGTCGTGGGCAAATCGTTCAGTGGGCATGCGCAAACAAGGATTCTTCTTCTTCTTCCTCTCAGATGAAAACACAGAACCATGGCGGCGGTGGTGGTGAAATTGAGTTCTTTCTGTATAATTGACAGACCGTAGTAGCGACGTTTGCTCAGCAATGTCTTTGTCCAAATACATTGTCAACTTTTCTTCTTAGGGCTTTCAGAACACAAAATTGCACAAAGGAAGTATGTTTAAATTTAGTGAGTTTCATATTCATCTTCTACTGTTTTTGCTTCTGGATAGACGAGTCCGAGTAGCGCCATCTCACTGCGGAGCTGAGTCGTACAGTGTGAGCAGCTACAGTAGATGGCATCAGAGCGTCGTGCTGCACAGTGTAAGAACATACATCGTGAGCTGTGAACTCACACTGTACAGCGAAATCGCAGGGATTTGTTGTACAGTGTGAGCTGTAGCTGCGCGCAGGGATTGTATGCTCGGCTTTAGGGAGACACACAGGACCATGAGCTGGACCACACTGTGGTAGAGATCTGGGATGAGGTGGTAGCTGAAGATATGAAGAACAGACACATTCGAGGGCCCAACACATTATTTGGAAAAAGAGTTAGATCCAAACTCAGGACTTTCTCCAGGGCGACTGTGCGACCATTTAATTGTGTCATTTTCTCTTTTAAGTAATAAAGAAAACTTTCAACAGAACAAACAAACAGAAAAAGAACATTAATAACCATACCAGAGTGATTCAGCCAACACTTTTAGGAGCTCTTAAAGGGATATTGTCTAAGAATTACTGCCATCTCATGGTGAATTAGGGTTTTTTCACTTAAACAAACTCTAAACACTAGCTCGTCACTGCCTTAAGCATGAATTGTGGTAAAAGTAGCCGCCGTATGTCAAGAAGCCTCGACAACGCAGATGTAACAACTTCATCCGAAGTGTTTTACAGTTATGAGGGATCACTGGTATTACCAATGTATTAAACTGGCAGCTACGGAACAATGCACCTCGTGACATCATCGCTTAGAGAATTACAACATGGCCAAAAATTATAAAACAATGCAAAATTTATCCTTTTATGTTGTTGTTTTTCAAGTTTGTCAGATAGTAATTTATAATAGTAAGGCATAATATCGTAAAAAATAAGTTAGTTTGGTTTAACAATTTCATTTGTACTTTAAGGCAAAAACTTTTATTTTTGTACTTAAATAAAAAGTAGAACCTGTACTTTAAAATAAAAACTTTTCTTTAAGTAAAAGAGTTCAATCATTACTTTTAGTTTTAAAGGTATTTTTGTACATGGGTACTTAATTGTATTTTTACTTAAAGGTATAGTGGAGAATTTTCGTGAAGTTTTGAAAATGGTAAACGGCCTGTACTTATATATAGTACATTACATTCAGTCATTCACCCACACACTGATGGTGGCAAGCTACATTGTAGCCACAGCTCCCCTGGGGCTCACTGACAGAAGCAGGGCTGCCGGTACACTGGCGCCACCGGGCCCTCTGACCACCATCAGTAGACAATGCAGGTGAAAGTGTCTTGCCCAAGGACACAACGATAATGAAAGTCGGAGTCGGGGCGAACCGTCAATCCTTCGATTTCTGGGCAAACTCCTACATCCATCGACGTCACTGTCGCCAATCACTTCTCCTCTTTAAAGAACAAAAACAAAAAATGACCATGCACAACCCTATACCCGCTCCCAAGAGGGAATGCCTATTATACACGTGCAAGAGTGTGCACGAGCCCATTTCTCCTCATCCACTTTCTATTTAAAAGTTGCAGTTTGCATCGCTAATACAAGCTTACGTTCCAAAAGAAGATTTGCAAATGGGGACGAGCATGTAACTTAAACATATCATGAGAAGGATTGACAATTACGAGGACCACTAATTTAGATGATCCACCCAAAAGAAGAAAATCCTCCATTATACCTTTAAGTACAGACTGTGAGTACTTTTAATACGTCTGTATTTTTACATACTTTCCACACATTGATTTTTCTATTTGGTTATTAAAATATGATCTACACAGTCATTAAAATACACCCAAAAATTAAGTTTCAAGCTGCTGCCTGCTGGTTTTGAACACAAAATTAGCTTTGCATCTTATATGAAGATTTGCTCCGTGAACACAAACAGGTTTGCGCATGTTTTGATATATGCAAACTTTTTGAAGATACTGGCCTTAATAAGTTTTTTGAAAGTCTCACTTGTTTAACTACAATATGCCCTTTGGATCATATTAAATAAAAAAATAAAAAAAATTCATTGTTTGGTTTTAACTCAAATGATATGATGGAATATCCACGGCAAATGTAAAACATGGAGTTATTAAAATGATTATTTGTTGTGAGCCTCACTATAAGAGCAGATTTATACTTAATGTGCCTCAACTGTTTCATTTCTTTGAGTGAAAGCAAATCATAAAGAAAATTAAAGGTTTACATGAGTCTCCTGGGCAAAGCAGAAGGAAATATTGTGCATTGATTTCCACCTTCACGCCTCAAAGTTGTCACAAGAATAAATCTGTAGGTATGATCCCCCTAAATGAATTATTTTTAAATACCACAATAAATAAAACAGTGTATTCACTTTCCCAGTAAAATATCAGATGTGCAGACAACCTGACAACTTTGCAGTAAACAGCATAAATCCCCTTCCCTCCGGCTTCAACAGCTTACTGTTTTATTTCATCACCTGTTAAGGATGACCACTTGACTTCCATTGCATTCCCGCTCTTATGGGAAGTTAGGCACATGGTAAAAGAGAAATGATGACAAAGCAGGAGGAAATTCCTGCTGCTAATCAAAATCTTAAAGCTTGAAAAAGAAAGGGCATGCATGTTTGGACAGTGGTGTGAGGTATTTCTGCTCTCCTGCTGTTTTCTGTCTCATTTCTGGGAAGTTCAGATTGTAGTTTACACAGCAAAAACACTAAATCGCTGTGGTAAATCAGCACAGACGGCAACAAGAGTCATGCGAGACCAAAGCAACCAAGATGCCAAGAGACATCGCTCTTTCCCAGACATCTTAAGTTGGTCGTGCTCTCTGCCTCTCACCATCTGGGTAAGTAGGTTTTATGAGGGCTGGAAAGGTCTTCAGATCACTTGCACATGATAACATGTGGCATGACACTGCAAGGATGTGTGGAATATTGAAAGAGCGATTTAGGATGTATGAAGTACTTGGGTTCAGACACAGGAAGGTAAGCACCTACCTTTTAAGTTGACTCACCACAGGAAGCACATATGCACAGATTGTGATGATTCTTGTTGAAAATGGATCCCAGGAAGAATATTCTCTACTCTCATCAGACTAATGGGGATCCTTAAATAAATAAATGTTCTAATAATCATAACAAGGTGAGAATGGTTCCAGACTAAGACTAAGATAAGACCGTCTGGCACAAGAAAGTCTATTTACCTCGACTCTTAGTCACTCTAGATAGCGCTGCTGACAAGTAATGTGTAAAAATCTTTTGTTTCCGGCTCAACCAGAGCCCACGTTGACTTGAAGACGCTTCCTTTTCAGGTTCTATGGAAAATATAAATCAATAAGAAGACTTGTGAGTTATGATAAAAAATGAAAACGAGAATCATTGCTAGAAGCTCATCCTGGAGGAGCATGTCCTGCAAGTCAGCGACTCAATGCAGTCAACTGGTTCAGTTCAATCAATCTGACTATATTTTCTCTATAAAGTGCCCTGAGATGACATATGCTGTGAATTGGTGCTATATAAATAAACTGAACTGAGTTGAACTACTAGTCTGGCTTCATTTACTATTCATTATGAGGAAACTAGAGTCATCAAACAATAGCACTGAGGGAAAACCATAAGCATGTGGTCAATATTTCAATATTTTGCAAAATGATGGCCACCAACTATCTTTTCATACGTTTAGAGTAGCCCTGCATTAGCAAGGTTTATTCAATGATGATTATAAAATTAATGTGTGCTTATGAAACATTTTTGCAAGGGGATGCTCCACTCCTGTCTCATGATTCAGTCAGAAGACCATCCTGCCTTGTCATTCTGATGGAGCATTCTGTCTTCATGAACTGATAAATTGTTCTGTCAGAACAATACTCTGTTTGTAACCATGTGTCATGTTCTGTTAATAAAAGATGGCCGCAGGAGGGGATTCGGGGAAGGAAAGCTTGAAGTTGGGTTGGGCTTTTCCTTCCGCTCCTGCAGAAGCTGCTTGAATCTCTTTCCTGTGTAGACTCAATTTCTATTTATTTGCAAATCTACATTTTCTGAATCCAACAGTCTCTTTTTAAAATAAAAATATGGCAGAAAGAGCTTATTTCTTGATGTCTTCTGTTAGGAATGTGAAATTTAAATAGCTGGCATGAAATTAAAAAGCAGGAAGAGAACATCTTCCTAAGCCAGTATCTACATTTTTCTTTACTACCTTAGTCTGCAGTCAGCTAACAAGTATATACAATCTGTATTGTAATGCACAACAAAGCTAGGCGGGTCTGGAGCACTTTCAACAAAGGCTTGGTAACAGCTTGGAATAATAATGAAAAAAAAAAAAACAAGCCCTACACACACAGTTACCAGTTGCTAATGTATTGTCTTTTCAGAACAGTGGTTCTCATTATTAAGCTGAAGATAATAGAGTGCAGGGCAGTTTACTGTTCTGAGATTAACAAAATATGTCTGGTACATGTAATAAAGTTTGATTAACAAAGAAAGGATCAGATAAAAGGAATCAACAACTTTTACACAAAAAATTAATTAAGATAATATTATATTCTCATTATAAATGTTGTTCTTGTAAAAATATCTGTATGCTGGAATGAGAAAAACAAACAAACCCAGACGCAGAGCAAAGAAACCCTTTATGCAAAAACTGGGGTAGTGAGTTGGAACAATATCAAAGGGAAGTGGCACAATATTCATGGCAATCAAACAGTCTAATAGGTCTTTGTGCGAAGCTTTACGCACCAGTTAGCAACATGCTTCCAGACACGTTCAACTGATACTGACAGGACCTTCAGATTTTTTAAACACAACCACCCTAAAACTTCTGGAAAAGAATTCACAAACAATAATGCTTAAAGTCGTAGGAAATTCATATTTAAATTTTAATCTGGCTTAAACACGTGTATATAAATGTACACTTTATTTCAGACCATATTGTCCCAAAAGTTAGAAAATTTCTATAAAAAAAAAATCATTTTTTTTCCCCATTATTATTTTATGCGAGCCCAGTTAGTTATACATCAGCCTGTACACCTAAATTCGGCTTGATCATATATCAGCGGTCATCTGTCAATAAAATTTTTTCGGTCATAGCATCTTGATTCATATGTTTGCAGCTAATATACGCAACAGTTGAAATCAGAATAATTTCGCTTTCCCATTGAGTTTAGTGTCCCAGTGTTCGCGGGGGATGGGCGTCTGTGTCTTCGGCAGGCATTAGAGCTAACAGGCTACTGGCGGCGCTGGCGGTGCAAGAAACGCTCCAAAGCATGTATGCGGCTGGAAGCGCTTCCTACACCAAACCAAGCTTCTGCCGCCCTGGCATCCTTTTCTTCCACAACATCTTAGGCCCGGCTTTCCTCCCTCTAAATAAAAGATGGATGACGGAGGAGACTCATATCCACGACCTCCGACACTAAACTTTCCTCCTCTTGCATGTTTCTGCTGTCCATAGCGCCTTGACAGTGTTGGGTTTGCCTAAGTCACCAATTTAGTGCTACTTGGTCCCAATGGAATTTCCTTTACTACTAGCACTTCAGTTGTTAACTGGTTAGCAAGATGCTTCTGAGACACCGGCTAAAATCTAACCCTGCCTTTGACATACCTTCCTCCACACACGCTGCAAAAAATCTAAATCTATATAAATGTAATTTTTTCTTTAAAAATAGGGGTGCATTTTCTTGAATTAAGAGGAGGAGGTAAGAAACTTTTGCGAATGGAACAAGACATTTACACTTATTTGAAAGAGGAAAACACAATTGCATATGATAGCCCATTTGTCTGCCATTGCATCTAAACTATCTTATTTTAAGAGTGAAATTACACATTCCATTGACAAACTACCTCATTTACCTACTCCAAATTAAAAGGGTGAATACACTTAATTTAAGAAATTTTTACTTATTTCTAGATTGATTTTGCAGTGCAACAATCCCGCCTTCCTCATAATTGACCAATCACATTCACTTTATTCACTTGTGTAAAGTCGGGCACCACTTGGGAGAATTCGGAACTGCCACCGTTGGAAAAGCAGCTTTCCAAGGGCATTAATAAAAGGAAAAGCATTATGAACAACAGTTTTTTAAACAAAAACAACAGAATAACTTCACTGAGAGGATTCTCCAGTTCTGGTTCAAGACAGACTGCTACAGAAGATCCTTCTTCCTTACAACAATCAACATCTACAACAAGTCATTGAAAAAAAGCCAATGATTTACAACAATAATTAATATCAGTTTGGGATATATAAATTATTTTCCGTCCGTCCGTCCGTCCATCCATCCATCCATCCATCCTTTTCCACTTATCTGGGGACGGGTCGCGGAGGCAGCAGTCTAAGCAAAGATGCCCAGACTCCCCAATCCACACACACTTCCTGCAGCTTCTCTGGGGGGGCCCCAAGGCGACACCAGGCCAGCTCAGAGAGACATAGTCCCTCCAGCGTTTCCTGGGCCTTCCACGAGGCCTCCTCCCAATGGGAAATGCCTGGAACACCTCCAGAGGGAGGCGACCAGGAGGCATCCAAAACAGATGCCCGAGCCACCTCAGCTACTCCGAGCTCCTTTTTCTTAGTTAAATTGAATATGAATTTGACATAGAACCTCTAAGATAACATTATATATATAGGTTTTCCAAAAATAATCTCTTTATTTAAAAATGAAAAAAACTGAAATCGAAATTAATGGAAAAAACACTCAAGCATTCCGGTGTTAAGACCCTCAAATATATCGTTTGATGTCTTCAGTTTGACAAGATAGATCAGCCTTAACTGTGACCAGTATACATGGGATATCAGAGACAATCCTTTTGCCACCAGAAGTCCTGTAATAATCTAACTGCACCATTAATCTGTTCTCATGGGAGGATAAAGCATTGAGATGGTTTCAATGGGTCTCATTCGCACTAAGTTAAAAATGATGCTACTTGACTTTAAGGGTCTGGACAGATGGCAGGGCAGATGATGCTGAATACACCAGGGAAAATGCATTTTCATGGCAATTATCAGAACATTTGGATCAGTACTGAATTAACTGCATTTTCTTTAAAAACGTCAGAACATTTTGGCTTACATTCATTCATAAAAGTCAGTTTTCTTATTTTTAATGAGAAATCATGCTGTTGTTAAGGTCCTGACATTTGATACCTTCCGAGCAGAGACCTCCAGGATTTGATCTATGCATCACTTCCTGCTGGGCCCAGGGGACCTTTCCCGCACCACAGGTTTCCGGCAAATGTCTGACCCCTTCTCGTCCTGTCATGCTGGATGGAGGACCTCCTCTTCAAGGATCAATAAGACTAACCCTGACTGCAGTTTTCCACCATGCCCAGCTCAAATGGTCCATTGTTGAGGTCTGGGACTTGCCTGAATCAACAGCCAGCAATATCATCACAGGACACACTTGAAAAGGATCGTGCATTTACCAGAAATCTAATTCATTTTCTTTTTATTAGTCTTCTGAGAACATCAACGATGCATGAGGTACTGAAAGTAAAACGAAGGTCTGTGTTTTTGGTATGAAACACATACATGGAAAACCTCAGGTCTGCAGACAAGATGGAGTCAAATACCTTCAGCACTTGTTTCATTAATCCAGTCCCTCCATTACAATGCGATGCCCTTTTACTTTTTTATGTCCGTGAGATTAAGGAGTAGGAGATGTTTGCAGTCTCCATGGTGAAATAGAATTCAGAAAATACTGGTCTCAGCGGTGAACTCATTCTGCACAAGTTAACAAAATAAATCCAGGCATTCACGGATTTCTGTCGTCATGCATCAGGCTTTCCCCTCATAAACACATTTCTAGCTTTACTAACAGTTTATCTCATCCTATCTGATAGGTAACATGATTTAATTACCCTGTCTGAAGTGAAATAAGGATTTTTTTATCTATTCCAAACTATACTGGCTAAAATGTTTTAGTAGAAGAACTAAATAAAAATCAGAGTTGTTTCAGAGTATAAAAACTCTGCAGAGAATATTATCTTGACATGCCAGACAGAGTAATCACTCTGTCAAAAATTAGTTCCATGTGTTCCCCCCACCTCACCCCAAAACTGCCCCACTGCGGGTAATGTCGTTTATTGTAAGGCCTGCAAATCGAGCAATTGTTGAACAAACTCAAACGTGAAGAAACCACACACAGAACAGAGCATCCCCCTCCTATGATTAGACGTCATCTCTTCGCCTCCTTTTCTCTGACTCAGCTGTTTCGGTTTAGACTTTTTGCAGGTCCTTGCTGTCAGATTGTGATTTTAAGACAGTCCTGCATGGATATGTATGGCAAAAAAACTATTAGAACTGTATAATAAACAGGATTAAAGTATAAAACATGGAAAATTGTGATGTTTTGAATGCAAATCAAAGAATTTTGATTTCTTTTCTGTCTGCATAAGTCAATTGCAACAATAATATTTGTGTCACTTTCAGAACAGGAACTACTTGACTTATCTATCATGGGACTTTAGATTCTGTGAATTTGCTTCAGAAAAATACTGTCCATCTTTGTCCTGGATGCTGTTGAGTCACTAAAAAATGTTATCTCTGCTTTTTCTTGCCACATGCATACATGCTTGATGAAGAATATTTGGCATTTCAACCTGAGGACAGAAAGTGTTATAGTGTTTGTGTAGCAAGTTCATCTTGTCATGAGTCCTTCACACTGCTAGAAATAAACTTAAGTAACATAAAACATTCTCAGACCCATGTTAAGGTTCGAAACATCAGATAAAAAGGTGAATACACTAATTTTAAAGCTTATAATTTTAGGTGCTGTATGCACGCCAAAACAGAGTCTTATTTAATACTTGACCTTTAAGTAGTAAAGGGCAGAAAAAAGCACAAAAAGGGCCTTGATAGTTTTTAAAGTTCATCCCCGTATGGGATCAAGAAAATGAGGTTTATGAGAATCCATCAAACTCATGTGAAAATATTTCAGTCTTAAAAGTCCCCCAAACGATCAGAGGGTTGTCCCCTCAATTAAAAGCAGCAATAAAAACATCCCTTTATAGAACTGAACAGTTCCCACTATCTAAAAACCTAAATCTTTGATTTTATGTATTTTATTTTACAATCTTTTCCTCATGCCGTCATACAGTGTTAAAGAACCACAGTTTTGGAAATGATGGCTCATCTGTCATTTTGCAGAGGAAGCATTATGTGTCTTACATCCTGATATTTACTCAATGTTTTTTATTCAAGCAGAAGCTTATTGTAAAACAATGAAAGGCACAGACTCCCCCAGAAATATACCCCCCTGTTGACTTTCTAAATTTTCAGCAGTTGCCATTTTTTTTTTTGTTTTATTTTTTCCATACCTGGTTGATAAATATAAAACCCTAGTTCTACAAATTAGGAAAAAGATTTATGTTAAATTTAGCCTTGTTAGGAACTAAGTTTGTGTGTGGGGTTTTTGTGTGTTCCTTTTCTTCTCTCCACCACCAGGTGGTGCTCCGTCCTCGTTGGTCCTTCCCTACACACCTGCGTTTGTTGGTTCATTACTGGAGGAGTATTTGAGCAGTGGCCGTCACTACCTCAACGCCAGAGTGGCTAGTTTTGGGTACTCTAGCCAAGCTGAGATTAGCAGAGTCTAACCTAGCGCTGTTTCTCTGAGTCTAATGAGTTTTTATCTTTGCTCTTCTGCAGGAAGCTTTCCTGTGTTACTGGATACCTGGACCTTCTCCCCCTGGAAGGAATAACTGAGTCTACACTGAGCAGGGGAAAAACCTCCACATGATCCGTTCAAGCTCCCATCAGAAATCCAAGTGAGGGTCCGCTCCATTACTCCTCCGGGTCCAACGTATGTCTACCAGTCCGCTTTCCAACAAGTTCCATCTTCCCTGGATAATCCCACACAGACTGGGTTCAAGGATTGACGAGAAACCCCTCAAACGTGAGTCCCTCTCCTGCATAAGTCAAGTCAAGACTCTCAATTCTCACGGTCCCTGAACTGATCTCTGTGATCTTCCTTTCTGACTTTCCAGTTCCGGTTCACCAGTTACTGAGTTCCAGATCCAGCCCCTGTTTTCATTACCACAAATAAACCTGTTGAACTTTTCTCCGTGTTCTCTGAGTGGTTTTTCTGCATGTGGGTCAGATTCCTAAAACCTATCATGACAAGCCTGTTGTTTTTCTGTATGAGGTTGCATGTCCTATCTATGCATTTATGGATTCTCTACAGGTACTCCTGATTGTTACAAGAAATGTAAAACATAAATGTACAGGATACTCTTTATTATGTGTTGATACATTGAAAAATGACTTGAGGGCATCATATGGAGTTCTAAAAGGAAATTCCTTGTGCTGTTCAGGGCAGATGTAGATGACATTATGAAACCTTTAAAAATACCTGAAGGATACTGGGGAAGGATTATTACAATGGACAGTATTCCTTTTGGAAGACAAATACCCCAATTATTCGTCAACACTTCCCAAAAGTAGCGAACGTTCAGGAAAGGTACAGAGGTGGTTCTTTACCAGTACAGTGTCTGACGTAAAAAACCTTTGTGAAAATCTGTATGTAATTTTGAACTCAAGGAAGCAGCAACTTAAAGGTAATCAACGCTTCTGTTTCCAGCACAGATGTTCAGTTGCATCAAAGCCAGAAAATCTCCAGTGAGAAATCCAGGGAACTAGCCAAGCAAGGAATATCACAGATTGCTACATCCTGAAGCGAATTTGAATGTGGCTTGGTTTGAAACATTCTGATGATCAGTTAGTCAAACCTATCAAACTGCAGAGCAACTCTGGAGTTGCCTACTTTCATACTTCAAGATGTAATTCTCAAAAACACAGGTGCTTTTTTTACTCATTTAGCATCAGACTTGTGCTGCTGGTCATTCATCAATGGATGAAAGAGAGAACAGACAGTTAGTTGCAGTGAGCTTTTCCAGTAACTATGTGTAGGGCAGAAACAGTAATAAACACTGGAAAACAGGGCCAACAGCTTCATCTAAAACAGGAAGCTGTAGACAGGAGTATTCGAGTTGTTCAGATGACAAGTTCTGATTAAAAATAGCAAAAAGGTTTTTGACGTTATTAACAGAGGGTCTTATAATGCCCATCCAGATGAATTTACTGACTAAACAGTTCTTTTTCAAAGACTCTGGCCCAAAGATGAGAACTTTCGTTTAATGTCTTCAGCACATGCCCGTAGTCTATCTAACTGGTTAGATTGATCAGGGTTCATTTACAGATGAAGTCTATTAGCATCAGCATAACATAAAATTTATCTCATGCTGTCTAACGACCAGATTCTACATCCTCCGCTCCTGTCTGTGTCATGTAAGCTGCTGACCACCTCAGCACGTTGGTGAAAAGCAACACCAAAAAGAGCTTTTGCGAGAGGAACCAAGAACACTGGAGCAGAACAGAAAAATGGAGTTGCTCCGTGTGACACAATGAGCTTGTCGCAGGTATGACACAGATATTTTTGATTCATGCCCAATTTTTAAGCTGAGTCTGTGCTATGTTATTCCACCCCACGACGCAAGAGGGACAATCAGGAACTAGCTGTTTAGATACGGCCGAGGTGGTGAGGAAGTGGAAGCAAGTTTGTGCGACAACGGACGGATATTAGGGTGAAAAAGAGCGGGGATCCAGGTGGGAAAAGGGTCCCAGCGTTCTTGCAAACCTTGCTCTTCTAGCTGGTCCATCTTCACGTGTCATTTTCCACAATGGCGGTAGTGAACCAAACAGGAAATATGCATAGAGTAGAGTGGATGTAGATTTGACCAATCAGAGGCCTCCTGTCTGCGGCACTGTCTGGGGTTACCTGCAATTTGGAGAGGTGCACCAAAGTGTCTGCAGCAGGGGCGAAGGCACACTTGCATTCACAGTGACACACACGCAGATGACCTGGTTTCTGTCTATAAATCAGCCTTTATGGAGAGAGTGGGAAAATTCTTGTTAATTAGCATAATTGCTCTGTACACTGGAAAAAAAATCGAAATCTAGATCAGTAATTTTTTCTTAAAATGAGTGCATTTGTTCTTGAAATGAGGAGGTAAAAGAGACATCTTGCCAATGTAACCAGACAATTTACACTTAAAATAAGAAACACAATTAGGTGCATTTATGCTTATTTCAAAGTGCATATTCTTCTAATTATCTTATTTTAAGAGTAAAAAATAACTCATTTCCATTTGCAAACTATTTTATTAACCTACTTAGAATAAGGATAAATACACTTAATTTAAGAAATTTGTACTTATTTCTAGATCGTTTTTGCAGTGTATGGGCCAGTTCAGAACAGCCTTTATTAAACATAGCCTTAATAATATATATTACATATCTCTTGAAGATCAGACCTTCCAGTCTGGTGTGGAGGCTTTTGTCCAGCAAGCTATGTTCTCCCTGATTAGTTTTTCTTTGAGTTTCTGATGGTATCCAGAGATTTAAAAGAAATATTGTCAGCTATTAAAAATACTGATATAGCCGTCTTAGACAGGGTACTTGCAATAAGTTTAGAGAAATGGCTTAATCGTCTGAAAGTTAAAATCTTTTATGAAAGCGAAGATTCTCATTCATCCAGGTCATAGTCATTTCAAAAAAGTAAAAAAAAAAAAACAATCCGCAGGACTTCATTACCAAGTTTGAAGATGTTTCAGCCAAGCCAACAATTCCCTCTAACAACAACTCTTTCAGAGACATAAACAGGAACGGGGCATTAGAAAGACCCCAAACAACCCCCATTACAAAGGGGTGGACTCATACATTCGGTTTAATTTGCATGTTTTCTAAGCCAAAACAAGGCTTTGTTTTGGTCCACTCTATAAAGCCTCAAACTCAACGCTATTTCAGATGTTTTGGATTGAAAAAGCTTCCTGGACGGGAAGCAAAACGTCTTCTTACTTGGAAAGAAAGTCCAGTGGATTGTTTTTTATACTTTTTTTCTTCTATGAACAATAAAGGCAGGCAGTGAGAAACACTAACACATAAGTAAAATCAAAAATGCTGATATACCATGGTAATAACTTCAGACATCACCGATGTCCAAGCTGACACCTTGATCACTGGTGTAGGAGGATGTAGTTCTGGGATATGGGGATATGTGACATTTCCCCACACTTTGCTTGGGGACAAAAATCCTTACCTCACAGACTTTTATTCTTTACAGTGAATCTTGCCTGAGGTTCACATTGGGGCGACACCATGATGAAAGGCCACAAGCCCAGGAGCAGAATTTGCAGACTGATCAAAGGCTAAACGGTAAATTTCTGAACCAGATTGTTGCAAAAATAGATTGTTTCCCAGCATTTTTCTATGAGTTTACAGGAAACTTTGAGATTCCAGAGATCAGAGGTGTGAAGCATGTGAAAGGAGAACACTGGCTTCTCTGCTGCAGGCCGCTGAATACTGGATACAAGAGTCGTCACCAGAGGTTACACTGGAAAAATGACCTAGAAATAAGTAAAAATTTCTTAAATTAGGTGTATTTACCCTTGATTTGAGTAGGTAAATGAGGTAGTTTGCCAATGGAATCAGTATTTTTACTCTTAAAATAAGATAATTAGATACCGGTAGTATTCACTTGAAATAACAATTGTGTTTTCTTATTTTACATCTAAATTGTCTTGTTCCATTGGCAAGATGTTTCTTTTATCTCCTCAATTCAAGAACAAACGCACTTATTTTAAGAAAAAATTACTTATCAAGATTTAAATTTTTTTGCAGTGTCCAGGTGGGGAAAGATTTTCCAGCCAAATAATTTGAGGTTTTGATTATTTTCATTTGAAGTTTTTACTATTGTGTAAAGATTCCCTGCTAAGACACGTTTTGAGCTGTGGTTTATTAAAGCTAAGGGCTTAAACACTGATATGACATTAGCATTTATATGTTTCCCTCATATGCTCATCAGATTTGATTATAGCTACTAGCTCAATCACAGAAGATTACGAATCAATTAACTTAAGATCATTGATTGCTGATTAAGCAAATTATTTAATAAAATATATCATATAATTTAATTATTTTACCAAATGATAATTTATTTATCGCTTGTATTTGCATCATTAATTGGTTTGAACACAATCCAATTTCTCTAAATTAGTCAAAAACTAATTTGAACTAATTCCAAACTCTTCATCAAGATAAATTTTAGTTTTCAAACATCAAAATCCATGCTAAACTCTTAAATCATTGCATTATTTTATTGATTAAGGCTTTAAACCAATTTTATTTCTTTATTTTTTTTCTGTACATAGCAGCTGAGTTTAGTTGAGTTTTGGTGGTTTAGCCAAAAGTTAACAGAGATATGCATTGGAAGTTGGAGCTGACTGACTTGTGTAACTTAATTCTTATATTTTGAAGGGAAGTTGTGATGAATTTATAGCCAGGCTAGTGAATTTATTCCATATATTTGTAGAGTTAACCCTTTAAAGCCCGATCCAAGAATAAAACAAAACAGAAAATAACTTTTTTTGGTTTGAATTCCTTATTTGCCCTTTTAACAACATATGTAAAAAAACAGAAATATATTTTTGATGTTAATAATAATTTATTACTATGCGATAAATTAAGATTATTTTTTTTGTGTAGTCTTCTACTGGCTATTATCAGGTATATCTGATTGTGTACAATATGATTTTGAGCAAAGATTTTACCATTAAATTATGCAAAAGGTTTCAGATGCAAAACATTTCAGAAACCGTATAATACGATACATTTGGCATTACAGGGTTAACTGATCATGATTTGAGCTTGATTCAAACTTCCATTTGTTGTACTACACAAAGCCAGTTGGGCATGTGTTTACAGAACAACACAGGATAGTCCAACAGTTATTTGACTGAATAACTGGGTTAGGCATTAAATTTGTAATTATTACACAGCATTAAACTATTTATTCTAAAATAAAAATTTCTTTGATTTCACTCTTAGTTGTTGGACTGGTCTTCCACAACATGTGACTCCCACACTTAATAGTTTGCTTGCAAATCTCCAATCTCTTCCCCAAAATTCAGATTTAATGCCTCTTTAACAAGTGTCTTCAATTCCTGTTTGTTCCATTGCTTAAACTTTCTGGATTGATGGAAAGAATATTTTGCACTCTCAAATCTTACACTGGAAATGCATAAAGAAGACGGTGATGGTATTGTCTGTTAGAAGGTAGAATAAACCTTATACTTACAGATAATAGAAAAGCTCCATGTACACAAAGGAAGTTAAGGCAGGACAAGTGTACTTGGAAAATATTTTCTGTCATATTTTAAAAGAAAAAAGCCCAGAAATAAAGCAGAAGGTAACATTTATTTTCATATCTACTAGAATTTCAATACACATTTCTTGATTATGTCACACAGCAGTATGAGACAGGAAACTGTATCTTTTCTTTTCTTCGGTTTGGTCGCCTTGAAGAATAGAACAACAGTCCTAGACTTCCCAGCAGGGCCGGTACACCCGTCCCACCATGCACCTCATGTTGTCCCTCCTAAGAATAGGGATGCCCAGCTGCTGTCCGGCGTCTCCATTCTCAGCGACCTGGTTGTCATCGGTTCTTCGCTTGTAGACGGAGAGCCCGTTCTGCAGCACTCGCAGGTCCCTCCAGATGGATGGATCAGCAGCGATGACGATCACCTTCGGTGTCCGTGCTCTGGGTGCAGCAGCTAGATCTGCATCAACCAGGTTGCTCTCCGTTCCCTCGTCGTTTAGGAGAGAGTTGAAAACCTCTTGCTCCAAGGATCCGTCTTCAGCCTTGCCCATGGGTAGCACCATTGACAGGGCATTACAGTTGAGGAAGAGTGCCGCGGCAAAGGTGACGGACAGGAGGGACTGCCTCATGGTGGGGTTCTTCTGGAGGTTTGCTTGGAGGAGGTGGATTTTCTTCTGAATCCTATCTTCTCAGGTCTTATTTGGACTGTGGATCTATCACTGCCTTTTATACCATTTCAGTCTAAGCTGACCACATTGTATTCTGAGTCATCAGAGCTTCATCTTTTGTTTGTAAGAACCAGCAGAGCAGTTGGGTAGAACTCCTGCTGTGTCTAAGTGTGTTGTCTTGCAGGAACATTAATTAAAATCCATAGTGTGTTGGCTTCTGTTAGACACTTGAAAATCAACTAAAAGGTCTGAAAACAGGGTCCACCTGAGGAGAGACGTTAATCCAAAAATAACTGTCCTTTAAAACAAAGAGGATGGATAAACCCCTATGATGCGGTTCTAACGGTCAGCGTGTTGTTCAAGAAACACGCTTTCCGAAAGCATTGTTGTAGAAATACTCCAAGAGGGGATTGAAACTTAAGCCTAATGGGGAAAAAGAAAACAGGCGGTTGTTGAAGTGTTATGTCGTTGTGGCAGCAGATCTGTTGACGTGTAAAAGCGACAGGTAAGCCGTGTCCTTCTCTCAGATATTGACGTGGAATCATGGATGGACTTTTGTTATTACCAGAGGTGGAAAAAGTACTAAAATATCATACTCAAGTAAAAGTACCAATACTTGGATGAAATATTACTCAAGTACAAGTAAAGTTACCCATCAGAAAAGTTACTCAAGTAAAAGTAATAAGTAGCTAATTTAAAATGTATTTTAAGTAAAAAAGTTACTTAGTTACATAAAACACAAAACACTGTTGAATGGGGCGGGGGATCTTTCCCATGTAGTGAAAATAGGAACAAGGAGTCATAAATCCAAAACTATTTGAGTTTTAATTAAAAGAAAAAATTAAAAGGATCCACAAAAAGCGTTAATCAATATTCCTCATACTGCTTTCGTCCAATGTATTCCAAGAAGTGTCCTGAGTGGGTAGCATCAGAATTTACTCGTCGAAGCGAAGTCATTTAGAATGTTTTTAGATTATAAACATGTAGTGGATAGGATTTCCTGAAAGCGCGCACCTGTCGCGTTCCGCGGCGCTTCTGGAAGCGGCGACAGACCAAACCAGGCGCATTCAGCTCGGCAAAAGAACTCATGCTCTTCCTCCCAGCACTGAAGTCCTCAGACATTTTTCTTTCGTTGTTTCTTTCTTTGCACAGGTCAACAGCACATTTCTTCTTCTCACGCTTGCATTATCGGCCAGAGCAGGCGGCTGAATGCGCACTTTCATCTGGTTTTTGGTCTGCGGCGGTTTCACGTAGCGTCGTGATGCACAGTAGGCGCTTTAGAAATCCTATACACTACTGTTTATGCTCTAAAACATTCTAAATGACTTCGTTTCGAGTAAATTCTGGATGCTACCCACTCAGGACACTTGGAATACATTGGGCGAGCAGTATGGAGGAATATTGACACGTTTTTGTGGACTTTTATGGACCTTTTCTGCCTCGGTCACCATAGACCTCCATTATTTGAATGTCAGCAGACAGCAAAAAGCCTCCCAACGAAGTCTCCAGATGCATTTGAGATATCAAAAAAGTACTCAGAGTGTTGTTCAGCATGGGGGTGAGTAGAAAATGAAGGCTAATCATGTTTTTGGGTGTACTATTCCTTTAATGTCTAATGATAAAACATACACGTCAAAAAAACTTCTAACTAAAAAAATATAAATGACACTTCCCCATTGTATATGTCCACCTTAAAGGAGAAATCCAGTGAGTTTTCACATAGATCTGTTTCTTGGTATTGAAAAAAAAAAAAACTAGTGCTTCCGGGCCCGATTTTTTGTCTTCCTTTCGGTTTTCCAAAGTTTTTTTTTTACTCAGTAACTGATGGGATTTGTAATGTTAACGAAATACAATACTTCACTCAAAACGTAATCAAGTAAAATTTCAATTACCGATTTTAAAAACTACTTCAAAAATACAAAATACACAAAAAACCTACTCAATACGGCAACTTGAATAAATGTATTTTGTAACTTTCCACCTCTGGTTATTACATCCGTCATAATGAGAGATTTAAATTAAAAACTTACTAAACTTATTAAAAAAACGTATTAAAAAGTTAAACATGTTGTTCAGAGTCAAAACACTTTCATATGTTTTGCAAAAATTCTCTCCTTTTTTCATATTCTGACACGTTCCAACTGCAATGTGTTTAGGATTTAGTTTGTCATAAACTAGTTACATCTAAACCTTTTGCAATAGGGCAACAAAATGTTGACTTTTTAAAATTATTTATTGTTATTTCATTTTTCTTACCTGCTTAATAAAAAAAAACTGAAAAAATTAATAGAGAGAGCAGCCTGTTTTTTAACATATGTAAAATATGATTTGTTGTATGTAATATTAAGATAAAAGAAAGGCCTGCAAAATCCTTAATTTTTGGGGTGGGTACTTTTTTTGGTTTAGAAAATAGTTTCAGTTTTCTCAACAACAAGGAGGAGATTCTTTCTTCAAAATGCTAGAGGATTATGGTCCTATTTGCTTTAACACAAAGGTAGAGTTAATAAGACAAGTTCTTTGAGCTGTTTAAATACATATTTTAATTTCAAACAATTTTTTTTCTGCAAAAATCTCACAAAAAAAGGCATGGTTAATTTATGTCTCAGGATATCTTAGTTCTGAACAGAGTCAATCTTGATTTGTTGAATGATAAACTGGGAAAAGTTTAAATGTCCCATATATCTTTAAACTGGTTCAGGTCCTTGGAGTTAATTTTGTTCAAATATTGCTGCAAACAATGTATAATAAATGGAAATATGGGGAAAAAAAAGAAACTTTGATAACCTTCTTTATCAAAAAGGTTTTGAGACTAGTTTTGCTATATTATTTATTTAGAAAAAAGATATTTTTTCATACTTTATACAGCTTTTTTCAAATGTAATTTAATTTTTTTTTACTGATTTTTGAATGTCTTTTTTGAGTTTAACGGACTGCCTTCATTTCAAAATTCTACAGATCAAATTCTCGTCACTTCTGGGGGCGGGCTTTCCTCTGGAGTAAGAAGCAAAGATGCATTTCTATTTCTTTTCTTCAAATTTACATTTACTAAGCATATTTTTTTGTTTTGCAACAAGAAACAGAGATGGAATAAAATAATCTAAACACCAAAGCTGGTTTATTGAGCTAAATTTTTACAACCACAAAAAAAAAAAAAAAAGATACAATCAAATCTTAAATTTCAACAATTAAAAAAAAAAACAAATTTCTGCAATATTTTGGACTGGTGCTCTGATTATATTTCATTCAAATTCTTGTTAGTTGTCTTCAAGGAACTGAATAATCTTTGTCATAAATACATCTCAAAATCACCTGATAGGTTTAACCCATATAGGCCATTTTGTTAAACATGTTCCTCTGAAATAAACTACCCAAACACTTCTTTTGTAAAGAAGCTATTGCCTCTTTACGGCTGCAACATCCAATAACTGAACAATTTTTTTTTATAAACAAGGTCTTGTTCCTCTACTCTGTTTTGATGCAAAACAATTTTGCTTTATTTCTCCTAAATCAGCACAATAAAGAAAAAAGTGACCAATGAGTTGGTTGTTCAGCCTTTCCTTGAATTACTGTTTTTATTTAAAAATGTTCAGAATGATTATATCTTAATGCTTGTGATTTTTCTCCCATTTTCTTCTATCAAAGTCTCTTAGCCATGTTTCCAAAAGCAGAGAGGCATATTTTCATGTTTGCCCTCAGATGTGAAGGACTGCCTGCTACAGGTCCATATGTTTCACAGGCAGAGCTACACCTTTTCAAGTAGACGGGAGAAGAAAAATGTCCTAAAAGCAGGATGTTAATATGCTTCAAACTGTCTGCCCTGCCTTTGGACTGTCAGGGGAACATCATATGAACCACTAGTCTGCTCGGGTAAAACAGGGACTCTTTAACAACGGGCTCTCTGGCTCTCAGCAGCTCGTTTCTAAATTATGCTGCCGACTCGAGGGTCACAAGGCCGAGACTCGAGTGTAATTCCACCTTGAAAGAAAAGTGGTACTTGAATCCAAAAGGGCTCAGGTACAAATTAAATTATGTGAATTTCCAAGAGGGTCAGTTATTCCTGTGGTCTGAGTGATTATAATCTCACAGGTTAAGGATTTTCCTACCACAACGGGCACCAGTGATCATTTAATGGGACGAGATGTCGAAGGACGAAGCTTTAGATGCTTTAGATAGATAGAGCTAGATAGATAGATAGATAGATAGATAGATAGATAGATAGATAGATGTAGATAGATAGATAGATGGAATGAGATAGATAGATAGATAGATAGATAGATAGATAGATAGATAGATAGATAGATAGATAGATAGATAGATAGATAGATAGATAGATAGATGAATAGATAGATGAATTTTGTGGAAAAAAGAAAGAAAATCTAGGCTTACAAAAACAGCAATCATTGACAGTTGGAGTTGATTGAGGTCATTAATCATGTTATATCAATAAACTGCATTATTTAAAGCTTTAAGCTCCATGGGGATACAGTTGGCCTGGACATTCCCATTCCCATGAGACCTTCACTGACTCAGTGCCTCGGGGTAAAGAGCTGGTCTGCTGTTGCAGACATCTTGTCCTTAATTTAAGAAATGAAAATAAGATCTGATCATGTTTTCCATCAACCTACAGGGCATTGAGTGGAGTGATAGTCAAACCAAAGCATCTGATTTATCTTAAAATAGGGAAAGCTGGTGGGGTTGTTGATCATAGATGGTCTCCACCACTGGCACTGAAACAGGGAAGCTTTTTTATCAAATGGAAACTTTTTTCTTCTTTTTTTTTTAACAGTGTCCTGTCTGGCAATGTGGCAATAAGAATAATAGAATAATAATAGAGCCCAATAGATTTTGCTTCCACAAGTGGAGCAGTACAGCTATCGCCATAGTTTTACGCTTGATTTATGCATATAAATAGCTTTATTATAACTCATGCAGAGCGTTTTACAGATTTTATGGACACTGCAATGTAAGTAGAACAGGAAAGGAAAAACAGGAGAAAAGATTTGCATGTTTTCAAGCAATACAAGGCCTTGTCTACATAAAGCCTCAAACTCAATGCGAATCCAGACATTTTAAATTGAGAAAGCTTCCTGGAGAGGAGGCGAAATGTCTTCAAACCTTGGAAACCAAGTCCAGTGGAATGTTTTATAAACTTTTACAGAAAGAGAAAAGATGAAAGAAAGAGGAGATAAAAGGGATTATTAACGATAAACCATCTTCAGTCCGCTTCATCACCTCTAAAGAGATGTAAAAAGAACAGCACAACCAACGGATATAGTATAAGAAATACAATAAAGTAACACCTAGATACTATCGCTGAAGTATAAGTAGTATCATTTAATCTGACATGTATTCCGTTGTAGCTGAAGATCAGAATATGTTTTTTTTGTATGGAAGTGAATCTCTAAGTGCTGGAGCCAAGCACCTGTAGTTGTTTGGGAGAGAGCACTTGTGCAAGTTTATCCAAAGGAGAAATGCTCAATAGTGGTTGTGAAGAGCCGAAGACGAGCCCCTCCAGAGCACCGAGGCAAGAACCGGGGACCCAGAGCCCCAGACGTCCAAAGGGACCCCAAGAGCAGAGGCGCCCATGAAGGGCCAACCCAGAAAATCTGACCCCCACCAAGGTAGTAGGAGAGACGGCCCTGAGAAAAAAACACTACAAAACTAACGCTGGTGGCCAACTGGTACATGTTATCTACTTCAAGGGACCTTAGAGACAATCCAGCCCAAAGATCTCCATCATTTACTCTATGTACCGCTGCTAGTTTCCCCACTAGGTCCTCTAGATTATTGACTGATTATTGATCTGCACTGCCGACTGTTTATTCACAGCACCAATTGTTTACATTTACATCTGCAATAACGCACTTTAACTGTAATATGCAATTACCTTCCACTGCAATTTAATTTAGATAGCTTCTGGCCAAACTCTGTTTATTCATTTTATAGTAAAACCCCTCTGTAAATTATGCTATTGTACATAATACATAAAAAAGGCAAAAACCTTTTTTTTCAATAGTAATATCCACCTGTATATTATATGCGGTAAATATCCAGCTGTAAATTTTGTTCATAACACTAACACTATATTATATTCATTATTTATAATAGTATTAATCTCTATACTCATTTAGTAGAAATACCCATGTCCTGTATTTATAAAACCATTATTTATCCTGCACTTGCTGCTATTGCACTTCTGGTTACATGTGTAATGACAATAAAGATGAATCTAATCTAATCTAATCTAGATGCTGCTGTAACAGGCACAAACAATCCTTTCCTGTGTAAAATACCCAAATGCTGTCTGCAAAATAGGCCTTGGAGATGGTTTGTAGATTGGAAACAATTTCATTGATATCGAAGTGAGATTATTGGATACCATGGTGGAGCTTGGTCTCTTCCTAAAATTGAAACTTTTGCTCACTATGACATACTACTATCTCTCATTTCTGGTATTTACCATTAGATTGGTGAGTTATTTGAAAACAGAAAGATTTTGTTGGTCAACTGAACCTTTTCATGCTTTTTTATAGTTGTTTTCTCCTAAAGCGTTTATTTTTTCTCGATGATCATCATTAGACCCAATGTTTCCCCTAAAGAAAAACTTTATTTGAACTTTTTCCACATTTGGCCGCCTAACAACCACCAGCTTTAAAATGCTTCAAAGAGATTTTTTGTGATGGACCAACATATAGCTGTAAATAACTGTGAAGTTCTGGCAAATTTTCACCCAGTCTTAGAAAAAAGGACGCTTTCAAAGTGTTGTGGGAGTTTATATACGTCCCTCACGCTCACAATTTTGTAGAACCACCTCGATTATAGAGGGATGCTTCTTTTGGTATTTAATTTCTTCCTTTCTATCCATTCTACATTGGCTACCTGTGAAAGAATTTATTTTTTTAAAATTTTGTCTGACTTTTACAGTTTTTAATGTACAACCTCTTGTATCCAATACGTCACAAAAACATGGTGCCTTATATTTCAGGCTGCGCTCTTCACTCCTCTAACCTGAACCTTAATATCAGATATTCTGCTTATTGTTTTATTGCCTATTCTATTTATTTCATATTCAGCTTCTATTTATTTTTATTTTTTATTTATTTGCGATCTTTAGGATTTTATCTGTGAAAAGTGCTTTATAAAAATAACATTCTGTCTTTCTTTTCTTTGCAAAGCAGTTTAGCTGCAGTCAGATTAGATGGACAGGATCTGTGAGCCTCTGATTTCAGTTCAGGTCACAGAGTTTGGACCTGGATTAGACCTGGACTGAGACTGAGACATTTTAACACATTTATACTTTCGAACCAATCCCTTTTAGCTGTAGATGAATGTCTAGAGTCATTGGCCCGCAGTTCCAATCTATTGTAACATTTTTAGCACCATCCTTCAGCTAAGACCTGGTTTCACAACCCTCTCAAATTATGTTGCTGCCACAGTTTAAAACAGTGAAATCTGGTAAATAAAGCACATAAAACATTAGGTGTACGTTAACAGGTATACCTAACAAATCTAATCTCAGTCTCATCTGACCAGAGCATCATTTTTCTCATGTTTGGTGTCTAGCCTAAATGGCTTACAAGAAGAAGTGAGTAGAATACCAAAAAAATGTTACACAAAGCTGCACTAAAGAGGAGTGAAAAAAAAAACTTGGTTAATTTTGACTGCAGAATTACTGAGTAAATTTTTTGGCTCATTACATCTGGTTTAATGTTAAAAATGAAGTAATCAGACAAAGGGTTATCAGTTAATTGTAAGGGTATAAAATAAAGTTTAAAAAAGCAAAAAATAAAATAAAATAAAAAATAAATTTCTGCAGATTTTTCCAGATTAATTACTTTAACATAAACATATAAACAAACTTTACAGTAGGTAATGCATATGTGTTATGCAACAATATTATGGATTGAAATTTGTTTAATTATAATTGCAAGCAAAGAACATAATTTGTTTATGGAAATTAGAAAAAAAATACATTTTGCAAATTGAAATTTTAAAAGAATGCGATCCAGAAATGAAACTTTGAAAGACGTTTTAATCAAAACAGTTTTAAGAATAACTTTGCTTGTTTCTCACATTCCTTTTTTTCAAAAAGTATTTCTTTCTGATTTTTTTTTTATATTTCTTCAATACTTTACAATTTTTTTCTCTCTTTTTCAGATTTTTGTATGAGTTGCCTATTTTTTTATAACAAAAACAAATGCTCGACACACATATACAACAACAGCAACAAAAAAATTAGCACTAACATCTATGCCCACCAATAGAAATGTGTCTTCACCTCTCACTCAAGTGAAGAGAATGTGATGTATAAAATGCAATTTTAAAAGAATGCAATTTATTTTACTGACTTTGAAAAACAAATTTTGGCAATGTGGCAATAAGAATAATTGTCTTGATGCCAAAAAGAGCCCAATAGATTTTACTTTCACAAGTGTAACAGTATAGCAATTGCCATATTGCTCCACTTGTTTGTCATGCATATATAGATTGCTTTATTATAATTATGCAGGGGAGTTTTACAGTTTATATGGACACTGCAATGTAAATAGAGCAAGAGAAAACAGAGAAAAGAAAGGGAAAAAAGAAAAAGAAGAAAAGATGAAAAGAAAGAGGAGACAGAAAGGGAGACAATGACAAAGACATTTTCAGTCTGCTTCATCACCTGTAACGAGATGAAAAAAGAACAGCACAACCGAAAAGAAAAACAAATTTTTGAATAAGATCTGAGAAAAGAAAAGTAAGAAAAATCCATAAAAAGGAAATGTGAAAATAAATTAAGAAATAAAAAAGTAAAGTTACTCCATTTACTCCATACAATATTAACTAATTACTGTATTTTCACCTGATTTTACTGAACACCAGTAAGACTAACGATGCGATGTTTATTATTTAAAAATAAAAATGCTGTGAATTATCATCACTCCAAAAAGTTTTTTTTTTTTTTCTGAAGGTTACTCAAGTGAATATAACTGAACTACATAACAACTTAAAAAAGATTTCTAATTGGAGTCTTGTATTGATAAGATAAAAAATAATAAAATTAATGTGCATACCAGTGGAGTGAGTTATAGTTGTCCTTATCAACACATTTTTCCCACCTGAGCAGTGGATTTCTGCAGCTCCTGCAGAGCAACTATTGAACTCTTGGTAGTTCATTTGATTTATTATTATTTGGTTCATCATGGTCATTCTTTTGGTAATTCTGCTTTCCTTCTTTTTAAATCCAAATGTGGTTTATTTTATTTTGTTCACATTTTTAATTTTGAGGCTATAGGTTTTCTTAGATAAAACAACTGTGTTATTATTTTTCTAAGTTAATAATTTGCCACTTTTTGTTGTGCTTGCTACTAGACAAGATAAGCCATTAGGGGACAGCCTTTACCTTCTTATTCTACCACATGGATCAGCTGTTCATTTAGATGTGCAACTTTACAACTTTTATTTCTTAAAGATGATCTTTTTTTTTTTTGGCGGTAAATCAATTACCAATTTCCCCTAAAGATTTAAATTGCAGAAACATGCATTATGTTGCTAATCTGTAAACAGGGATTACATTTGCCTGCTTTTTTTTACAAGTTTATTTAAAAGACAAAAAGTTAATCCAATTAATTTCTATCCGCGCGGCGAGCAGCACCTTGAACCCCGGTAATGGTGTCACAGTCTGTGACTCCAGACACTGAAGATGAAAGCCAGATGCTGCAGTTAGTTAGTGGAGGATGGTGCACTAGTTGGCAGAGGGTGAGAGGTGGGTCTGGGGGTGTTGGGTTTGGGGTTGCAACTTCAGGGGAGGATGAAAGTGAAGAGATGAAAGCAGTCGTATCTCACAGTAATTTGGCCGTGTCACGAGGGGAAAGAACTCCCGGGGAAAGTGACTTGTGGCCAAAGCGGTCGTGCATAATGTTCCGGATGCAGTGGGGGTTTTTTTGTCGTCGTCAATACAACTGCAGGGATGCTGGTAACCATGGCGATGGCCAGTCAACATGTAATCTCAAAGTGGTTTGGAATAAACCGCTCTGGACTTTAGGAGAGAGAGTGGAAAAAAGAGGACAAGCTGAAAGTGAATTTCTCATGTAAGGATAGGATGATAAAGGATGGCATGTGGAAAATCTGATCCCAGCCCAGCTTGGCTCAGTCACCCTAAAATAAATCACAGTGCTGTTGAATGGAGCTGACATATCTAATGCTTTGAAAAGCTCCAAATGTAAACAAACCTTCAAATGTTTGGTGAGTGGTGAACTTTTAAGTTTGCACAAGAAACTTGGAAATAAAAGCCTTAAGCAAACACTGGGATGTGGAGAAAATGGACATGTAACTAAATCATTTTAAATAGTTCTCTTTTTTTAGTTTAAGAAATAAAGAAAACACGTGACAGGCTGGGTCAACTAGAACATAACAGGACAAGGCTTAGGTAAGCCGTTTGTTGAAAAAGAAGAACTGGGTTTGTAAGATTTCAAAACAGAGGACCAAGAAATCAGGCAAAACATACAGTGGAATAGCTTCAAGCATTTATTTAAACAAGCAGGCTGTGGATCCACGCCACCAGCGGTTATGGTGTGTATAACAGGAATGTCTATAGGAAAGAGACCCAGGTTAATGAGCACGATAATCAGTCGGAGGATGATTATGAACACGAGAGTCACTAACCTGGTTTTACAGTTGTGTCTGTGCCCAGAGAACCAAGATGATTCCAGCTGGTCGGCTGATAATACACAGCGGACGCTGCCAGAGAGTTCCAGATGCTAAAGCCTAGAAGGCTGCAAGACTGACAGGAGATCAGATCCAAGCAGATGAAGGGAGGCAGGATAATCCACAGGGCGAAGTCAAGAGGCGGATTCAGGTTTAGTCCAAAGAAGAATCTAACAGGAGTCAGAGGACAGGCCAGGCAAACAGATCAGACAGGATCAGGCAATCAGAACACCATAGAAATGCTAGAAAACTCTCAAAACCAAAGACTTAAGAATAATCTGGCACTGATGGCTGCGACCAAGTAGTTTAAACAGAAGTAGGAGCAGGTGGATCGGATGAGAAGTGATGAGAAAACAGGGCACAGATAGAAAGGTGAATGAAGTGTGCAATCAAGCCAGCCATCTGCAGCAAAATCACGCTTCTAAAAGCAACTCTACCTGCCCCCCTTGGCACCCGAAAGACCCCAGTCACGCTGGTCCAGCTTCCTGACTCTCCAGTACAGCAATCTATCTTACCCAAGAAATGATGAAAATGTTATATGTAAATGTTGGGATTCAAAGAACTGAAATAAAATAATGAAAATAAACATATAATGTAAAAATAACAATTACAGGACAAAGAAACATTTTTCCAAACCATATTTCTTTAAAACATAAAACTGATTAAACCAGTACCTCCAGTGACAATTATTTACACCTTTCTGTTTACTGGGAAATGTAAAAAAAAACTGTTCTTTATTCACCGATATTGTTAAATGATGACGAGGTTTGTTTATATAGATAATTTTATAAATAATATTTTATTACCCTGTGTAGGATATAGATTTTATAAAGGTCTAACTTGAAACAGTCACTAGTTTGTCTGCTCTAAGCTGCCGTAGTGCAAAGATATCTGTCTCCATATATTAGAGACCGGCTCCTATGTAATTATAAATAGCAATTTCTAAGGCAACACAAACATTAAGAATGATACTTTCAATTCAAAGATAATAAAAAACATAACTATTATGATGAATTAAATAATTAATTAAAAGGAATTAATTTAAATTTCAAATAGAAAATTTGGCAAACAAAAAATAAATGAATCAACCAAATACACACAAAAGAGACTAGTAAACATCAACCAAACCAAATACCAACTTCCAAACTAACTAAATTCACCTGAACATAAATAGAAACAAAACCCTCGACAAATTATATTTTATTAAGATATTACTCAAGTAAAAGTAAACGTTATGGTGCAGTGGTATGGTGCAGAGTATATTTATATATTTATAAATTATTACCTATCTTTGAAGGAGCTGGCTCTTCACTGGGAACTGTTTTTTGTCAAACAGGGGTGAGTTCAGCTCCAGCAAAGTTTTCTCTGAGCTGCAAGTTCAGTTCTATTCAGTTTATTTATATAGCGCCAATTCTAAATGCATGTCATCTCAATGCACTTTACAGTTCAGTTTAAAGTCCGGATCATAAAGTCAAATTGATTCAAAGTTTTCTATCCGCTATCTATAAGCATGCTTGTAGCGACAGTGGAGAGGAAAACTCCCTTTTAACGGGATGAAACCTCCAGCCGAACCAGGCTGTCATGTCATCGCCCATCTGCTGAGGCCACGACTGGGGTTCAAGAAGACAGAAGCAGAGATACAAAAAGCAGCTGTAAAAGGCGGCCTCGAGTCCTGGAAAACACACAGCCAGGCAGACAAAGCTCTGAGCCAGCTCACATGTCAGAGAGGATGAAAAAGAGCAATATCCAGCCAGCCACAGTCAAAGAAACAGGACTACACTGGAAAACAGGCCCGATTCCAACATCTATAAACAAAGTGAGTTGATGACTTAGCAGCACAGCTGATAGAGTGGATGGATGGTGGATGGTAGTTTATTTTTCAGAGATGGGAAGTAACGCAGTACAAATACTTTGTTACTGTACTCAAGTAGATTTTTCTGATATTTTTTACTTTTACTTTACTACTTATTTTTATGGCTTACTTTTAACTTCTACTCCTTACATTTTTTACACAAAATATCTGTACTTTCTACTCACTTACATTTTAAAAATTGGCTCAAGCATTACTTTAGCCTTGAATCATTTTAATGGGAAGTTCGCGGTTATTATTTCTTTCACTATCAATCAATACCAAATTCAGTCTAATTGGATGGGAATCTACGTTGCATTTGACGCACCACTACAAAGATAATAGGCAATTCGGCGGTATTAATTAGCGGCAAATCATTGCAGCTTGGTGGCGATGGCGTTAGCATAGTAGCATGGGCGGCGAGATGATTGAAAATGAACACAACGGAGATCTAGTCCTATTGGCAGACATCCATTTTAAAATGTAGAGCAAGCTGCATGAAAAAAGTGGTTTCTACTTTTTACTTTTATACTTTAAGTAAATCCGGCAAGCCTGTACTTTGTTACTTTTTACTTGAGTAAAAGAAGTTTAATCAGTAATCTTCCACTTTTACCAGAGTATTTTAACACAAGTATCTGTACTTTTACTCAAGTACGGAAAGTGAGTACTTTTCCCATCTCTGTTTATTTTACCCATTAGTAAATTATGCAATGAAAAAAGGTAAAAGTTCCTCAAAACCTGCAGAAAATGTTACAGAACAGTCTGTTTTTGCAGCTGTGTTGTTCAGAAGTTAGCACCAGGTCCATTTAGCCTTTAATCACAGTCTCTCTCTCTCTCTCTCTCTCTCTCTCTCTCTCTCTCTCTCTCTCTCTCTCTCTCTCTCTCTCTCTCTCTCTCTTTCCCTTAATCTTGACTGTTCGTCCTCAAGCACTGTGGGGGTCAGGATCATCCAACAGCCCCAAAACTAGATAAGGGATTGAATCCGATAGAGAGTCCATCCATTTTCTATCATGCTTTATCCCTGCTGGGGTTGTGAGGGGTGCTGGTGTCTATCTCCAGCTGTCTACATGCGAGAGGCGGGGTCCACCCTGTGCAGTTCGCCAGTCTATTGCAGGGCAACACAGAGACAATCGGGACAAACAACCATTTATGCACAGACTCACACCTAAGGAGAATTTAGAGAAGCCAATTAACCTAACTGTCATGTTTTTGGACTGTGGGAGGAAGCTGGAGTACCCGTTGAAAACCCATCAAGGAGAACATGCAAACTCCAAGCAGAAAACACCTCGGGCTGGAAATCAAACCCGGGACCTTCTTGCTGCGAGGCAGCAAAAGTACCCACTGCTCCACTGAGCACCCCTGCTTATTTAAATTTCAATCTGAAAAACTCACATAAAAGAGAAAAGACAGAAGAAATGTATTGATACAATTACTTGGTCTTTGGCGCTCAGGCATCAGCAGGAAATATAGAGCTGAATTTTGATATAAATGCATGAACAGGAGCAAAGAATAGGGGTGTTTCCCCTCCAGGCCTGAAACTGGTGGTGGAGTAGAGATAGAGGAAGTTGATCAGTCTGTAGACTGCTGGTTAGCGAGACGGTCTGCTGAGGTTTATGGGGAAATCCAGTGGACTGCGTGAGCTGATACTAGAGCTTCGCTCAGGGACCTGGAACATGGAAGTCCAGTTTGATAACACAGGTTGAGAGAACCTGTCCATGATGAGCAAGCATGAAGCGACAGTGGAGAGGAAAAACTCCCCTGTTGGGAAGAAACCTCAGAACCAGGCTCAACATGGCGCGGTCTTCTATTGGACTGGTTGAAATGAGACGCTAAATGCAATAAGAGTCCCGGGAAGAATGACACTCTGATGACGTTCAGCTACGCATCAGCGTACTCTATATTATGCATTGGTTATCCCTGGTATGCAACCGCCGCCTGCATACCAGGGAGCAGACAAGATGTGGATCGGAGGCCTTCTAAGATGAACTTTGGATGCTTTATTGGCTTGCGTGGAGGTGTGCGTTCAAAGTGCTGATTGGCTGTATCCCGCAGGAGAGCAATCATTTTCTTCAGTTGAACTTCCGCCTAGGCTCCATTTTATTCCTGTCCTCATTTCTTATTTGTACTCATTAATAGTGTTCATTAAGACATTTCAAGTCAATCCAAAGTGTTTATTTCTAGCTACAGCTGGTTTCACTTGTCTTCTGAAATGATGAGGGCATCATATTGCGCTTTATCATATATCTTGCTATTTTTAGCTAAAATAATCACAGCTCGCTGTGAAAGTTAAGGACGGGCGCCTGATGGAGGCTGTGTTTCAGTTTAGCCATCTGATATCCAGAAAACACTGACTGTGTTTCTGACTCTGCTTTGTGCTGATGGGGTTGTGACCGCTACAGGAAAGCTCTACTTGCTGTTTCTCAGCAACAGAGGTTTGTGTCTGTGGTTCATTTCCACAGTAACCAGCGCTGAGTTTTATATTTAGCAGACTTCACTCTGATATGAATACATACAATGATTCAGCAAGGTTGCCTAACAAATAGAAATGAGTTTAAAGTGGTGATGGTGTTTTCAGTGTGGATGTAGAATGAATTTGTCTTGTAAAGAACTGTAGGAGGTACAATATGGATATACAGACTTGAGGGAATCGAAAAAAGCATGTAATAAAAAATACAAAAAGGAGTTTATTTAGGTTTATTGTAGGGCTGCAACTAGTATGCATTATTATGCTAATCAATTAATCGGTTGATTAATAATCAGAAAGCAAAGGGTTTCCTATAGAAAACCTATTCAGTTTTGATATAATTACTACTGTTTTGCATTTTCAGCTAAAAGCATGCTTTACAGTCTCTATACTCTGGTTAACATTAATCAATTACTGAATTAATTGACAGTTATTTCAATAATCAATTCATAACAGTTCATCCAATTTATTGTTTGAGGCCTAGTTTATTGGTTCTGAAGATGGTGGATGGTTTTGTTGTAAAAATAGTTTTCTTACTGATGTATTATAGTACTCATAAGATTAGACTTATGACAACTCTAATTGAATGCCTCTCATCTAGCTATACAATAATTGATTGATTGACCTTTTGAGTGATTGACTTTGGGAAGCATATAAAGTATATATAGTATGCGTCCACATATGCAGCTTTTTCTTCTTTTTTTATAGTAGGATTATTATATACAGGTTATTGCAACAGGGTGTTTACATGTATTTATATAAAACGTCTCTTGCTACACCACCTGTTGGGATCTAGAGGTCTGTCCACCTTATACTCCAGCAGAGGGCGCCCTAGGGTCCCTGGAGCCCAGCTGATCGACCACTTACACACTCATCAGTCATCAGGAGACCAGCATATGCCAGTTATTAGTTAGCGAAGCCTGAGCCAAAATCCAGCCTGTCTGATTCTCTGACTCTCACTGAAACCCAAGAATCTGAATCTAATCAGTTTTGTCTTCTCTTGCTTCTTAGGAAGAAACCTGACTGAACCCCGGAACTCTGGAAGAGTTTCTCAGCTGGAAACCTGCCTGCCAGCTCTCAGGGAGCTCATCTGAAGAATCTAACTGTCTGAACCTGCCTGCCCACTCCTCAAAGAAGAGAATCGGAGGAAACCCTGGACCTGAACACTGATAAGTCTGAAGTCGAGCCCTGCCGTTGCTTTGCCCTCTGCCAACTTCAAGCCTCTGGACCCTCCTGGTTCCCTCCCTCAGCTGCTAAGCCTGAATCACGTCACAGGTACAGACCTGTTCAATTCCTCTGACAAGATCAACCCGCATCCTGGCTAACCAAACTGTCCCTCTCTACAGAGAACCTTTGTTACCAGTCCCGGATCTGTTTCCCCAGCTTCAGTGCTTTAACGTTGTCTTTGTTTTAATAAACAGTCAAACTTTTTATCTGTCTCCATTGTGTTCTGCATGTGGGTTAGAAAACCTGAATCCCACATCATGACAACTGACTCTCTGTGTGGATGGAAGGAAGGAAAAGGGAAAAGGAAGGAAGGAAGGAAAGAGGAAGAGGAAGGAAGGAAGGAAGGAAGGCTGAAGGAAGGAAGGAAGAAGGAAGAAGAAGGAAGGAAGGAAGGGCTGACCCGGATGGAAGTTAGGATGGAAGGAAGGAAGCGAAGAAGCGAAGGATGGAAGCGGATGTGAAGGAAGGAAGGAAGGACAGACCTTGGCGGGCGGGCGGATGGAAGGAAGCGGGAAGGAGCGGAAGGAAGGAAGGAAGGAAGGAAAGGAAGGAAGGAAGGAAGGACGGGCCGGATGGAAGTTAGGATGGAAGGAAGGAAGCGAAGGAAGGATGTTTATGGGTATGGATTTGGAAGGAAGGAAGCTGCGGGACCTGACTATGAAGGAAAGAAGGAAGGAAAGGAAGGAAGGGAAAGGAAGGAAGAGGAAAGGAAAGGAAGGAAGAGGCCGGACCGGAATTTAGGATGGAAGGAGGGATAGTTAAGGGAAAGGAAGGAAGGAAGAAGGAAGGGAAGCAGGAAGAGAAGGAAGGAAGGAAGGAAGAAGAAGGAAGAAGGAAGGGCAGGGATTGGCCGGGCCGGATGGAAGTTGAGATGGAAGGAAGGAAGAGAAGGAAGGAAGGAAGGAAGGAAAGGAAGGAAGGAAAGGAAAGGAAGGAAAGGCTTATCTTCTTTTTGAGAGGGTGTTAAAAACTGGCAGTCTTGCCTAAACCTGTTAAAAAGGCAGTAGTTGAAAAGATTTTGTGTTATGTTACATTTTAATTCTGTAAGGAACTGATATTTAAATTTCCCTCTCTTTAACATGGGCCATAAAAAGTTAACTTAAACGTCCCTGAAATATATATAAATTTAAAAAATAATTCATATTCTATTGACTGGCACTCTACATGCCCCTCTCTAAACAGAAAGAAGTTTGTAAGTTTTTCTTTTCCTCTGTGAACCCGGCATAACGCGATAGCGGTTACCGTGACAACACTTCCGCGAACGGTGATTCGTTGCTATGGGAGACCTCTAAACGGAGAAGCGCCCGTGAAGCAAAAAACACGTCTGTTGGTGTTGCTAGAAAATTAGCGGCTGTTCTTGTTTTACACGATGGAGGAGCAGCAGGCAGCTTTAAGAATCCAAAGTGGGAAATGTTTCCGGCCCAACTGGGTGGAAGAGGTGAGTTTAATTAGCTGCTGGTTTAAGTGGGAAGATTATAACGACTGTGGCTGCAATTGACGAGGAATGCAAAATAGAAACCACAACAAAAGTTGACTTTTTGTTGTGGTTTTTAAGTATATTTAAATTATTTTCATTATACGTCTGGGTATTGCAGAAGCTTATTTTCGGCATTTGAAAAAAAATGGTAACACAGGGTATCTTATGATTATTGATTGAAAGTCATAAATATGAAATTTAAATCTTAATTATGAGACATAAAGTCAAAATTCTAAGAAACAAAATCCTAATTATGAAATTTCAACTCATAAATGAGACTGAAAGCCTTAATTGTTTTGATTGATTATGATATTCATTATTAAAGTCGTAGGGAAATCATATTTAAATGTCAAATCATTCTGGCTTAAACATGTATATAAATTTTACTCTTTATCAGACCATATTGTCCCCAAAATTAGAAAATTTCTATAAAAAAAAAAAATCCTGTCATAAAATCTGTCTTTTTTTCATTATCTTATGCAGCCCAGTAAGTTATACATCAGCCTGAACACCTAAATTCGGCCAATCATATATCAACGGTCATCTGTCAATCAAATTTTTTCGGTCATAGCATCTTGATGTTGACGTCTGTGTGCCTTCAGCTTGAAGTAGAGCCTAACACAGAACTGGCGGCGCGTTGCAGCGGAGGGCTCAAGCGTGTACGGCTGTAAAGTCTTCTACACCAAACCAAGCTCCTGCCGCCTGCAGCGTCCTGCGTCCCCCATTTTGTCCTCTAAAAAAATGTATGACCAGGACCGGTGGGAGACACTTGACAGTGTCGTTTCTAAGTCACCAATTTAGTGCTACTTTTGTCCTAAAGCTTAATTTCCCATTGGGAACCTATTAGCACTAAGTTGCTAACTGGTTAGCAGGAAGGAAGGAAGGAAGGAAGGAAGGAAGGAAGGAAGGAAGGAAGGAAGGAAGGAAGGGAAGGAAGAGGAAGGAAGGAAGGAAGGAAGGAAGGAAGGAAGCGAGCGAGCGAGCGAGCGAGCGTGCGTGCGTGCGTGCGTGTGTGCGATGGCGTGCGTGCGTGCGTGTTTGGCCACAACCAAACATGCTTGTGAACCTTCCGCCACAACAATCCCCCCTTGGTAATCTACCAATCACATTCACTTTATTCTACTCAGCGTAAATTCGGGCGCCACTCGGGAGAATTCACGACTGCAATCATTGGAACAGTCGTTTCTACGGAAGGATGGGGCCACTGAAACAAAAAAGTTAACTGATTTTTAAATTTTATTTCAGTTTAGTATGGGAGAAAAAAGTCCAAATTCTGACTTTTAATCTCAGAATCCTGACTTTTTGTCTTAGTAATTCTGACAGATAACAAATATAAAGAGCCACAGTGAAATAAAATTTACCAAATCAGTAAACTTTTCTTCTGTAAGCCTTTTGACTTTAAGTCATATTTATTGAATCTCATAATTATGATTTTATGTCTCATAATTATTACTTAGGAAGTAGAATTTATGGATTAATATCTTATGATTTTAAAACTCATATGTATGACTTTAAATCCCATAATTATGACACGCCACATGCTATTCTTTTACTTTCAAGTGGTAAAAATGGGCCTCCGTCTAAGATGGAGTTAAAAAAATAAAAATCTTTGTTATATTTTCTCCTGGCTCTGTTTAATACTGTTTAATATTACCAACAAAACTGTTTAAACAATATTTCTGCCTCAGTCTCATTTTTGCAAAAAAATTTGGGTCAATAAATATTGTTATTGTTCAGTAAATGTGACGGAAAAAGTGTCCAAGTTGAAATATAAGCACCAGTGTGCTCTGATTTTATGTTTTTAGCTTTTAACAGGGCTCTTTGACTTTTGTTGTTCTCCAGGAAGCAGTTGCCGCTCTGGACATCGATGACTCAAAGAGGAGCGTCCAGACAATCGGACACGAAGGGATTCTCACAACAGAACAAAAGTGTAAAATGGAGACTTTAACCACAACCAAAGCTGCTCACAGTCCTCTGAAGAGTCCAGGATTCAGGCAGAAGGGTTAGTGCCTTTATGCTGATTTCATCATAACCCATTACATTACTGATAGTGGCTTAGGTGCAGTTCAAAAGAGCTGAAAGCAGTTTATCCACCATCAGTTAAGAATCAGAGTTCAGCGCACAGACTAATAACTGTTTTGACCTCTATTTATTAGCTGTGAAAATCTTGTTTGGGATGATTTGTCGTGCTCTCCAAGTTCATTTCTTTTATATTTCCACGGCGCAGGCATCAGGAGGGAGCAGTTGGAGAAACATATTACCCAGATGATTAGGTGAGTCACAGGGAAGTCTTTTGATGCAGGAGAAGAAAATTGTATTTCTGGATGCACTTACAATGTAAACGGTCTCTGGAAGCGGTCCGGAGAGCGCCATTAGACGCGTTGCAGGAGAAAGGGGTAATATTTACATGTCTGGGTTAGTTTATGGTGTTATTTCACACAGAGGGCAGCCTTTCTGACAGGGCTGATAAAGGGTTCCCCCACAGAAATGAATGTCCTGCTGCATTTATGTGCTAAAAAAGAGCTTTGTGAATTCGAGGAAAACAGTCTGACTAACACTAAATTGTTTCCAAATATTCACTATGAAGCCATGATTCATTTTCCGTTCTTTTATATGTACACATTAGTGTTGAATGATTCATACTAAGGGCACAGAGTTTTTTTTTTTGCCTTGTTGGTTATGTTAAACACAGTGTTCACATAGAGCAGCGGAAAGTAATTACCATTTTACATATTGCTTCAAAATGTGTCTTTTTTCTTATGGCCTAGATTATAACACTAGTTTTATTGTAAACGATAACCTAAATAAATACAAAATGCATTTTATAGTTATTATTTTATTCATTTGAAAAGTTAAATATATCATACTAACTTAGCCTTAAGTGAAAAAAAATATAATACATCCAATTTAAAGATCAAATGAGGTGTTTCATCACATTTTGTGCCAAAATGTGACCCTTTTAGGCCTGGTTTACAAGCCTAGTGAGACCATCCTGATCTCGCTGAGCTTTCAAGGTTCACTTTCATGAATCAGTCTGGAGACTCTCCTTAAAGAAAATTTGGAGCCGTTCACCAAGCAAACCAATAGCTTTTGAGGCGGTGAGTTGAGGTGTGGCCTTAGCGAGAAGCGACAGTTCAGTCTAAAAGAACATGGAGGCCGCGCCCGATGAAACTAGCGTTAAGCGTTATTATCGAGCAAATTTTATCGAATTACAGAGTATTTCTTCACTGAAAGAAGAGCAAAAACACTGCTCTGGAGGCTTTTCTCAGAGGAAAAGATGTTTTGCTCTTCTCCCGACTGGTTTCGGCAAGAGTAGCCTGGCTTGTGGTTGTGTTTTTATTGTCGTCGCTCTGTTAGTAGTACGCGCATATGCCGTTGATCTGATTGGTTTATTTGGCCGTCTATCGCCAACATAGGCCAATCAACTAACGACTATTTTTTTATTTCCCAAAATTTACTTCAGCGAGAAGGTTTCCAGATGGATATGCGAACAGCAAATCATCTGGTGGAGAACAAAGTTACCTGGTTACTGCCTGACCTGCCGAATGAAGATGTGACACAAAGTATGAAGTTGGAAAAGATCTGAAAGCACGCATCACACCCTGATCCAAAGAGTCAAAACAGATAACAAGCAAAGTCACTGATATCTATCAGTCTGTAAAAGTTTACAAAGACTCCAAAGACACAATTTTAGCCATTATATACAGTAGTAGCCATTCAAATTTTTCCCACTTTCCTTGATTTGGCTGATCCTTTGCCCTATCCCCTACAATTCCTTTTTAAGCATCAATCTTTGTACCTAAATTTTCTGTCATAACTTGAGGACATTAAGACCTAAAGAGAAGCAGGATCTCCTAATCAGACCCTGTAATTCAGTAAAAGGGTGAAGTGAGAGTAAAAAAATATGCACAATGCTGGAAGTTGGAGGGAAGTGTGCTGCCATTCGTCTGCCATTTGACTGGGAAGCGCCATTTTGAATGGCTGCTTCTGTATACATTTTCACCTCTACAGCATTGTCAATTGTTTTATAGACTGACATTTCTGTCGTTCTGACTAAATATTTTGCTGTAGTAACAGTCTAGTCCCTTCCATCACAAAATATGAAAGAAATTACTCAGTATTGCCTGTTCTACTGTATAATCACAATCTGAATTATTTGTGTAAAACATAGTATGTGGTCCAGTCTAAGTTCTAGTAAGAGCAAACTAGATTGAAAAAGAAATTTGTGGGGGAAACAACTGCCGCTTACCATGAAGAACTCAGACAACAGCTGTCTTTTGGAAGAAAACACCCTAAAAATATGTTCCATTTATTGTAAAAGTTAATTTTATTGGAAAAGAGTTTGTTTTGCTGTTTGAAAACAACCCCACACTTACAGTCGTACATGGTGGTGGTAGTGTAGTGGTCTTGGACTGTTTAGCTTCCCTCGGGACCTGGTTACATCTAACTCTCAGTTGATTACTTGAAGCATAATCGGGCAATTTTCGTTACTTTTCGTTTCCGTTGAATGTAGTTTTTCCCGTGGCCTAGTCAAAGTCCAAACTTTGACCGGCATTAGATTCTGTACAATTACTTAAAAATGATTTCCTCCAATGTGGATTAATTTCAAAACTCACCTCAAAGTTATGCAAAAACAAGCCTCCACTATTTGATTAGCCAACTGGTTCATTTTCTTAATTATTAAATAAAAGCTAAATACATTCAAGCAGTGGTGTCAAAAGTACACACATTTGTTACCTAAGTAGAAGTATAGAAACACTCTGGTAAAAGTTGGAGTATCAACTTGGCCTCTTTACTCAAGTGAAAGTGAAAAAGTAAGTGCTCCAAAAACAACTTTGTATAAAAGTATATAAGTACCCTTTAAAAAACAGCCAGATGCCACTATATGAATTGAAAGCTTAATTTTTCCACTATTTTGAAAAATTCTCTGAGATAAAACCAAGGATGAGGGAGGCCTTTTGGTCTCCATCTCCTGATACGCTCTATGCCTGTCCGACCTTTCAGACATTTCAACATCTTTTTCTGAATCCACATTGTAGCATGGCAGACAATTCACGTTTGCACTTTGAAGAACAGCTGCTTGCTTCTGATGATTTCCTTTGGCGTCAGTACAAATTTGACAAATAGCTAAACAATGAGTGTTTGTGTTATATGACTCATCCCATTACACTACTTTTCACTAGATGTGGATGGAGCCAATGATCTGCGTTGGATGGAGCACATGACGTGAAAATAATATTTATAAACATTAAACTAAAGCTAAGAGTAATAAAAAGTAATAGAGTAGAAAGTACAGATACTTGTGTGAAAATGTAATGAGTAGAAGTCAGAAGTAGGAAGAAAAAAAGAAAGTAATGGAGTAAAGTATAGATACCTAAAAAGTGTACTTAAGTATAGTAATGAAGTATTTGTCCTTCGTTACTTGACATTCAAGTATAACAAAAGAAATCTGTACAGAGTGGAAAAACTTTTTCTCCAAACGGATGAAGGTTTTAACAAGGTCATAAATAGAGTCCATTCCGTATTTTTGCTATCTAATTTACAGCTTTATGTGTTTTGATTCTTGGTGCAAAAATGATTTCTCAGCATTAAACCCAGTTATTGCAAACAATAAATATTTTCATTGTTAAACTGTCCTCTAGTGACGCAGCCTTGTCTCTTTCCTGCTTGGTCTCGATCACAAGACTTGTTTCTCTGATCTGAACTTTTTTTAACCGACCACGGGTTCTCAGGTTTTTTAATATGAAATTTGAAACACAGATTAGAGGGGTGTTAAATCATGTTTTATCACTGAAGGCAGCTGGCAGAACTAAAATCCCCTCTGTCAAGTCTACTGTTTTAAACACTGATTCATTCTTTTATTTTATCCTGCCTGGATTCCTGTAATGGTCTTTATGTTGGAGTTAATCAGTCTCTGCTCTCTTGTTTGGAGCAGGTTCAAAAAGCTTCTGTGTGTCTTTCAACAGGTACTGCAAAAAAAAAAAAAACGTGCATATTACCCCTATTCTGGCCTTCCTCCGGTTGCACTCTCTGTATTTCAGAGTAAATTTTAAGATTTTTAATTTTTGTTTTTAAGTGTTTGAATGACCTTTCCCCCGCTGTACCTCTAGTAGGCTCTTCAGCTCTATTCTTCCCCCCCTTCCCCTCGGGTCAGCTGACCAGCAGCTCCTGCAGGTACTGAGGTTTAAAGCTCCAGTGTGTAATAATCACAGGGATTTACTGACAGATGTAAAATATTACAGATAGGTAGGTTATTTATTATCATCTATGAACTGGAAGTCCCAATCTTTATGTTTTTGTTGCCTTAGAAATTGCTGTTTATAATAACGTAGGAGCAGGGACCTTTATGGTTTGGTATGGTTAAAATATATGACGTTTTTTGAACAGAAGTCTAAATTGTAAATATTCTGAACTTACTTTTCTAATGAGTATTTATCAGAGTAATTAACTTTGGACCAATATTCCCAGTAGTCCCTGCAGAATTTATGCGGCTTCTGGATGCTGGTTTGGACAGAAGATGCTCCCCCCCGTATGCTACCCTTCTTTGTGCAAGTTAATTATTTACATTTCATGACCTATTTGTGCACAACAAATGTGCTCACAGCAACCTAATAGCAGTATTAACAAGCTGTGCACTGGTGGTAACACAATTCTGTGACACACTCTTCCATAACTGAACCTTGAAAAGTAAATCATCCAGTAAACTGTTTACTTATTATATTTGTTGCATTGATTTTCCTCCGTTTGAGGCCATTTTGTTGCCAACAGTTAATGACTGCATGCTTTTCTTTAAAGATAATCAATAGAAACACAACCATAAAGCAATAACAAGCAGACCTGCCTCTCTTTTGTAACAGTTGTTCTCACAGCCAATAAGACAACATAAGTCCTTTATGTAAGATTTACTAAAAAAACAACAGTTCTTTGGAAATAAAAAAATAATTACACCCTCGTACTAATTCCCTTGAACATGCATTAAGCCTAACATCAGATGCACCTGATTAAAAGATAATCACTCAGCATTCTGTGGGATTTTTGCCTTGTTAAAATCACAGATATAAGCTGTTGTTTTCCACATCCAGCAGCATGTCCATATCTGACCATCTAAAGAAGTTCAACCTGAGAGCTGCACTGCAAAGATTATCTGAAATTAAGTAAAAATGTCTTAATTCAAGTATATTTACCCTTAATTTGAGCAGGTAAATAAGATAGTTGCCAATGGAATGAGTATTTTTACACTTAAAAATAAGATAATTAGAAAATATGCACTTGAAAATAAGACTAAGACATTTTTTCTTATTTCAAATGTAAATTGTCTTGTTCCATTGGCAAAGTGTATCACTTAGATCCTCAATTTAAGAAAAAAATGCATTTGTTTTCAGAAAAAATGACTTATTTAGATTTACATTTTTTGCAGTGTGGAAGTAAATGCTCGAAATCTCCTGTAAAAAATGGTTAAAATGTCATAACTTGCAACCTGTTTCTACTGACAATATGAAAGTGCATTCTAGTCCAATGCTTGGGAAAAACTCGAGGCTGTCTGTAAAAAAGAAATATAAAGCTAAAACAGAGTTGTACCCTTTAACATCATATTAACATAACATGATAAGATAGGATCTAAGTCAAAGTCCAGACCTCATTCCCTTTGAGATCTTTCCTCAGACTGATCCCCGTCATGATGGATAGCCACTAGAAGCGTCTAGTCAAAGGTAGGAAGTTGTGCATAGGATGCAGAAATTTGTCCTGCACTAGGACCACACATTTCGCACTGATGAAATGTTAATCGCGTTCAAAGGGCTTGGTAGTGCTTGTTTACAGCAGCAATGGTTCTGTCAACGTGCCCTAGGGCAGCTCCGGCAACAATATATCAGACAGCATGGGATTAATTACAGCTGTTATTCTGATAATACTCAGTTTTATTTCTCCATAAATCCAAATAAGAGTTAACACTAGTGTATGGTGTTAGCTGGTGAGACTATAAACTAGTGTTAGTTAAATTCAAACCTGATAAGTGTTGGATTTAAACTATAAAGAGTGTTTTATGTACTCACTCAATGTGAACTGTTCAATACTTTGTAAAGTGTAAATTAAACTTTATCTAATGTGGACCAATGTAGAAACTTTAAATGTGTTGAATTTACCTCCATAGGATTTTAGATAACTTCCAAATTTACTCTGTAGATTTGTATTGTTTGGGTTCAATCATTAAATCAAATTATTTACCATAGATTAAATAAAATAACAATGACCCACTGAAACACATGAAAAATTTCTAAATAAAGGATACATTTTTGATTACTTCACATGTCAGTGTGGTTCTCTCAGCTTTCTCCCTGCTGATGATGGGATATGACTGAAGCAGAGTTAGATGATCGATCTGTGCATAAATATAGAGATATTGGATTATGTTCTGAGTTATAATTTAAAACTAATAAAAGTTACTTCTCATAATCGTAAAATTTGCATCCAACAACACTTCACAATGATCTAAAAGATGCCTAAAATGTCAATATCTGTCATGATTTAACTAAAGTCTGACCCAAAAATAGAAAACCAATACAGAGAGAGATCAGGGGAAAGTTTAACATGTTTATTGAGGAGGTTGTGAAGAGTCTAGTATTGCTCTGAACACTGCTCAACCGGAACTGGAAGGTGAGGGGAAGATACTGCGGTTAGTTCAGGCTCGGTGGGAAAATTGATTCTCGAACTTGAAGAAGAGAAATAGATTGTAGACTCACGTTTCCAGATAAGTGGTTGACTCTTTAACTCCAGTCGGTGTGGGGGTGTTCCAGCGTTTGTCTCATTCGATGGAGGCGGACAGGGGTTTACCAGAATGCGGTTGTTTGTAGGTGAGCGGAGAAACTGACTACCACTTAGATTTCCTGCGGTACTTGAACGGGTTGTTGTGGAGATGAATCCCTTGCTCATTGTGAAGCTCAAAGCGATCTCTTGAAGGAAAGTGGATCCAAACCTCCAGTTTGAATCCTCAGCTCAGTTTGAAGCTCAGATGATCCTTCAAGGGAGAGAAGGTCCAGAACATCCAGTTTGCAGGATGACTTCCTGCCAAGAGGCAAAGACAAAATAACAAGGTTAAGACTCAGGTTTACAAAAACTCAGTTTGACTCAGCAAAACTCAGCTTGGCTAGAGTACAGTATCCAAAACTGGCAAACACTCTGGCGTCGAGGTAGTGGCAGTCAGCAGCTTAAGAACACTCCGTTAAGCGAGGTAACCCTCCGCAGGTGTGTGGGGGCCCGGACCAGAACCAGACGCCTCCTGGTGGAGGAAGGAGACAAACACAAAAACACAAACACACAGACAGGAATCCTAACAATATCAGGATATGTTTGGTTTGTCTTGGTTTGTGACTGAACAATTAGGTAATACGAAGTAACGTTTTAAACTCCTGGGTGGCTGATAACACCTGACATGTCTTTGATTCACCCACACTGTTATTTGGCCTTGACAGACTTGTTTGCGGCTCTGTGTGGGCATTGAAACGCAGGACGTTCACCCAGGGCAAGATAGCTTTAGAAGTCCGATGATTCCTGAATGCAGCTCTTCTCCATAAACATATGCTGGATTCTTTCACTTTATGTTATGTGTTTCATGATACAACATTCAGAAGGAAGAAATCTAAAATAAAAGCAGAATTATACACCTTATTCTACTTCTAAAAATGGATAAGAGGGCGCATCACACTAACTTGTACTTTGAACCATCAGAGACTAGTTAGAGTCACGTTTATGGGGGGAATTGGTGACAATTACTTATCACCTAAAAATGGGAAGTTTTAATGAATAATTTTTTATCCTTAAAGAGTCACATAACAATGGAAAGTATGTTTGGTACAAAAATAACCTCTTCTGCAGGGACTGGGAAGCTGGTCAGAGTTGATGGGAAAATAGATGGATTTAAAATCCAGGATATTCCACTTATTGGCTTCTAAAGACTTGACTTGGGTTGGACCCAAAGCCCTAGAAGGGAGACTAGGAAGCTGGAGATTAAGATGGATTTTAAATTTCAGTGTCACACTGAGGACAACCCCTCAACCAAATGGAAATGGCTGACAGCCTAAGCGAAGGCCTGAGCAAAACTTGATTTTGTGTCCCTCTATGTCCGCAAAAAAAACCCATTGCTGTACAGTAAAGCAAGTGTTTTTATTGAGCACATATCAGTTACATGACCTTTCAAAATACTGTGCAAGAGAAAATAAAAATAAAAAGTACATTCGGTTGCACAGAGGCAGCACAAGTAAAGAGTGAAAAGAAAAAAGGGACACATTGAAATAGAAGGATTTCATTAAAAAGTATATAAAAAAAACAATATGATAAAGAAAATGGAACAAAAATTTGGCTGGAAAGTTAACTGATAATGTTTTGATAGCACGGTCAAAGGGCCCTCTGAAGAAAAATAGGAGCTTTACAATAACCATCAAATCCATCATTTATAAATGGTAAAGAGACCATTTATTCATGATTTACAGATAGTTTATTAATTATGAAATGCATCTAAACCATTTATAAAAGGTAAATAAATGATTCATTTAATGTTAGATTAAAAATAAAAGCTAGGTTCTGGTCTTAATACCATTGGGTTAAATTAACATGTCAGGGTAATATGATCTATTTACCTGGCGCCAAGATCAATAATCAGTTTTTTCACGTATCAGTAATGATTTCTACAGTTTTAAAGATAGGCTGATGAGAAAATACATAATTCTATAATGAAATAGATTTTTTGCAAAGAAGTTTAAATAAAAACCTTGCATAAAAAAAAAAGAAAATCCCAAAAAAAAAACAATAGTTAATTGCTGTTGGGGCCCCTAGTTCCCTTTGGTCCCTAATCACCTGCTTTGCTTATTTGTGCCTTGGCTCGGACCTGAACACCTTTGAGGTCACTTAAAGAACGTTGGAGGCAAAAGATCCCTTAAAACATCAGACTTTGACAACATACAGTATACAAAAGAAATTATTAAATATTCAATTAAAGATTTAAATGATAAAATGTAAACCAAAATGAGCACCACATGAATATTGAAATATGCGAATATTGCAGTTTTTATTTTCTTATTTCACCTGACTAAATTATTTTCAGTTAAATTTACAGTTTATTTTAATGGTAAAACAAAATTGTAAAGTTTTCTTTTTTTTTTTTTAACCAACACCTATAATTCTACACTGGAAAACCGATCTAGAACTAAGTAAAAATATCTTTAATTAAGTGTATTTAGGTAAAGTTGTAAAGTTGTTAAGTGTATGTAGGTAAATGAGATAAGTTTTGCAATGGAATGAGTATTTTACTCTTAAAATAAGATAATTATATAATATGCACTTGAAATAAGACAATGCAATTGTGTTTTCTTATTTAAATGTATAGATTGTCTTGTTCTATTGGCAGAAAGTCTCTTTATCTCCTCAATTCAAGAAGAAATGCACTTATTTTAAGAAAAAATGACTTATCTAGATTTAAATTTTTTCCATTCTAACATGATCCTCTGAACATATTAAATAGGTGTTATCCCCCTCATGGGTTTATACAACTCTTCATAAAGAATGACATGTGCAGCTCCACTCTGATCCGTTCACTCCCTGTTTTCACAGGGAGAAGTTTCAAGCTGAACTAACCCCACCAGAACCTGAAGTGGACTATAGTTCTACAACTCAGAGGGATTTCTGTGTCTCAGGATTTGTTCCCAGCAAACCAAAGTCGAAGCATGTATGTGTTGAAGTTCCTGCTTGATCGTTCGTGACGTCTGTAGGATTTTCTGCTGAATATCAGATAACTATTATCAGCTTAAATGAACGAGAACCTTTCTGTATTTCACCATCCGACTGTTTGGGTGAATGCCTTGTTTGATTTGTTCTCTCTTGTTTCCAGATGCACGATTACAAATTTGAGCAGGCCATAACATTTTGGAGTGAAAACTGCCAGAAGATACAGGTTTGTCAGCCTTCTGATAATAAAGAATCAATAACTTACTGTATGATCTGTGATCTTAGCGGTGTAAAAGACACCTTGAAGCCCTCTTGCTCCAGTTATTTTCCTGAGAAGAGATCACTCATGACAAACTCTTTAAATAACACTTCATAATTCATATGTATTAAATAACCATGAGACATGATAAGAGATTTTGATGGAAATTGTAATCTTACTCAGACCAGAGAAGTTACTTAGAGTTACAGAAGTCAGGGCGGGCTCCCATCTCATTGAAGAGGCCCTGAATCACAGTTAGAGAAGCATTTTATAGAACTCCAGTCTGCCACATCATCACATCCTAACATTATACATGTTTACAGATAAGGAGACATTCATGGCTTCAGCCTCCTCAAACTATTATACTGTTTTTTTAGATCCAGGACATTCCTCTCATTCCATTCCCAAATCTTTGCCGCGTTCATAATGAAGATGACTTTTTTATCCCGACAGAGAAACTGTCTGAATTAGATTAACTACTTGGGAAAACATCTGTTTGTCTTTGTTTTAGCAAAAGGGAATAGAAAATATTTTACAAGTTTCCTGTACATCATCCATCCATCCATGCAGGCTGACCGTTTTACTTCCAGTATGTAACACACTGCAAGTTTAAATTAGCCAGCTATGAGTTCCCGAAATATGTGGTTTCGCTATTTTACGCTTATGCGGATTTTTTTTTAACTTTATTCCAAGTGCTGGGGAAAACCACTGAGATTTAAGAGCTTATGGAGAGTTTTTCAGATAAGAGTGACATAATGTAATACTTTCCTTAAACTTTTGGATATTTTCTATCCATCCACTGTCTGTACATCCTTAGTCTGTCGTTAGATGAAACCCAACATTCAACCTACACAGATTTATTTATAATTTTGTCAAATCAAAACCCCTTTTTTGACCATATTACTGAAAATGTTCTAATTGGTCATTATTGATTAAAAAACATTTCACTGAAATCATCAGTGATGCATGTTTGAAGGGAGATGTAGGATGTAACCAATGGTCTTGAGAGTGGGAGGTAAAGGTCTGAGTATATCATCAGTCGATCCGTCCGTCAGATCCATCCATCCATCCATCCATCCATCCATCCATCCATCCATCCATCCATCCATCCATCCATCCATCCATCCATCCATCCATCCATCCATCCATCCATCCAGTGCTCTTGTGCTCTGAGAAGGTTGCAAGTACCTGGTTCGATCCCCACAGCCTGCATTCTGGGTCCCTGAGCAAGACCCTTAACCCCACACTGCTCCCCAATGGGATCAGTCAAATGCAGAGTTAATTTCTCCATTGTGAGATCAATAAAGTTCCATTTCTATCCTTTTCTATTTCCATCCATCCACCCAATCAGACCATTTTACTCTGATTTTACGGTTTGCAGGGTGTTACACCCATCCGGAACCCAAACTCTGCTTTCAAGAAGTAAAATACTGTTCAGCAGCTTTATCAGTGAACGCCTGGATCCTGAATGAGGAGCTGCCCCCTGACCTCTGAGTCGCCTACATCCCTTCATTTCCAGCAGGTGAATTGTCGACGTACTGTTGAAATCCATCTGCTTTGGATTTCTTCTAACAAAACATCTGCAGCCTCACTCAACCAAACGTAAGCAAGACCAGCGAAGCCCGCACAGGACACTGCGCTAAAAGCTTTCTATTAAACAGGAATTATATAGCTTGCTCAGTAAAGCTCATGTTTCAACTTATGCTGCATATACTTTCGGGCGGCGGACTGTATTTTATGTCAACGCTTAGCCAGTCGAAACTCATCGCGGGAAGTATTTAAATTTTATTATTATATAGTTCCAAAACAATCAATAACCAGTATTATTGAAAAGTGTCACTACTCAACAAAAATCTTTAGACCGGATTTTATGGAACCTCAAAATCACCAACTTTTATGACTTTTCGCGTAGCATATAAAGAGCTTAGTATTGGCTGCCATGAAAAATCTATTTTTCACTTTTGTATCATCAATTTAAAACCTTACTACTTTGCAATAAAGTACGTTTTATGCATTATCAGTCTATAGCTTTCCATTTTTCTGTCTCAAACACATTATAAAAGTGTTGCATAACAGGAACGTGTCACCATTTACACTTTTAAAAAGCAGGAAAGATTTCCATTATGAAACATTAAAAGGCTTTAGACAAAGCACTTCAGTTTAAACACATAAAATATCACAATAGAGCCAATAACCCAGTGCAATACAGGGTTGTACTGTATGTCTGCATATTCCTTCTCTTTAAGCTTTTATTAAAGAGATAACTTCAAATAATTCTTTACTTGTAATGCCGTATTATTAGTATTATTTAGGTTTGTTTTACTGTCCACACTGAACTTCAGACATTTTAATGTTTTTTAATGTTTACACATCAAACCTCTTTGTATTTAATCCTTATTTCAATTGGCAGACAAACACAAAGCAGTGCACCGGTATGAGTTTAAAGAAAGAAGTTTATTGAACTTTTTTGCATAACAAAAAAGCAAACAATTGCATAACAAAAAAGCAAACAATTATACAGTTTTGCAGTTGCAAAACTGTATAATTGTTTATTGTTTTGGCTGCATTTACAGCTCCAAGCGATTCAGGGTTTGTTTCCCAGCTGAAATTGCTTCTTGAAAAATAGCTCAAATTCTTCCTTGTTGAAAGCAGAGTTTAAAAGTTAAACTGGGCCTCTTCTTTTGTAATAAGACATGTTCTTCTTTTGGAGTAAAAAAGCGCCTTTTCTCTGCCACCTTTTTACCGGTCTTAGCCTATGGTGACCTTTTTTTTATAAGAATGCTATTTCTTTATGTCTTCAAATGTTGAACTCTGTTTCCCATGCTTCATTAAGGCTCATCACACTGTAGAAACATGACATCATTATCAGTTCGTATGACGTAATCGATGCGAAAAGTTATGCACGTAATTTAGATGCGTTTTAGGCGTTTTTGTCGCGCATTTTGTAGGTATTTTTCGCGACACTTGCCTCGAGACAAGCATGCGCATCTTACGCACCATTAAATAGGAATTTAACATACAATTAACCCTAACCCTAAGATACAAAACAGCAAGCAACCTAGTTAGAGACCTGAAAAGTGATTATTGCACTGTTTTTCCCAGTTTTACGTCCGTCCGCGAGGATCTGCTTTTAGATCTGTCTGGCTGCGCATGCGCACTGATCTGTATTTTTGAGGAAAAACGTCCAAAACATATGAAATACTGTGCATAACCTTTCGTACGATTTCATACGAACTGATAATGAGAATATGTTGCTTAGGTGGGATGGCCTTCCCTCTCTGCGAGAAGGCAGTGTCATTGCTACACTTTTATTTACAAGGCCCTTCTTGGATTACTGCCCTATTACATTTGTACCTTACTTACACAGAAAAGCATAACTTCTTCTGCCCTGAGATCCAACCATCAGCTGTTGCTCAATATTCCTTTTTCCGCACAGAACTAGGGAAGAAAGCCTTTAGTTACGCAGCTCCTTGTGTGTGGAATTTTTAACAAAGAAACTGGAAGTTGACTGAGTTTTTATTTTTAATTTCTTTAAGTTAAAAGTGAAAGAATTTGAATCAGCTTGAATGATCTGTAATTGTATTAGTTGATATGTTTTCTTATGTACCTGTTATTTAATTTAATGTATCTCTGCCTATAATGCAACTTTGCTGCCTCTTGGCCAGGACTCTCTTCAAAAGGAGTTTTTTAATCTAAATGACATTTTTTTCCTGGTTAAATAAAGATTAAATAATAAAAGAAGAGTAGCTCTGAACATTTGTTTTAAATATTTTTTTTGCATAAACACAGGTTTTGATTGAACCATACTCAATAATAAATATGCTTTGATCCAAGTGGTTCTGCTAAACCTCTGGCATGGAGTGTTTATATGGAGTTCAACCTATTATCCTTGGAAGAGTCATAATTTGAGTCAATTTTATTATTTTTTAACCCTGTAATGCCAAATGTATCATATTTGATACATACGGTTTCTGAAATGTTTTGCGTCTGACACCTTTTGCATAATTTAAATGGTAAAAACTTTGCTTAACTATCTATTGTACACAATCAGATATACCTGATAACAGAGGGCAGAAGACAGACTACAAAAAACAAAAAAATAATCTTGACTTATGGCATAGTAATAAATTATTGCAAAAATGTATTTCTGTTTTTTTTTTTATTAATTAGTTTTTTTTTACATATTTTGTTAAAAGACCAAATAAGGACTTTAAACCAAAAAAAAGTTATTTTTTCTGTTTTGTTTTATTGTTGGATCGGGCTTTAAAGGGTTAAAGAGGGATCAAATTTGTTTTTGGGTACAAATGTCTTTAAATTTAGAACATTTTATTCTGAAAATCATTGTTTTGTGGCTTTCCAGGATTACCGTGAAATTAGCTCCACCCATCTTCCATCAACTCTGACTAAAAAAAGAACTTCCACAGCATGATTCTGCCACCACCGTGTCTAAGAGGGCAAAATGTCCCCCACAAAAAAAGAAAAAAAGAAATCAGACTGCAAAGAAATTAAACCTGATTCAAAACTTCTACAACTCAGGTTTTCTACAGTCAACAAAGCCGTCCGTTTATTTATGATACAATAAAATGTTTGCTGACTCAGAATAAAATGAATTTCAAAGAAGCAATCAGAAATGTTGTTTTTCCATCACTACCAGATGTTATTCAGCGTAAGTATTGAGTCTTTATAAAGCAGTCCTCTTCAGGTTGCTGAATGTAGATTTTACTCTGAAAGCACTCGCACTCTCAATACTTTTAGCATTTCTTGGAGTTGTTCATCTTTTTTGCAGCATTGTGTAACCTGTAATTAGTGCTACCTAATGCTGTTCTACAGAAAGCCTTGCTTTCCTCCTACACAGGATAAATATCTTGTCTTTGTCCTTGAAAAGAAAAGGAAGAAAAGCAGCACAGAATGGGTCCTTTCCATCTCAGCAAAGACGTGTTCCTGCAGGCCGGCAGCATCTCCATGTGGACTGGCACCACGTTGGGGAACGTAGCACACAGGCTACAGATTCATACTCAACGCGCCGATCAGAGAACGATTCCCAGCTCTGCTGATCCTTTCTGAGCCTTCAGCAGGGATTAGTGGGCGGTAGCTATGGAGACAAGTAATTTTAGCTTTTATTTATGCAGCTTTCCTCTACAAACATTTCATTATCTCACAGGATGATACAGGAAAAACCAATCTGCTTCTGAAACACGCCGCCCCGGAGCAAATCTGGATCCAACATCTAAAATGAAATGACATACAGTTAATTTCGTCTTTTTTCTGTTTTCCTTTTTAATTTCAGTTTTGTCTCTCCGTCATTTACGTGTTCACAGATGTGTGGAACTACAAAGGCCTTTCTTTTAATCTGAGCTGTCTCAGCAGATGATGAATGAGGCCATGGATGGATGGATGGATGGATGGATGGATGGATGGATATGGATGGATGGATGGATGGATGGATGGATGGATGGATGGATTGGATGGATGGATGGTTGATATACTGTGACCCTTACCTCCTACTCTCAAGTTAGAACCATTGATTACATCCTACATCTGCCTTCACATGCATCACTGATGATTTCAGTGAAATGTTTTTTTTTTTACCACTAAATATCAGTAAGAATATTTTCAGTAATACATTGGTCAAAAAAGGGTTTTGATTTGACAAAATTAAAGATAAATCTATTGAGGTTGAATGTTGGGTTTCATCTAATGACAGAATAAGGATGTACAGACAGTGGATGGATGGAAATATCCAAAAGTTTAAAGGAAAGTATTACATTATGTGTCACTTTTATCTGAAAAATTTCTGCATAAGCTCTTAAATCTCAGTGGTTTTGCACTTTTGCACAAAAAAAAAAAAATGCAAATTAGGGATGCACGATATAATCGGCCCCCTATCGGGATCGGCCTTAAAACTGAATATCAGACATCGGCCACCCCACCGATATTTAACCCGATATTTGATCAGCTTCTAAGGTTTCTAAAAAGTCTAAAAATAAAAAATACTACTTCTTCTTCTTCCTCAAAAACTTCTTTTACAGACTTAAAAACTTCTAAAGACGAGGGAAAAAAATATTGATACATTAAAAATATCCCAATATCTTTTCATATGCTGATATATTGCCAATTAAAAACACCATATCAATCTCTTTACTAATGAAATATTGCTATATGTCATCGTTATGCTAATGAAATCCCCCGAAAATTCACAAAATTTTGCCATATTTTTATATGTGTCGATATATTGATTTCAGTAGTAGCCATCTATTTTACTAACAAAATCTCACACAAGAATGTGCAAAATATCACGAGAGTTTGTAACAGAACGAGGAAATTTGACGAGATTTTGAAAGTAAAATAGATCGATACCGTTCTCTTAAAAATCAATTTGATATCAGCATATGAAAATATATTTGAGTATATTATTTTCAAACTGTCAGAAATGGATAACAAAACTGCTATTTTCAATGACTACTTATTTTTTGTCCAGCTTTAACATCAGTATCGGTTATCGGCTACATGAGTTTTAAAATATCGGGCATATCGATATCGCCAAAAATCCCAATATCGTGCATCCCTAATGTAAATGTAATATTAAACAACATATTTTTGAACTCAAAGCTCCAGTGTGTTATAATTAAATAAATGTGATTTACAGACAGAAATATATTATGCATAAGTATGCGATTCTTACCCTCTATGAACTGACAGTCTCAATCGTTATGTTTGTGTTGAATTAGAAACTGTTACCGTATTTATAATTACATAGGAGCGGGTCTTGCATTTATGAAGGCAGACATCTTTGCGCTGCGGCAGCTCAGAGCTGACAAACTACAGTAGAGAACGCTTTTATGAATACTACTTGCTTTTTAAGTTTAACCCCTCTCTATATATTCTTTTTTTAGTTTTATGCTTCTGGTTCTGCAGAAGCGATCATGGCTTGCATGAAGTCTGTCTACCAGGCAGCTCCTGGACAGGTTTCTCTGATGGGTAGATGCTCAGCGTCCAGCTGCAAAAGTTCAGATTTCCCAAATCCAGCGTCCTCCCTCTCAGGACACTAGATGCTTTTACAATCAATAGGATGTTGGAAACAGTGCAAGACTCTCTGCAAGAAGTTCAACACTCCTTGATTCCATCTCGTTGACTTTGTATATGAAGCAGATGAATCAGTGTAATCCGTGTATCATTCGTTCCTTCGTTTTTCAAATTAAAACCTAAAATTAAAAATGCAAAAATACACTTGTTTTCTCATTATTTGTGACCAAAACAAAAGGGGAAAAAACAGATAATGAACTGATTTTTTTTGTGCATAAATTGGAAACGGGAAAAACAAATAACATTCATTAGACACCTTGCAGTTTGGTGTGAACTCACCATCACTCCAGAATGCAGCAGGTAGAGCCATATTATAAAGACAGGACAAACCAAATCAAAGAAACTGATTAGAACCAATCAGATAACTTCAGATGTGATGCAAAAATGCTGTAAGAAAAAATGTATGAATAACTCTTAGTGTCATCAATGGTTGAAACTTTATATACTTATATAGTTTTATTTAATTTTATATGTTTATATGGTGAATTCGGCTCATGATAAGGGTCATCACTAAAACATTTTGACTATGATAGTAACAGAAAAGTGCTGCTGCTTTATGAGTAATTTTGGAGCAATTGTTAACTCAAATACTCTGATTGATCCGGTCCATTTTAGATCAGAGACTCTGAGCTTTCCCAGATAGATAAGCTGGGTTTAAAACATGGCAGAAGTCAGCCTGGCTCGCTAGTCTACCATTTTCTTTTTCTTTTATCTTAGTAAGCTTTGATACTTGCAACTGCCATAATATATCTCAATGCTTAAACGTTAGTTTTTGGATTGTAAATCTAAGAGCTTGAAATAAACTTGAAAACCAATATAATTGTAATAAAAACAAAGCTTTCATCCAGATTTAGTGATTCATGGGTAACATTGAAAGTAATAAAGTAATTATGATAGAACATGTGACCCTTTGAGGAGCCTTCCTGAACTTCGCCATGATGAAACCCCGACCAGTTAATGAAAAGTTAGCAGGTCAGCGCGCGGTTCAGCAGAGACCATCGCTCATTTTCCCAGCAGCTCTGACAGCAGGGAGAGGCTGGGTGGTAATAATGCCCCTGCAGAGGAGAAAGATGCTTTCCTGCTGAGATGAAAGACGCACACTGACATATAGCCTTCACACAGCGGTTGCAGGAAACTGATAACAAGCAATGATGTCATCACAAGCGGCTCCCCATTTATCCTCAGCCTACAGCGATTAATTAGGCTGCAGAAACAGGACAGTTTGGTAAGACACACATGAATGTTCAACAACCCCAGAGTTATAATAATGCTGACAGAAAAGTTCATGTTCATGACTGACTGCTGTATCCATAGTAGCATGTGTTCTTTATTTGGCTTTTCATCTCAATGGTGGGATCCTTATTTAACAAACAGCTGACTTTGTATTTGTGGTAGATTTTCTCTAAATCCACATGTTGTATATTTAAAAAAGTTACTTAGCACTTTCTATCTCTACCATTTTCTATATCCGTTAACAATCTTCTGGTTTAGGTCTGGTTGGAGTTTTCACCACTTTGCTGAAGTTAACTAAAAATTATTGTTCTCCAGGAGCCGTCACATTTTAAATACAGCTCATATATTTTAGCAGGCTTAAAGTCGTAGGGAAGCGGCTGTTCCAACGGTTGCATTTCCGAAATCTCCCGAGTGGTGCCCGATTTTACACAATGAATGAATGAATGAATATTTATTTCAGACAATAATAATAGTAACAAATTTAACAAATAAAAATAAATAAATCAAATTTAACAAATAATATAAATAAATCAAAAGAACAAATAATAATAAATAAAACAATTCCAAATTTCAGAAATGATCAAATAATAACAATAATTAAATCAACAATTTCAGAAATAATAACAAATGCTGTGACATCACATAAAAGTGCTGTAAAGGATAGTACCATTACATGAAGTATTCAGTCTGGAGAGGCTGGGCTGACATTCAATGGAGCCGCAGAGTCCATTGCAGTCAATTATGATGGCTGTCTATTTGTACCAGTGGCGTTCACTTATGCTGGAATGAAATATTTAGGCGTGGCATTTCCGGGGTGCCGCCGCTCTGCCAAAGTTCATGAAACCGCGCGGCAGACTAAACTGGATGGTGCGCGATTCAGCGCCTTGCTCTGCCGATAATGTAAGCGAAGAAGAAATTTGCTGTTTACCTGTGCAAAGAAAGGAAACACCAAAGAAAAATGCCTGAGGACTTGTGTTGAGGAAGAGCATGAGTTCTTGTCGAGCTGAATTGCACTGTATCTGTATTTTGCTCTGCCACTGAAGGTAGATATTAAAGGCAGGCGCCACGCTTTAAGGAAAATCCTATACACTACTGTTTATGCTCTGTAAAACATTCTAAATGACTTGCCTCGGGCGCCATAGACGCTACCCACTCCAGGAATTTGGAATACATTGACGAGCAGTATGGGAAGGTTGACACGTTTTTTGTGGACTTTGCATCTTCTGTCTCAAAACAAGTATCCTCCATTATTTGAATGTCAGCAGACAGCAAGAAGCCTCCCCAGATCTCCAGATGCATTTGAGATATCGCAAGTACTCCAGTAGAGTGTTGTCTGTGCTATGGGGGTGAGGCAGCAAATGAAGGCTAAATCATGCTCTGGTGTACTATTCCTTTAATTTAAATTTCTTGTTCCGATTCGATTTAAATAATTTGAACATAAATAGAAATACACTAAAAAATGTTTACCATTAACAAGCATTATATTTACCATAATGTCTTTCATTGATTATTTCTTACTGTAAATTGTCTGAAAAGGGGTATGAAGAAGTAGAACTTATTTTTCATACCCCTTCTCCCTCTAGTTGCACTGAAAGCAACACGAGTGAATAAAGTGATTGGTTGATTATCAAGGGGGCGGGATTGTTGGGTGGAAAGTTCGCAAGCAAGTTTGGTTGTTCCCGGTTTGTCGGAAGCATCTTGCTAACCAACTAGTTAGCAACTTAGTGTTAGGTAGGTTCCAATGGGAAATTCCATTGGGGCCAAGTAGCAAATTGGTGGCTTAGAAATGCCACTGTCAAGGAACGCTATGGACGAGCTTAAAACAGCTTTTAAGAGTGAAGAGAGTTTAGTGTCAGAGGCTCGTGAGATGAGTCTCCTCCGTCATCAATTTTTTATTTAGAGTAGGGTGGGGGAAGAAGATGTTGTGGAAGAGGATCAGTGTGTTTGATTATCAGTTCGCATATTGTGACTTTGTCGACATGTTTTTGATTTGAAAAACAAGTAGGGTGAAATATCATAAAAAACTAGACTAACTATACTGAACAATACGGAGTGGGTTCACATAAAGTAGTTGTGGTAAGAGCCTGTTTTTGAAATTGGATGGCATTACATGCATTATATGCTATTATCCAGAGATGGGAAATAACAAAGTACAAAATACTTTGTTACTGTACTCAAGTAGATTTTTCTGATATTTTTTACTTTACTATTTATTTTTTTATGGCTGACTTTTTACTTCTACTCCTTTCATTTTACACAAAATATCTGTACTTTCTACTCCTTACATTTTTAAACAATTGTCTCGTTACTTTAGTTTTGAGTTTGAATCATTTCAATGGAGTTACCGTTATTATTTTCCACGATCATCAATACCAAATTCAATCTAATTGGATGGGAATCTACGTTGCATTTGGCGCACCACTACAAGATGAATCGACAGATTCGGCGATTCATTGGCGACAAATCATTTTGCAGCTTGGTGGCGATTGGCGTTAGCATAGTAGCATCGACGGCGAGATGATTGAAAATGAACGCAACGGAGATCTAGTCCTTATTGGCAAACATCCATTTAAAATGTAGCGGCATGAAAAAAGTGGTTTCTACTTTTACTTTTACTTACTTTAAGTAAATTTACAAGCCTGTACTTTGTTACTTTTACTTGAGTAAAGAGTTAGTTTAATCAGTACTTCCACTTTTACCAGAGTATTTTTAACACAAGTATCTGTACTTTTACACAAGTACGGAAAGTGAGTACTTTTGCCATATCTGCTATTATCTCATTTGCAATTGGATGCGAAGTGACCTCCGTTCACACGCTCTGGACTACACCGAGGTTAACTGCGAATTTTGCAGTATAGCCAGGGTATATTTAGCAGTTACCATCTTGACTTTTTGCGGTACTGCCAGCAAATGGCACCAATTCTGTTTATGTCTGCTCACTGAGCCCAGTACTGGAACTCTATTTAGGCTCTAAAAAGACTATTTAAACGCTATCAGGACGTACACTTGCTGTATACAACCTTATTTTATCATGATCAAATGTTTTTTTTTTTTACTTTTTCGTATTAGGCATATAACATGATTACTTTAAGGTTGATATGTGATCATTTACCTGTTAGACACTCAAGTTTCATTCAGTTTAGTGTAGATTTGAGTAACAGTTTAGGAATTCTATATTATTCCAGCTAGTTTTTTAAACCCACTAATATTACTGGCATGGATGTAGCTCCACAGCATAAAGCTGTAGGATGAAATCCTGCAGTTTTGTCGTACAGTGTGAGCTGTAGCTGTGTGCAACGATTGAAAAAAAATCGCACAGTGTATGCCCGGCTTAATGGAAATGCAGCTACAGATGGAATTCACAAATCAAACCCAGGGTTCAATGTTTTTATTTTTGATGGATATAATGGGCTTGTCCTTTAAAATAAAATGTTGGAATTTAATATCCTTCATTATCAGTTTAGCAAACAAGAGAATCTCACTTCATTCTGAATTAGAAAGTCTTTGGTAGAAAATGAATCCAGGATTTTGGCAGAAGCTTGTCTGGATCTGCAGACAGATTGAAGTGGAAGAATATTTTGCCACAGCCCACTTGACCACATATTAGTCAGGTGTAGCATGAATATCTAAGCCTGTCTGGATTATAATTTAACCTAATATAAAGAACTGTCTAAAAGTTGAAACGTGAAGATTTAGACTGAGCTGGACTGGTTTTATTTTGTTAAGTATTTTTAGGTCTGATTTGCTCCTTGTAATTTTAATCTGTTTATCTCTACCTTCCTTCCATGACCATCCAAGGGTCAATTAGCCTTCTTCTTTCAGCTGTTCTACCTTCATTCTGCCACAGCTGCACCTCGTTTTACCTTATTAGCTCCTCTGGTTTGATTTTTTATTTCTCCACCCATTTCTATGTGTGTATACTCACATGTTCTCACAGTTTTCTGCTTCATTCTCCCATTTACCTGCTTGTTTATCTGATGTTTTAAAGCCTGTTTCCTCCTCTTGCCTGACTCTAAGATTTCTTTTTTTATTAATGAAATACTTTCAACTTATCCTGCTGCTCCCAACTTCATATCTACATTTTGTTCCAAAAAAACCTCTTAAAGCTTCACAATAATTGTACTCATTTAAAGGCAATGGGTTTATTGGAAATGGTATTAGTTGCTCATAAAGAAGTACTTGATTGTTGTTTTTTTTCAGAAGCTTATTTATCTTTAATGATCCTTTATGGATCATGTCTACCAATCTTTTACTCACCAACAATAAAACCTGAAGATGGTTTTGGATCTGTTCAAAGTTTTATCCTTGTTTTCATTGGTCTTAAGTCCATTTATATATATCTCTATATATATTTTTGATTGTATACGAAGTTCTAGATATTTCTTGTTTAGGCCATATGTGTCAGTCTCCTTTTCTAGCTCCCTTTGTAGAATCCTCTGTTCACACCTGCTCCCACCCTGCTAATTAGTCTGGTCTTTTGCTTCTCTCTCTCCCATATATTCTCCTCCTTCGTTCAGTCACTCTTGGTTGGTTTGTACCTTCGAAAGTGAAGGCAGGTATGACAGAACCTAAATGCAGACACAAAAGCTGAAGAGGTTTCTTGAAGATTTAATTAACCAGAAATTCAGCAGAAGCAAAAATCCTAAACATAAATTCACAAAATCCACAAAAACTGAGAACCAGGAATACTCACAAGAAGGAGGCAAAAAATTATAACAAACCAGCCAAGAGTGACTGAACAGGAGGATAATATATGGGAGAGAGAAACAAAGACCGGCCTAATTAGCAGATTAGGAGCAGGTGTGAACAGAGGAGGCAAGAAGGGAGCTAGGGAAAAGGAGACTGACACAGGAGATGAGAAATATCTAAGAACTTGTATACAATCAAAAATAACCAGAACAGGAAAATGGAAATAAGACCAATGAAAACTCAACAAAACAAAAAACCCTGACAAAAACCAACAAAAGAAACATTAGATCCAAACTGATAGATGAAAAAGAGTGCTTCGGTTTATTGAACAAAATATTTTACAGTGTCTTGGATATACATATATACATCAGCTGTGTTAAATGGTCGATGAGCCCCCTGCAGTAACAACGATTGCTATTCTGTGCCTTTAAAACTTCATGGATGCTTCGAAAAATACTAATACGTCATTGACTTCCAAACACGTTATTACAAATCTGAATATAGAAAGCACAAAAAATAAGGATTCCTCTGTGAAAAGCACCCATTCTTGGTACAGAAATTCTTCATACAAAAAAAACACTTTTCTTTATTTACTCCACCCTATTTTTCTAATGCAGGTAATAAATATACCTGGGATTCCCTCTGCTCTTGTCGTTAGGCTGGTTTTCAACTCTCCTTGCAGGGAAATCACAGTTAAGGACTTATTCTAGAACAAATAAAGAAGCAGCTCCTGCCGTCATCTCTGCTGCTGCCGCGCCGCCGTCAGCAGGCCTCTCAGATAACATACACATCAGTCTTCTCCCCAAGAAGCCAATATGTTCTCATTTTGCCTTTGCCCTGGAAAAACACAGAAATCAATAGGTTCATCAATGGAAAAGCATCCAAGGGGGTGGGGGCTGGGGTTTATTTCCAGAGCTAGATTGGCTTTGGTTAATGGGTGACACTGCAGCTTTTTACAGGAGATCTTATGACACCAGCTTTCTCTGCAGGGAGGCACGCCGGGCAAGTCAAGATCAGCTATATAAAAACCCAAGCTTTGACTAAACACATTATTTCCATTAGGGTTGATGTTTATAAAAGATAATTATGATTATTTAAAGTTGGGCTCTGTAAAAAAAACAAACTAATGAGCTACTTTTAGCAAACATCAATTTAAACAAGAACCAGAACCAAAACAAGCTTTTAAAAATGAATACAGCCTCAGATACACAACTCTACCTGAATAAATTAGAGTATTATTCATAATCCACTTCTGTGATTCAGTTTAGAGGTTAATTTCATATAGTACATGGATTAATTACCCATTAAGAGATTTATGCAGAGGATTTATGGCAATTAACTTTGATTACTGCTGCTCCCAACTAATAAATGCCCTAAATTTAACGGACTATTACAGAAGACCAATACAGAAGAATTTTAAACCCAAATCCTATGATATTTTCAGCACAATTAAAGGTAAAACCACAGCTGCCTGTTGGCAACACCCTCCAATAATTGGCTAGCCGAAAAAAAAGATAAATACGCTGGCTGCTCACAGTCTGGTCTGTGGATTGACCGTCCTTAAAATTGGCCGCCTGTTCAGTGTGGGGATATTTACAATGATCTCATGATTCTCAATGAAGGCATCAGAAGTATTTAAATTCTTCATGTCTGGACATGTGGGGCAAATATTTGATCACAGCGATCATCGCATTAACACATTGTGCTTCTTGAAGTGCGCTGTTCTTCAGTCAGATGAGCATATCTCGTCAGACCAGCATACCCATAGTCAATATGCATGCGAAAGATGTCAGATTTGCATTTATCCCTTTAGTTTTGTACAAAAAATAGACTTTAAACTACCTCAATGGGCGTGTATCCATTCAGTCATGTACAAAAGAAAAACAATTTAAGCTGAGATCGCCATATGCTTAAAAAAAACTAAAAAAGTACTTAAATTGTTTTTTTGTACATGACTTAAGGGATACCCACCCGTTGAGGTAGTTTAAAGTGTATTTTTCTTACAAAACTAAAGGGATAAACGGGTATTGAATATTGGGTAGGCTTATATGCTGGTATGCTCATCTGACAGAACACTGTAATGCCATCGCAGAAGATGACCAAGAAGAAAGGGCGTCACCAGGTGTGGGTCTGCCTGGACAAAATAAAACGCTATGTGGTGACTGCTCAGTGCTCATGCACACATATATGAGTCTATGTGGTAATATTAGATGCAAGCCGTATATACCCGTTATTTCAATTATTTATAGAAATGTTAGTCTGTGCTAGCTACTTTTAGACACAGCAGGCAAATCTGCAAAGGTGACCCTGCACATTTTGAGTATGTTTGGCTCAACCTGCTCCTGCTGCTGTGAAGCAGGATTCTCCACCATGAACAGAATCAAAAGCCATTATGGAAGCAGAAGCAAAATGAGCACCTTGATATGTGCTTGACAATGGCTTTGTCTCCATTCAAACCCAGTTTAAAGCTGGGTGGCATAAAGCCCACTTTCATTAAGCAATTAAAATAAAGAAAAAAAAAAACAGACAGTTGATGTGTTTTATAAAATATGTGAATCAGGAAATTGTCTGTATCACAAACTGAATGATTCTTGCTCTCTACTTTGAAAAAACTTTAGAATTTGAAATGGAAAAATTATAAACATTTTTTATATATATATATATATTTTTTTTTTTTTTACTTAACCCTATAATGCCAAATGTATCATATTTGATACATACGGTTTCTGAAATGTTTTGCGTCTGACACCTTTTGCATAATTTAATGGTAAAAACTTAAAGCTCAAAATCCTATTGTACACATTCAGATATACCTGATAACAGCCAGTAGAAGACTACACAAAAAATAATCTTGACTTATCGCATAGTAATAAATTATTAATATAAAAAATGTATTTCTGTTTTTTTCTTTTTACGTATTTTGTTAAAAGGCAAAATAAGGACTTCAAACCAAAAAAAAGGAATTCTCTGTTTTGTTTTATTCTTGGATCGGGCTTTAAAGGGCTAAAAAGTCAACTTATAACAAAGATGCGTAAACACCTGCATTTTATTTCAGGGTTAAATTCTGTTTTAAGCAACAGATTATAATTAAAAACATCTCCGGACCTTTACTGGTTGTTTTTCCTTATTCGGACCCCGCTGATTTTTCATTGGTTACCCCTGATCTAAACACTGGGCAGATGTAAACGAATAGTTATGATGCAATGTAGGCTATTTCTATATAAATTTTCATCCTATATCTCTTTTAAAAAATCTAAATATTTTCTAAATCTCAATATATACAGTATATGAAGAAAAAAAAATACACATACTTAGTCAAGTATGACATTTGGATTCACATATTTTTCTTTCTAAAAGAGCATAGAAATGTCCTCATATAGATCTAATTGATGGTTGATTCATTATTAGATCTTTTACAAATCTTTTGTAGATTCATCTTCAGTTAATTAGCCTTTATTTAGTGACCTAAAGTGACCTTTTCTTACCATCAGTCCATATTAGACTCAGATAAGGTGCTTCTGCTCCATACTGGGTTCAGTGTTAATTACCTAAGAGCTGCTTCGATTAAACCTATTGATTCCTGCAGGTCAATGTTTGCTGGAACCCTGCTTCACTAAAACATAGATTTATTTATCAATAAAATTAATCAGCCGAAGTTGGGCTGCTCCCAGAAAGCAGCACATATTGCTTTTGTGTTTCTGTCTCCCAGAGTCCCTTTTCTGGTGATAGGATGCCAAACGTACGATTCATTATTTCACATTTTATCAATTAGACGAGCACAGAAAGAAGCAAAATACTACAGCAGAGAGAAAACTTCTGTTTCCTATACTTCAGAGGAGATTTTAACTGTAGAAAGTTGGGTTACAACATGTGGAGGTTTGATTTTGTTATCCCTGTGTTTTGCTGCACTGGTTAGCAACAAATATCCATCTGGGTCAGATGAGTCAGAGAAGTTAAACACCCTTGACAGGCCACCGGTCAGTCACTTTGAAAATGAATTAATTGACTTGGAAGTTAAGGGTTGTCTCCTCAGAGTCTGCCTGTCAAAACAAATGTACTTCTGAGGACAAACAAAAGGTCGAATGTGACGAGCTTTCCTGACTTTACCCAGAGAGAGAAAGATGAGGAAAAAAGACGAGCTGAGGAGCTCAGACTTACTGGTTTTAGGTCTTTCTTTCATAAAACATGCATGTCAGATAACGTAGTTAGCTGTTTAGATAAGTTAAATATCTGGACTATTTTAAAAACAGAAAGGAAAAGATGTCAAGATTATTTTGTTTTTTACGTTTTGATGTTGATGCTGTAAGAATACGCACCAGTGAATGCATAGACCGATATCTGTACTCAAGCCTTTGATGCCTTCTTCCTGTCCTGTCAATTGTCTCTCTCCCTGCTGAGGAAAAGCATCCCCACAGCACCATGCTCACCCCACCATGTTTTATGGTTTATTATAGCTCTAATCAGACCAGACCAAATGTCTTTTGTATTGTGGAGAAGAAAAAACAAGAATTTATTAAAAACCTACCTCAGTAATGTTAGTAAACAAAACATTAGAAATTAAATAATGTAGCAGATAATACTTTGTTATATAAACTAGCTGTTCTCATAACTCATATAAGCTTACTACAAGAAAAAGAAAAGAAAACACAAATAATGAGATCTTACCTTCATTTCTACGTCTCCTCTGAGCTGAAGGTCAAAGTAACCAAACTCATCCAGCACTTCTTTGGTGGCTGACGATACGTGGATCTTTAAGGCTGCAACACACACCAAAAGCACAGCACAAAATGTTTTCAGTGTTGAATATAAATAGCCCCAGCACCTGAAAAAAAACACCACTCTGTTTTTATATCAGCCTTCAACACATTTCAGGAAGAGACAGCTGAGAGAGAGTGAGAGCAGTGCAGTCAGCACTGTCAGAAAGGAACGGCTAAGACACTAACAGTGATGAAAATCTGATTGGTTTACTCAGTTAATGCTCACCACGCTGGAGCATGAGAGATTATTTCTGCCTGTGAAGATTCCAGATGCACAGTTTATCGCTGTCTGAGGGCCTTTTTCTGTAAGAACGGTGAATTATTCACCAGACGGTACCCAATACAGGAAAGCACTCAGTAGTTAATCAATACATCTGATGAATCAGTCGTAAACTATCCAAGCACCATTTCATAATGATGACTGCTGTCAGTACGAGGCAGGAGCAAGAATGCCAGCAAATACCAAGCTTAGAAATGAAACTCATCTTTTTTTGAGGATTTCAAGAACATTTTTTAGAATAAATCAACATTACATATCAAGTATCCAACGACTTCACCATCAACAACTACTTTGAGTCAAGAATATCTTCAAAATTAGAAGTAATCTGTCCCAGATTGATGTAAAGAAACTAGTCAGTGATGTTGCTACTTCAAGGCTGCACTGTAATTCTTTTTATCAGGAAGTCTTGGTTATAAGCCTTCAGCTTATCCAAATTACTGCAGCTGAAGTTGTGATAAAATACAAAATTAAATAACATATTTCTGCTTTTCTAGCTTCCCTTTATTGACTCCCTATTAGGTCCAATAAGGAATTTAAAATTGTTTTTCTAACTAATAAAACCCATATCTATGGAAGAAAAACGGTCTCATTGGAATCTGCCTTTTTTTAACACCGAATTTAAACATTGAATAGTTTTAACACTGAATTTTAAACACTGAATTCCTCACACTCAAATTTTATCTGGTAAAAATTCACCAGAAAGAAATTCAGCTGCAAAAAAATTCAGCTGCAAAAAATTCTGCTGCAAAAATTCAGCTCAAAAAATCAGCTGCAAAAGTCAGCTGCAAAATTAGCTGCAAAAACTCAGCTGTAAAAAAAATTCAGCTGCAAAAATTCAGCCGCAAAAAATTCAGCTGCAAAAACTGCAAAAAAATTCTGCCGCAAGCATTCAGCTGCAAAAATCAGCTACAAAAGTCAGCTGCAAAAGTGCTTCACAAAACTCAGCTGTAAAAAGGATTCGGCTGCAAAATTCGGCCGCCAAAAAGGCTTCGGCTGAAATTTCTGCGCCAAGCGTTCGGCTGCAAAAAATCCGGCTGCAAAATAATCTGCTGCAAAAAAAATCAGCTACAAAAAATCAGCTCAAAAAAATTCAGCTGCAAAATTCAGCTGCAAAATTTGTACAAAATAAATTCAGCTGCAAAAATTCAGCTGCAAATAAATTCAGCTGCAAATAAATTCAGCTGCAAAAAATTCGGCTGCAAAAAAATTCAGCTGCAAAATAAATTCAGCGCAAAAACAGCTGCAAAAAAAATTCAGCTGCAAAAAAAATCAGCTCCAAAAAAATCCTGCCGCAAGCATTCAGCTGCCAAAAAAAAATCAACTGCAAAAAGTCAGCTGCAAAAAATTCAGCCAAAACTCAGCTGTAAAATTCAGCTGCAAAAATTCAGCCATAAAAAACTTCCAGCTCGCAGAAATTTCTTACGCAAGCATTCAGCTGCAAGAAAAATCGCTGCAAAAAAAATCTGCTACAAAGGTTAGCTGCAAAAAAGTCATCTACAAAATTCAACCGCCAAAACTTCAGCTGCAAAACGGCTACAAAATTCTGCCGCAAGCATTCAGCTGCAAAAAATTCAGCTGCAAAAATTTAGCTGCCAAAAATTCAGCTGCAAAAAAATCAGCTGCAGGCAGATTCCAATGAGACTGTTTTTCTTCCATACATATCAAGCTCTATCATATATCAGTTATTTAATTGTACAGTTTCATTTTTAGACTGCAGATTTACTGTTCTTGGAGGATCTATAAGTAAAGGAGGTTGTTGTGAGGCTGTTCTTTAGAACCATCTACCTGTTTTACTCCGTGAGGCAGAAACCCTGTGTACTTTTAAGACTAGATTTAAAACTTTCCTTTTTGATAAAGTTTATAGTTAGAGTGGCTCAGGTTATCCTGAGCTATCTCTATAGTTATACTGCTATAGACTAAGACTGCTGGAGGACATAGAGACTCCTTTTCATTAGTCTGCTTCATTCTGTCTCTATTATCCAACACTATTTGTTAGTTTAACCCCTAACCTTATGTTCCCTCTGCCTTTACCTCGTCATAGTAGCTTCACCTGGTCTGGTTCTGTTTAGCTTTGACACCAGGCTGTCAACAAGTTTGGTCATAGATGATAAAGTTGGCCCTGTTTTTCAGTTATTAGTCTAGGTTCTCTCCTAGACATAGCTATGGGCTTAGATTTTTTTCTGGGACTAATTATATGTGCTTTTTTTTTGTCCCTTTGCATGGAGATTGACTCAGAGCTCAATGCTTAACAGTTTCTTTCCTTGACTGATCCACCTATAGAGCTAGTTTACAGTTTACTTTCCTGCACTCTGCTTCAGTTTCCTACTATTTTCTAATTTTGTATTTTTTCTGTCATTGTAATCCTATGTTAGCTTAGTTTTCTTGTGATGGTAGCTCCATCTGGCCCGGTGTTCTCCTCACCTATGACAACCAACATCCCAGAGGGAGCCAATCAGTGAGCTCTTGATGCTAACAACTTCATGTTCTTGTACAGCAGCGCTTTCCCACTCTGGTCCTCAAGTACCCCTGCTCTGCATGTTTTAGAGTTCTCTCTGTTGCTGCACACCTGCTTCAAATAATTGCACGGGCTCCTCAGCAGCCATCAAGTGCTGCAGAAGACGTTAATCATCCCTTTGTATGGGTCAGGTGTGTTGCACCAAGGAGAGACATACAACCTGCAGAACAGTTTGTAGAGCCACTGTTCTACAGTTGAGCCCCTTGGTCTTGTGTTTCAGTAGACGTATCTCCATCAATGTTTTTCCTGAATGTATTTTGAATGATCACACCAGAAGAGCTTAATTGAAAGGGAAAAATTCGAATCAACTGATTAAATTTAGCAAATATTTTTGTTATGCTCACTTCTAGAGATTTTTGAATGATCATAAGAGACACATTTGCTGAAAAAGTTCTGATGTAGTGAATATTTACCTCACATAATTGATTCACTGTTTCCACCACCGGCGTCCCATTAAAATCAAATGGCATGCAGCATAACTAATACTAGCTGACATGATAAAGTAAGTGCAGCTTGTCTGATTGTAACACATTCAGTAAAACCTCGGTCCATCACTTTAGTCCATACGACTTTTCAAAATCTGTTTCTTGTTTCTTACAGTTAAATTAAACATATAACGACATTACACTTTGCATCTGTCAGGACTCCTGTCTTTGTGTTTCTGTGTTTGTCTCCCTTCCTCCACCCGGAGGCGCCTGGTTCTAATCCGCCTCCTCACACACCTGCTGATGGTTTCCTCGTTAACGGAGTGTTTTTAAGCTGCTGACTGCCACTACCTCGACGCCAGTGTTTGCCAGTTTTGGGTACTCTAGCCAAGCTGAGTTATGCTGAGTCAAACTGAGTTTTTGTCAACCTGAGTTTAACTTTGCTTTTTGTCTTTGCCTCTTGGCAGGAAGTCATCCTGCAAACTGGATTTTCGGACCTTCTCTCCCTGGAAGGATCAACAGAGCTTCAAACCGAGCTGGGGTTCTAACAGGAGGTTTGGACCCACCTTCCCCAAGAGATCGTTTGAGCTTCTCACTGAGAAATGGAATATTCTCCACTGCGACCCGTTCAAGTACCGCAGGAAATCTGAGTGCCAGTCAGTTTCTCCGTTCACCAACTAACAACCGCATTCTGGGTAAACCCTGTTCTGCCCTCCACCGAATCAGACAAATACTGGAACTACAGCATACAGACAGGAGTCAAGGATTCAACAACTTCTCTGGAAACGTGAGTTGGCAACCAAATCCCCTTCTCCAAGTTCACGAGTCAAATTTCCCACTGAGCCTGAACTAACCGCTGTGTCTTCCCCTCACTTTACAGTTCCGGTTGAGCAGTGTTCAGAGCAACACCTCCCTCTGTTTAACTTCCTCAATAAAACCCGTTAAACCTTTACCCTGGTCTCTGTAACATCATGACAGCATCACCTGGTTAATTTGCTCCAATAAATGGAAACATATCTAATATTGGTTTTATTTTTCTCTAAATTTTGCAAGTTTACATAATCTTTCATTATTTAATATGTCATGATCAGAGCTTGGTGTCATTGTTGTGTTTCTCAGTTCCAACTAATCACCTAGCTAAGATCTGTCTGTCTTTATGAATTTTGTTTAGTTGACCTAAATAGGTCCCATACAAAAACAGCTATGTTATTTTAATAGCCATCATATTTAATTGACCTAAATAAAAAGAAATGGTGTCTTAATCATGTTAATAGGAAACAACTTTATGTTGTTTGATCACAAAATCAAGGTGTAGTAAAGGCATAACAAAAAAGGTATTCAAGCACACCATGTAGCTGTGATACAAATGAGTTATGTGTTCCCAGAGCATGGGCTTCTTTTAAATACATATCTCCTCTGTTAAAAATACACATCTGACAAGTGATATAAAAAAGGCACATCTACTAGGAACAGCGGTGAGAAGTTGGGGACACAAACAGTGTAGACAGAGACAGCTGCTCTCACCCTCTCCGTTGGATTCCATTCGAGATGCTGTGTTGACAGTATCTCCAAACAAACAGTATCTGGGCATTTTCAGCCCCACCACACCGGCGCACACTGGACCTGAAAAACACAAGCCGATCATTGTCACATTGCACCGTGAGATCAGGCCGACTTCATGGCCAGACTAGGATTAACGAGGTCTGAGAAACATTTCAGAAGCCACTGATAAATGATGGCAGATTAACATGTTCGTGACTGTGCTGTTTATTAGGTCACTGCATAGGTTTGATTCTATGAGGCTGTGCTTTTCCCGCTGTCTGAGGGAGATGGATGATGGATGGATGGATGGATGGATGGATGGATGGATGGATGGATGGATGGATGGATGGATGGATGGATGGATGGTGGCAGTTTTGCAGTCATGTTCTCATTTTCACGGTAAGAAAAACTGCTTTATGGCAGCCTAATGTAAGGTTCAAGGCATCAGATGCAAATCCCTCCTTCCTGCGCTACTTACAGGTAGGGGTGTGCAAAATAATCGTCATGATGATGCATCGTGATTCAAATTTTAAACGTCTGCAAAAGCGATTCTTGGCGCGCAATGGAATTGCTAATTTTTAAAAATGTAGATTAACCAAATTGCATAAATGGTTGGCGAACATCAGCCAAAAACAAGTGTAATACAACTTCCAGTCCAGTAGTTGTCAGCTACGGCTGTGTTAGCGCCGCGTAAAGCATACGTCACCGCATTTCGTGTAGTGTGCATTTGTCAGCAGTTCGGGAAAAAAACAAAAACATGGAGGAGATTGAGAAACTTCATCCGGCTCCATCACATTTCGATGTTTGGAAGCATTTAACATTTTAAAAACAAAGGTAAAATGCAGTGTTTCAGTGTGAAAAATTAGGAAATACGTATCGCATTAATCTGCGTATCGCGATGCATCGCGGATAGAGTAAGATCGGGTAAGGTACAATGAATCGCATTGATTGAGACTCCAATGCGATGACTTCTTTGGCAATACCAACCCCTACTTTGCTGCAGGTGCTCTAATAACCCTTTCTGTGATTTTGGAGGTTCATGACATAGCAGAGGTACCAAAAAATGTAAAAAAAACAAAAACAAAACAAAAACCTTATTTGAAGAGGAAAGGAAGAGAAAACGTGATTCCGATCGGGGTAAGGCTCATACAGAAGTGAAATTGGGCAAGGTCTCTACTTTGTGGCAAGCCGATACAGACTTGGACCATATGGGCTAAGCTCCACTTGTGTTACCTTTGTAACTTTACAGGAATCGACTTCTCTGCAGGTTCATTAACTTTGAGAGTAACATTGTGCTGTAGGGTGAGGTGAACTCAGAGGTCAGTCACTGCTATTTTCAAAAGGACCTATAGGGGGAGCTCCACTCAAAATTATTTAGCATGTGTTTAAATTGGTTAAACATTAGAATTATTTAGCTTTGTAATATGGAAAAAGCTGCTTTTTTTGGTGGAAAATCACAAAAAGTCATCTGAAAAACATTTTTTTATATATTTAATGCCCACTTATTCGCTAAATAGCATAAACTGTCCAACAAGATAAACACTCTCCATGTCGGTTCTGTACGGCGGTCTGACTCACCTGTGTGTATACCTATCCTAAGTCTGAGCTGGTCATTCGGTCTGTGTCGGATCTTGAAGGTTTTCACCTGCTCTAACAACGCCAGTGACATGCTGGCGACCTCTCTGGCATGGAGTTTGCCATTTCGCACAGGGAGCCCGGACACCACCATGTAGGCGTCACCGATGGTCTCCACCTGCAGATCCAATCAAAAGAAACAAATGAACCTGACTCTCATCATCCCGATGCCTTTATATCCCAGCTAAACCAAAAGACGACTCATACTCACCTTATAGACGTCAAAGTTATCAATTATGGCATCAAAGCATGTGTACAGGTCGTTGAGCAACGTAACAACCTGTAAGAGAAGCAGATAAAAGGTTCAGCACATTTCTAGTAATCTTTTGAAGTGGTCTTAATTATCAGTTTAAAGAAACTCAACTTTATATAAATAAAAGTTTTCTGAAGGGTTTCAAAGCTTTGATTTGACTTGAGTTCAATCAGGGTTTGGTGTTCAGCTATGAGGAAAGCAAATAAGGAGATAAATAGACTGTATCAACCAGGGATGCACGATATAATCGCTCCCTATCGTATCGCCTGTATCGCCTTTAAAACTGAATATCGGACATCATCGGCCAAATTCTCAATTCCATATTTATTCCGCTATTTGGATCAACAGCTTCTGGAGTTTCCTAAAGTCTAAAAAAAAAATACTACTTCTTCTTCTTCTTCTTCCTCAAAAAACTTATTTTTACAGACTTAAAAACTTCTAAAGAAGAGGAAAAATATTGGATACATTAAAATATCAACAATATCTTCATATCTTGATATAGGATATATTGCCAGTTTAAAAACACACCCATATATCAAACTCTTCTTTACTAATGAAATATTGCTACTTATATGTCACCGATTATGCTACGAACCCACGAAAATTACCAAAATCCTTTGCCATATATTTTTATATGTGTGTTATATTATCGGTGAGGTACTCATATCTATTTTACTAACAATCGTGTGTCCTCACAAAAATTCTGGTAAAATATCACGAGTAAGAGTTTGTAACAGAATCGATGAAATTTCCTACCAAGATTTTTGAAAGTCAAAATAAGATCGATGCAACGTTTTTCAAAATCAAATTTTCTCATATCAGCATATGAAAGTAATATTTTGAGTATATTATTTTTCAAAGAGTGTCAGAAATGGATAACAAAACAGTGCTATTTTCAATGACTACTATTTTTGTCCAGCTTTAACTTCTTCGTATCGATATCGGTTATCGGCTACATGAGTTTTAAAATATCGGCATATCGGATATCTACCAAAATCCCAATATCGTGCATCCCTAGTATCAACTGTTAGAGCAGGTTTACACCTCCCTGAATACAACATAACACCGAGGCTTTTACATGCCTAAATTAAAACCATATTCATAATCGTGCTGTGTCATTCCTTTGACCGTTCACATGATGGATGCCGTCTCCCTCCATGTTCTGGTTGATCTCTCAACATCAATAGAAATACCTCATTAATATCCTCCAAACATGAAAGCCCAGCTTAGTTTGGCTGTGTGTTTTGATATATATTAAAACAGCAGACTGTCTAGTACAATAATAATTTGGGCAAGTGGTTACATTTTATTTCTCTGTCTTTTGTGAAAACAATTTTAATACTTTCCCAGTATAATGTTTGATAAATATAGTTCCTTATATTCATTATTGACTTTTGTATATATATCAATGAAAAACATGTTTTTTAAATGTTTTTTTTGTAATTCTATTAATCTTGGTTCCTGGTGTGTATCTGCATGCTGTGATAATGAATCTCGCTTCCCCTTACATTATCAGTGTTATCAGGGCTTTTTAATCCCTCTTTCCTGCTCGTTCTTTCAAACTAAACTTTGCTTTTAACTGTTGTGTGTATGCTTAAATATGCTAAATTGTAATGTAATAAAAAATTAAAAAAAACTTTGAGAGGTTAAAAATTTACACTACTACTACTCACCAGTTTAACATGTTTAGCTCTATAACATTTAAATGCACCACTCCAATGTCTAAGAGAAAAAAAAATTTGATGAATATTTTTTAATGATGAACTGCTTCACTGTACAGAAGACTGCCATATGATGGAAATAATATTTACACTGTGCGCATACAATTATTATTATTTTCCTAATCCCTGACTGACCATTTTTAATCTAGCGTGTATTATAGTATAGATTAAATTCATCATCCAGCTGCTGCTTTGCAGAATTCTCTCCCCAAGAGCTGAGAGAGAAAAATCACGCCATCTAGCAATTTCCAGGAAATTACAATTTAGTATTAAAGGAAAATTCCTTTTAACACTTTTAGCCCCTTCTGTAGTGTCCAGGATGAAATCGAATGATCGATTTCATAAACTTTTGACAATTGGTCCTGTCTCTGCTATTTGGCTCATCCAGAATCCCCCCCTGGCTTTCAGAATGGCTTGGTGGTATAGTGCATGTCCGATAATGTCCTTTAAAACAACCTTTAAACGCGTTCTCTTTTAAAATATGCTACTCAACACCGAGTCGCCAGCGCTGTTCAATGATGTTCAAAAAAAAAAAAGTTTCGTAAAGAAAAACGTTCCTGTAGTGTTTTAGTTAGCATTTTGTAAAATCCCATTGAGTTCTGTTGGAATAGTCAATATCCCTCCGCCACCGGAAACGGCAACGAGAAAACCGAAAAGGGGCCTTGTTTACGCTTAGTTGTAGTCTTTTTTTTTACTTCTTAAGGCCCAAGTGTTTCTGCTTCACTTTCTGTGTACTCGACGTCGAGGGTGCTAACGTCTCTGTTAAACACTTTTAAAAAAAAAAAAACTCTGAAAATGGAATATGAAGATTGGATTCTTTTCTCCTACACGGTGGTCCTACATCTCCCAAAGGCTATGAGAGACATTGTCGCTTTCAACTAGTGGTCTGGGTGCGCAGCAACGCTTCCGGAATTGATCTGAACGGGAAGCGGAAGTTTATAAGCGGTTGTGATGTATCGGAAAAAATAGTTCTGGGATTTCACAAAATGCTAAATAAAAACACTACAGGAGAACGGTTTTTCTTCACGCAACTTTTTTTGGCGTCAGCGGCTGACGCTTAAATGGCCAGTGAGTAACATATTTAAAAAAAGAATTCTAGGTTGTTTTTTGGACATTATCGGAGCATGCACTATGCAAGCATTCCCTGAAGGCTACAGCCATGGGGATTCTGCATGAGCCAAATAGCAGAGACAGGACCACTTGTCAGAAACACGGTGTCGATCATTCGATTTTCATCCTGGACACTACAGCAAAAAAGAGGGCTTCAAAAGTGTTAAAAACGGAATTTTCCTTTTTAAACCCAAGCAACAAGAAACCTCTACTGGAGTGACACTGATTGAAAAAGAATGTGAAATCCAAAAGTTAGCTTGGCAAAAACTAATCATTAAATCCAACCTAAAAGATCAGAAAAGGAAAGACTTTTGCTAAAGATCTTAAATACAAACTGAATAACTAAATATTTTTGCAATTATTTTTTAACTTGTAAGCGTTTCCCTTCTATCAAAGATTGAAAGCTGAGCTTTGCTTTCTGCCAGACTCCACCACATCATTTAGTTTAGTGGAGATCCTGGGCTTCATCATCCCCGGAGTCTAGAGGCCTCACTCAGATAATGTGACTCAACTCTGCGTCAACATCTCCCATCAAACAGCTGTACTATTTTCAGTCCCAGCCTGTGTGTGTGGGAACGCACACTCTGGAGGTAGAAGCCTGATAACGGCGAGCTCTTTAATGCATTAGTGGAGCCATCACGACCTGAGCTGCAGAGCAGGAATCCCCTTGCTCTGGTTGGAAAAGATGCTCTGAAGGTGGCGTACCTGCAGGGGCGTGCTCTCCGCAGACAGAGACGTGAATCCGACAATGTCGCTGAAGTAAATCGTGACACTGTCGAAGGCCTCCGCCTGCACTGTTTCTCCTCGTTTTAGCTGCTCTGCGACTGAGCTGCAGAAAGACAGAAAAGTCAAGAAGGAAGAAACAGATTTAGCTCAAAGTCAGAAAAGTTTTCTTAGCTTTTATCTTGTTATTATCCAAAGCTCCTCAGATCTGGCTGAACGCCTGGCCACTACAATCATCCCCAGATGTCGGTTTATCTCTTCTCACGTTAATTTCCCTTTAATCAAACAATACCAAAGGCAAAGACATCTCAGAGGCAGAGGTCGGTTTGTTTAATTCTAGAGTTTGGTGAGAAATCAAATCTTTCGTTTCTCTCAGGCCCTTTTTCCGTCTGCCTAATTTGGACATGATGAGCGAGGTAGAAAGGGATAAACGTTTGAGAAAGGCTGAATTTGCTCCGTTCTGCTGTCTCCCTTTAATGAGCTGTTTGCCTTCATGCTTTCTCTGCTTCACTTTTTATCTACAGATGGATCACACTGCGGGGAGATGTGTTTCTAAGTCTTTAATTAATACAGAGGTTTAGAGCCGCTGACAAAGTGTCAGTGCGAAACGATAGAACTTCGCCCCAATCAGCCGGGCTCAAGTTAATTGGTGGTTTTAGGGTGTTTTTTCCTTTTGTTTTCTTTCTTACTGTGGTAGGATTTGGTAGAGGAGGTTTTCAGCCTTTCGTTTTTCCTCCAGGTATGCTTGTGTCCTCTCCTCCACCAGGTTCTCGAGGTTGTTGGCGTATTGTTCCATCCTGGATAGCAGGTTATTAAGAATGCTGGTGCTGCCATCTCTGTAGGGAGAAAAGAAAAACACACAAATGTAAGATTTCTGATTTAGCCTGTAATGTTTAGCCAGGACAGAAAAGCTAAGGCCAGAGAGAAGAACAAGGACTCAGAACAATTAAATCTAGACTACAAATTGATCATTCTATTGATCCGTTGTCTTTCCCTCATATGAGAAGAGGTTGCGGGTCCAACAGGTCTCAGAACTAATCACAGGAACCTTTCCCAATGGGAGGAGCAGAGGGAACTACCTAAACTAACTCCTTTCAGTGGAAAGAAGTAGCAGCTCTACCTTGATCTGCCAGGAATAATGGTAACCCGACCAGATGGATTTGCTGGATTTGCTCACGCATATCCATCTGGAAACCTATATTGAAATGATTTTGGGAAGGGGTGATGCGAAAATACTGGTTAGCTGATTGGCCTATGCTGGTGAGATTCGTGGGCCAAAATGAACCAATCAGATCAAGCAGAAGCATATGGCCCGATACTAACAGGCGGCGGCCGAAGGGGAGCTATTGATAGATCAAAGTCTTGCCGAAACCAGTCGGGAAAACTAAAACATCACCACTCTGAGAAAAGCCTCCAGAGCAGTGTTTTGCTCTTTAACCAGTGAAATACTCGCGAATTCCGATAAAACTTTCCAGGCCATTGCGCTGCTAGTTTCGCCGGCTGAAGCGCCATGTTCTTTAGACTGAACTGCCGGCGCTGCCGTTGCTCGTTATTGCCTCAGGAGGGAGGGTGTGCTCTGGACTCAGTGGAGGAAATGGCAGAGACGGTGCTGTCAAGCTTACATCCATCATGGACAACACCTTCCATCCTCTGCACCAGGCTGTAGAGGAGCTAAGCAATTAATTCAGTGAATTAATTCAGGCAATAACCCGTGCAGTGTCTAATGTGCAGTTCACTATTTGACACCCAGTGCAATAACCTGTTTCTCTATATTTGACACCCAGTGCAATAACTATATATATAAATATCCATCTATATAAACACCCATGTTAACACCCTGTGCAATAATCCTGTATAATAATCCTACTATAAAAAAGAAGAAGAAGACAAAAAAGCTGTCATATATCACATCCACCTTGTTCTTCCTTTGGTACATTCTTCTCCTTTGACTATTTGAGCTGATGTAATGAGTACATTTCTCCACTGTGAGATCAATTAAGTCAATCAATCAATTGCTCCCTCAAAGCTTGCTGAAGAAGACCTTTCAACTCTGAGCAATCAGTGCTTTCATGTGTTGTCACCAAAGTCTAAAAAAACATAGAGAACTGTCACTAGATTTGTCGCTAGTAACTGTTTTTGGATCAGAATATTGATGGATTGGTTAATCCAGAGCTTTACATCTTTTCTCAGCTGTTACTTCACCATAAAGGCCAAATGACTTTGCATTGCTGCAGAAAAAGCCTTAATCTGCTCGTTTAAATCTCGCTTGATCCTGGCAACATTTATGAATAAGTCTACAACATAAGGCAGAGACCTCTAACTAAATGACTCACTTTCACTATACAAAAATATATTCTAGACAGCCCTTTAAAGAGCTAATGTTTTTAGACAATATTTTTGTGCACATTCATATTTTGTGGTGTATTATTCACTATTAAGATGTGTCACAATGCTAGCTTGAGTTATGAAATTATTTTATTAAATTAAAAGCTTTAAATCACTGCTGCAGCTTGAAATAGCTGAGCATGCTAACCGTGATAAATGAAGGCAAGAGAGCTGACAACTTTAAAGACAGGACAACCTATTTACATGATTAAAGGGTGCATAAATAGGCCTTAAAATGAACTGTTTTTCCTTAGAGATTCTAGATGACAATCATTTGGAAAACTGGAGCTCAACTTGTTTTGTTAACAATTTTTGAGTGTAAAAGAGTGGCTGAAGTCATTGCAATGATGTTCACATCCATAAGTTAACACATAGCTTTACGTTTTAATATATATAATTATTTGTTCACTTTCATTTTAAACTGTCTGCTACTATATGTAATTTATCTATATTGTATTGGACATTATTATTATTCACTTATAATTACTATTATTCCATTTTTTTTATTAAAGCCTTCTATTAACTGATGTTGAAAATTAGCATGGGCTAACACACCTAAACATTGCTCCTGGCTTGTCCAATGTATATGTGATGTTCATATTGCATAAATAAATAAATAAATAAAAGCTATTGGGAGTAAAATAACTGTCTATACTAACTCTAAAATGTCGTGTTTAATAGATAATTCAAAATCAGAATAAGCTTTAGTCTCAAAACTGTGCACAAAAAAAAAAGATAATCTAACTTTGGTTTAGTTTTGCGTGCGGCAAGCGTCTACTTTGAACACAAACTTAATGCACATCAAGTGCGCGCTGACTTTAAACTCGGTGAGTGCCCACAGAGTACTAACAGTTTATTTGTCCTAAGAAGTCTTTGTATTAAACGCACTGGGGTCCGAATTAGCAGTTTGAAAGTCGGTGCAACAGGATAGGGCTTGATGCTAGTGAAGATTCCAGTCATCCGGTCATAGTCATTTCCAAAAAAGTAAAAAACAATCCACAGAACTTTGTTTCCAAGTTTGAGATGTGCTTCCCATCCAGGAGGCTTTTTCAATTCAAGATTGTCAGAAATAGCGTTGCGTTTGGGGCTTTACAGAGTTGACCAAAAACAAAGCTTTCTTTTGGCTTAGAAAACATGCAAATTGAACCGGAAGAACGGGTCCGCCCCTTTGGAATGGGGGTCGTTTGAGTTCTTTGTCAGCCTTTAATACCTGATACCTGTCTATGTCTCTGAAAGGGGGGTTATTAGAGGATAGGGCCTAACTTCTGCATTTAAGATAAATGCTTTTCACTCCCCAAACACCATTTGTAGTAATTCTTTATCATGTCTGTAGCAGTAAATTTTTTAGGTACAAGTTGTAAATGCTTAGATATACTGTATATATATTTCAATGCTGTGCATATAAGCAGAATATAAAAAAAAACATGTCATTGTTATGGTTGTAAGTGTGGCTGTAGTGGCCATGAAGAAAATAAGGGTCCACACAGGAAAAAGCAAAACATTCACCTCGGAGATCGCATCACTTCAACTAAATTTGAGTTCTGAAGATAATGGAGCGAACCAGGGCACTTTTTTAAATGTGTTCTGAAGATTGGATGTAAAGAAATTGCTAGCAAGAAAAAAAACTGTTTCTACAGTATGAACAGTTGCTCTGACTCTGAGAGTGTCAATAGGGTTTGAGTGTTTGATTGGTTGACCCAGGGATGCAGAAGCAGGTAGGCGAAGGAGATTGAGATTCACGTGGGTTTAATGATGTTCACAGGAACTGAGGCAGAAGATCAAAAATCCGACAGAAGAATAGACATAACAAGCCTTTTCCAAGAACCAAGAGAGACATCAGGGAAAGAACCAAACCAAACTCTAGGATCAGGGAGGAGGAGACGAGGAAAGCAGAGACAGACGTTAGGCGAGGATCCAGCAAACAGGAACTGAAGAGGGAGGCTTTAAAGGGGACAGAAACAAAGAGAGGGCTAACGAGGGGCATTGAAAACAGGTGAGGGCAAGAACAGAAAACAGAGCAAGGGAAAGAGAAGACAAGGGGGCAGCAGAGGACAGCCAATGGAAAACCAAAAGAGAGAAAACAGGGAACTAACAAACCAAGAACTTTGTGACAGAAAACAGGTTTGCCAAAATATGACTTATTTCTATAAATATTTTATTACAGGTGAAATGCATGCTTTTGTACCATGAAAAATTGTAAACATGCTCCAAAAAGCTGATTATTGGGATTATTTCATACACTTCTACACTAGACACTTTGCTGCTCATGCAACCTTCGGTGTGAACGTAGAATCATTTTTATAATTAGGTGATATGTGTGTTGTATAATATTTATGTCTCAGGAGGGTTCTACAATCATATGCTTATGCATAAATACACCCTACACTCACACTTACTCACAGGCAGCAAGAAAAGGGTGATTCATCCACCAAAGCATGGAAACTGAAAGCATCAATGTCTGGCACCTTCCCAGTTTCTACTGGGTCACATAGCCTACAGACACCCACATGCTGTTTATGTTTAAAGAAGCAAATATCACACTAGGAAGACTAATGAGTAACAAGGCCCTGAATTCAATAGAAAAGGTCACATTAGTTGACCGCACCTAACATTCAAGTATTAGATTCACAGCACTGAGTAACTAAGATAAAATGTGTTTTATTTATTATCAGTGCCATTCATCCTTTAAAGAATAGTCTAAAAGGGTTTTTCATTTGCAAAATATATCTTTATGTGAAAAACATACACTTAATAATTCATTTTAAGTGCGCTGAAGAAAAGTATCCTGTTGTGCAAAACATATGGTTGCAGATGATAGGAACCACTGGAATGGGTTTCTGTCTAAAACAGGAGTCCCCAAATATTTCAAGATGTGACCCCAAAACAACTGTGTATTAATGATGCGGTTTTTTTTTATTTCTTTAAAAAAAAAATATATATATTTTTTCAATTTCATCATTTAAAGTCCCAGTGTTTAAGATTTCCTCTTTGGTGGTGCAGTAAAAACAACTTACAAACAACTAGTGCCTCATCATTAAACCTGTCATACATCTATGGAAGCTGTTAAGTGACATAAAAGTAGCAATGTCAACATCCTGCATGTCAGGTGATGAGGCACTGAAGCTATAAGTATGTCTTTTGTGTATTTGGTACGAAGGTCCTCCTAATAGAGAGACAGGCAAACAAACAAACTAAGCTCTCTGCTTGGAGGACAGAGCATCAGCTGGACCACACAGCGTTATTTCTAACATACCTACCTACTACTTTGCTAATTTCTCCTCCACCAACAACAACATGTCTCCATATCCCAGTAAAACACTAAAGCAGGGGTAACCAATTAAAAATCAGCGAGGTCCGAATAAAGAAAATCAACAACCAGTAAAGCTCCGGAGACATTTTTAATTATAATCTGTTCATTTAAACATAATTTAACAATGAAATAAAATTAGGTGTTTATGCATCCATGTTATACATTGAATTTTTACATTTTTGAAGGTAGAGAACAACAATGGTTCAGTTTGATAGACAATTTCCTGATTCACATATTTCACTATAAAACACCTGGACCTTGACTGTTTTTTTTTTCTTTCTTTTCTGGCTTAATGAGAGCAGTTTTATTATATACTTTTGCATGCCCTGCAAGGTAAAACCTGGGGTTGTAATGGAGACTAAAACCATTACTCAAGCACATATCAAGGTGCTCATTAGGTGAAACCTGGATCCATGTTTGTTGTTGATTCTGTTCATGGCGGGGAATCCTGCTTCACACAGCAGCAGGTTGAGCCACCACACAAATTCAAAATGTGCAGGGTCCTCTTTAAACAGCAGCCATTTTCACTTTTCTTTCACCAGTTCACCACAGTTCTTCCAGCAGTCCACACTTTCTCTGCTCTCTTTTTCTCTCATACGTCTTCTCCTTCTTTCCCATCGCCCGGCTTGCCACAGGTTTGCCTGCTGTGTCTAAAAGTAGCAGCAGCAGCAACCCAGACTGCAAGCTGTTTGGCTAATTTGGATCATGTGTAGCCTGTTGCCGGGTGCTCTGGAGGGCTTTATCATTATTAACAGGAGAAGCAGCGCAAGTGAAGTTAAAACACTGTCGTCGGACAACATTTGGTAATTTAAAAATGTTTTAATTCAGGTAGGGTCCGGATTAGCCAGTAGATGGGTCGGGATCCGTACCGTGGTCCGCTTATCCGTGACCGCTGCACTAAACGCTAACAAGTTTGTCCCCTTTCAGCTACCGTAATCCAAGATGGCGATGCAACATGCCATCTTTCAGTGGGTCACTAATACAAAACCATTAAAATGCCTTGTTTTTCGACTTTGGCAGAATATGTATTCATGAAAAATACATTTGATTTTTAGCTTATAAAAAACAGAATTAGTTAAACACTGTCCCTTTAATATGTATACTTAATGGCACTTTCAAATATGCAACAGTGCAATTCATAAGTTAAGGGCATGGTCGAGTATCTCATAATAAACTAGATAAATAAATGGTACATTTAATGATGTAATGGGACATATAATGGTACATTTATTTGTTTTATGATATAGTCATTCATTTTGTCTTGTCCTTTTTGGCTCTTCATACACCTCACAAAGTTTCTTGAAATCATTCTTGGTGTTTTGCATCCCAAGGAGGGCCCTGAGCCCCACTGAGAACCCCTAGTCTAAAACTGAGAAAAACAAGCCTTTCAGAGAGTCGCATGTTAAGTAAATGTTGACAAATTACGACATATGGTGACAATGGAGAGACTTTATGCTCACGGTGAGAGGTCAGCTATTTATAGTTCAGGCTCCCTGTGAGGGTTCAAACCAGCCATTTACCGCTGGACACCCTTCTTGTCAACCGCACCCTTTCACTGTCGCTCCAAAAATAACAACCCATCCATCACCTCATGTCAACAACATGCATTTTCCTAATGAAAAAAATAACTTTCAGACAGTGCATTATGGCACAAGCTGCTTAGGCGAAGGGCTTTGAACAGAAGAGGGACGTTTCACACAGCTATCAAGAGCATCCTTGAGTGCTTTGGAGGTTATCAATCATGAGCACCTCTCAACTTAAAAGCACTCTGAGCTCTATGCTAGCAGAGGAATCCACTGTGGAGAAACGCAGATAGCAGAGAAGAGGTTGAGGTGAGAGGAAAACCTCTTTAACATTAAATCTGTTTGAATAATCGCCACAAAATCACCTGCTTTATATCTTCTGTTAATGATTTCAAAGGAAATATAAAACTTTTCCAAGGCAAGTAGCATTCAAATGTCAGTTTTTGGCCAGTTTCTACACATCTACTATTATTTTTCATCAAAGATAGACAATATATGGCTCTCCACCCAGGGCAGCACACATTAGGAGCAGCATGAGCTTTGAAAAAAAATCTGGAAGCTGGACCCTGGTCTAGTTTTATATTTCTTATTTGCATACTTTTCCAGTGGAAAAGAGATCCCAGATGTACTGTGCAAATACACGTCTAAAGTACCTAAAGATAGTTTCAGATTTCTTATTCCATGCAACCTAAAGCGCTTTATCTCTGTTTACAATAAATCTTAACAAATATAGTGAATCTAATTAAAACTGTCTTCTTCTGCTTTCGTCTGTTGTAGGCGTTGCTGTGGTAAGTCATCTGACTCACGATGGAGCTATCCTCTAATGCTACTGTTCAGACCATGAGCAGCAGAGGCAGCAGAAAACAAGCTGTGCTGGTTCATTTTGATGCCTAACAAGTTTGGATTCTGAAGCGCAGCTGAAGTAACCTGACTCCGCCAGATGGATTTGCTCCGCATATCCATCTGGAAACCTTCCGTTGAATTAATTTTGGGAAGAAAAATACTGGTTAGCTAATTGGTCTATGTTGTTGGTGATAGGCGGGCCAAATAAACCAATCAGATCAACGAAGCATATGGCGTACTAACAGCCAGGCTACTCTTACCGAAACCAGTCGGGAAGAAGAGCAAAAACATATTTTCCTCTGAGAAAAGCCTCCAGAGCAGTGTTTTTGCTCTTCTTTCAGTGTGAAAAAATACTCTATAATTCCAATAAAACTTGCTTCCCGATAGCCACGATGCGCTAACGCTAGTTTCATCGGCTGAAGCAGCCATGTTCTTTTAGACTGAACTGTCGCTGGCTACCGTTGCGTCACACCTCAACCCGCCTCAAAGCCAACGCTGATCGGACGTTCGTTTGGATAGTCAATGGAGAGTCTCCAGACTGACTGAGTGAGTGAAACCTTGAAAGCTCGCACGGGATCAGGATGGTCTCCGCAGAAGGCTACAGCTGAAGCAGCTTTGCTGCTCTAGCTCTTGTGATCAAAAGTGGGTTTCATGTGTGTTAGAAATATTTTATTTATATACTCCGTTTGCATGTTTCATGGGTTGTGTTCTAATGAACTATTATGATGTATAATGTGTGATTCATCTTTTAACAACCCTTGCTTAAGATCGTTCCAGATAAAGGTCATGCATTGGATGGGTTGTGAAAGAGGCCTGAACATCCTCTATCACATGTTTCTTCTAAACATGTGTTCTTGGAACAATTCAATTGTAAAACAACCACATGCTTTGTTTTTTGCACATATATGTGCTGAGGTTTAAAGTAAAGATCCTTTTGTTTCCCTTCCCCTTAGTTAAACCTCAAGCACATTGTAGTAATTAGGGACATCCTGACTTCAATAAATAGCGAGGAGAAAGCTGAAGACTGCAGAGTGGGTTGGAGATTTTTAAACTCTGCAGTCTCTTCCTACTCTCCTCGCGAGTAAACTAAATTAATTGTCTCTGTGCCTTCTTTCTTTCCCTGTATGTATTAGGGGTGAGTATTGGCATGAGGTGTTGCGATTCGATACATGTCTCGATACTTGGGTCACGATCACGATATTATCACGATATTGCTAGTATTACTATATATTGCCACATTTTCCCCAGCTATCAAAATCAAATGATGAGACAAAAAAGCAAATGCTGTATATTTTCATCAGAAAATATTGATTAGGTATTATTATCCATGTTGTTTAGGGGTTTTCTTCCACTGCGACTGCCTCATATACAGATTTGGTGCTGCACGCGCACAGTTACAGGGCTCCACAGCGCTTTCTGCCAGAGTGGTGGTGCAGGAAGGTAGCCCTTTTCCCATCAATGTTTTATGTAACCATTTTTTATTTTTAAATCGATACTAAGAAGTGAAAAATCGATATTATATTGGGCAGCACGAATATCGCGATATATCGCCAAAATGATTATTTCCACACACCCTAGTATGCATGTATGATGTTTTAGGTGCTTAGACCTGACAATGTCTAAGCACGTTGGGCTTAACTACCCTATCCTTTCTTTGCCTAAAACAATGTCAGCTATATTTGCTGTTATAGAGTGGATTAAATGTAGTTTAATTATTGTTTTTTAAGTGAGAAAGTCCACCTGAAAACTTCATCATGTGCAGTCAGTTTATCAAGATTACGATCCTGCCTGCAGATATTTATTTAGCTGTCCGGAGGCTGCTCAGACCCTCGTATACCAAACGGCGTTGCTTTGTCAGTGGGAATCCCGTACAACAGCCTCTGAACCGGTCGCCCTTTGCGGTTTTCCGCTACTGTTCGCGCCGGCTGGAAGGCGTTTTTCATGTACGTAATCCAAACTGCAGGCACCAGAATAATAAAAGCGAACATATTTAGCCGACAGGTTTCGAAATTTTAAGTTAATTTAGTTAATAAACTTTTTCAGAGGAGTGATCATAGGAAAAGCAAACATAGCAAAAGTTACATTTTTCCAACTCTAGCAGCTGCTGCTTCTGAACCACATCACGTTCATCAGATGCTCAGAAGCTCATGATGCGCTGCTTCAGCTGCAGGACTGCCTTGGAAAAAGGTAATTTTGAAGAAAGCATCAACAATTTACCGTCTCCACATCAGCCATACCAAAACACAATAACCATTAACTTTCTCTTGACAGGTGCTGGCTTTAACTTCCCTTAGTTTATGGGAAGTGACACAATCTTTCCATCTTTGGAGGAGGAAAAAAGCACATCCATGTTTATAATTAAATTTGTACTCATCTGACAGCAGAACACTTGTCGTCTGCTTTTTAATCCAAGTTTATTTCCAGAAAGCTTGCTGCTACATTGTTTCTGTTCAGACTAGATTTATGGCTTCTTATTTCCTTATAATATCCAGTTACTTTGCCAGACACTGTCGAGGAGGGCAATGATTTTCCAAAGTGCTTTTGAGTTTATACGGCTGGAATTTAATTCAAATGACACTACATTTTACGTTTAATTGGGTAATCAAGATTCCTGTGTCTGGAGGGAGAGAGGCGAGCCACATAATCCCTGTTCCTTGAAGTCCAGTGTGAGGTTTCCAGACTCAGTGATGATATTGGCAGCAAAGTCGTAGGATGGTGCTGATCCATTGTGTTTTATCAAGTCCAAAATCAGCAGAGGCGTCTACCAGGGAAAGTTTAGTACATTTCCTGTTTCCTTTCACTGACAAGCTTTATGGAGATGTTAATTTCATTCAGACCTGCTCACACTGCCAAACTCAACACTGAACACCTGTTTTAAAGGCTGTGGTGGCACTGCTCTGGACTGGGATAGAAAGATCAGAGATACCAGAACCAACAGTGTCGATGAGATGAAGAACGTTGTTAAACGAGGGCTTTCATAACATTTTAGCAGAACCACAGGCTAATTGCATCCGTGCAGGGGCGGAGCTAAATTAATTTTTTTTTGCCCTCTCAAGGGGGGTGAACAGACATCATAATGAATTTGTTTCTGAAAGATTTATAATTTAAATTTCTAAATATAAAACATATTTAAGTCAATGTCAGGCACAAATTGGGATAAAATTTTTTTTATGTAATTTGAATTTTATTAACAATGTAACAAAAATAAAAATCTAAAATGGAGCTTAGCGTATGTCAGAGTGTGAGTTTATTTATCATTGTAGTGAAATAACGTTTTCATTTCAGTTAACTTTACTCAGTTGTACTTCAGAAACTTTGTTAAAAAACGTACTTTTCAGAGTAGTTTTACTTATAATGATATAAATATGATTCAACATCCAATAACCATTAATCATCATGGATGATGTGTGTGAGAATGTACTATTCTTAATTATTAGTTGTTTTGTATCAGTTATTGTTGTTTATTTCTTATATTGTGTGTAAATGGTGGGACAGTGATTTTTGTTTTTAAGCATATGCACTGATCGATGGCACTTTTTTAAGTTTCGTTGTTCTTGTGACAATGACAATTAAGATAAATTGAAATTGAATCGATCACTAATCTTACTTTGGTGAAGTTTCCAGCTACTCTACCTATTGTAATTTAACTGAGGGAAAATAAGCTTTTTTTTTTTAAATAGAAATGCACCATAGACCTACTTTTCTCTCATACTCAAGGCTTATTGCGTCACTATTATTTTCCATCTGCTGAGTCTGCTGTCTCATTTGTAGGTCGAGTGAAAATACCATAATCCCTATAGTGCAATTTACTCTATTCTAACATACTTTAACTATGGATTTAGTAAGTTTTATAACTAAAAATGTATTTTAATCCCACCTATATATGTTATTGTGTAATTACGGTATGTTAGTGGGTTTTATTTCTCATCTAATTCTTTAAAAAACACCCGGATATACTGATAACCTAATACTTTAATTTAATTTACATAATTTCTTAAAATATTAAATCAGTTCTTATGATCAAAATATTAAATAGATCAGTTACTCAGTACCTGAGTAGCGTTTTTAACTAAATATATTTTACTATTACTTGAGTAAAACTGTGATGAAGTACTGCTACTCTTGGTTAGATGTTATTTCTTACCCAGCAATGAGACAAGAAGATCTATTACTCGTCACTACAGTCAGGCTCTAGCAAAGTGCCAGATGTTTGGACTTAAAGCTCACCTCCCTGTTTAACTGCAATGTGACATGTTTTAGCTGTTGCAATGAAAACAATATAACCTAACACCTTGTTTTTTTTTCTGCTGAGCGGACAGATGCAAAAGAGTCAGGAGCCTCCAGGCTGCCTTCAGTCTAACGAACCATGACCCGTATTTTGATATATGTGCCACAACCTGCAGGACATGAGCACTGATTGGTGCTGACAGGCAGGAAGCCAGAATCTATGAAAGCTCCATGCAGCATAAACAGAGGTACTACACTTAATCTGCTGAACCATTAACAGGTGTAAAATTGTCCTAATTTGGGTTTTGCACCAAATGCATATTCAACGAGTGCCTTACTGCACGATCCATGTAATTCTGAGGAGGCAGGATACTCAAAGTGAAAAAGTAACTCCTTCTGATCATAAAACATCTCAAAGCTGTGCAAACCCAGAATCTTTAAATCCCTTTTTAGTTCAGGCAATAGATTTTAAACCTATGCTACAAAGTTTTTCACATTTTAAGCGATTTTTCTTTTTTTAATTTATTTTATTTTGTTTGCTTCTCACAAGGGATTGTTGTTTCTGATAAAAAATAAAAATCCACACCACTGTGTGCGTCTATCTTCCTGTTGGTTTACGGTGATCAGTATAGACTGATCATAAAATATTTCCAGTGCCTATCAGTTTTCGGCCACCTCTCAGTGCAAATTGGCCCCTGCCTGGACCCTGTATTATTTGGAACCGCCATTGTTTCCATTTGTGCTTACTTTGGACCAGCAGATTGAACAGTCATGGAGTTACTCTTAAAGATTATGTCCAAATTTACCCCTCAAGCTTAAATCTTACATTAGGGAAACACAAATATCTCTGATCAGGTAAGGGTTATATCTGTTTTAGTTTAACTTGCAATTTGAGTCTGATTCTGTTTTTTTATTTGACTCATTCAGAGACAGATCAGTACGGAAGAGGATTAGGGCCACTGAAAAAAAAAAAAAAGTTAACTGATTTTTTAATTTTATTTCAATTTAACATGGGAAAAAAAGTCAGAATTCTGACTTTTATCTCATAATTCTGACTTTTAATCTTAGAATTCTGACTTTTTTTCTCAGAATTCTGACTTTAATCTTAAAATTCTGACTTTCTTCTCAGAATTATGAATTTAATCTCAAATTTCTAATTTTTTTTTCTCAGAATTCTGATTTTAATCCCAGAATTCTGACTTTAATCACCGAGGAATTCTGACTTTTTTCTCAAAAGAATTCTGACTTTCATCCTCAGAATTCTGACTTTAATCAGAATTAAGATTTTATCTCAGAATTCTGATTTTAATCTCAGAATTCTGACTTTTTTTTCTCAGAATTCTGACTTTAATCTCAGAATTCGAATTTTTTCTCAGAATTCTGATTTTTTTCTCAGAATTCTGATTTTTATCTCCAGAATTCTGATTTTAATCCCAGAATTCTGACTTTAATCTGAGGAATTCGGACTTTTTCTCAGAATTCTGACTTTCATCTCAAATTCTGACTTTAATCAAAGAGGCCGAGATTTTTCTCCAGAATTCTGATTTTTTCTCAGAATTCTGATTTTAATCTCAGAATTCTGACTTTTTTCTCAGAATTCTGACTTTAATCTCAGAATTCAGATTTTTTCTCAGAATTCTGATCTTTTTTTCTAAGAATTCTGATTTTAATCTCAGAATTCTGACTTTTTTTCTCAGAATTCTGACTTTAATCTTAGAATTCTGACTTTTTTCAGAATTCTGACATTAATCTCAGAATTAGGGCTTTTTTTTCTCCGAATTACTGATTTTTTCTCAAATTCTGACTTTAATCTCCAGAATTTTGACTTTTCTCTCAGAATTCTGACTTTAATCTCAGAATTTTGGATCTTAATGGATGAGCACCATGAGAGGAAGCAGCTGTGGTTGTCACTCGGCTTCACTGAGAAAGATGTGAGTTGTTTGGGGTGTGGCCAGTGACACATTGGTGGAAAATGGCAGGAATTAGGCGACTTTTTCACGTGCCGAAGGGGCCCCTCATTAATGGAAGAGCAGAAGGTCATTAAAACAAAGAGAGCTAGTCTCTAAAAACAGACATGGCTATGGCTTGATGCTAATATGTTTGTTAGCTGTCAAAATTCTGAGGAAAAAGAGTCCAAATTCGTGAGATTAAAAGTCAGAATTCTGAAAAAAAAGTCAGACTTCTCAGTTTTTTCTCATATTAAACTGAAATAAAATTTAAAAATCAGTTAACTTTTTCAAGTGGCCATAATGGTCTTCCATAGATCAGACTGTCTGAAGGTATATAGGTGAGTTTTTGCAGCCTGCCAGAACATTAATATGCACAAAGTGCTGATTATTGACCAGAAAAATCATTTAATATATCTGAAATTAAGCTAATATTAGAGTCAAAAGTACTTTCTAAAAAAGCTTCCACAGGCTTCCAGTTCACATCCAAGTTGCAAACAGTGGATATGGTTTCTGTGCATGTGTGTGTTTTAGGGTCACTTTGTTTCAGCTGCCATTCTTGCAGTAACTCTTTCTGACAGATCCGTAGTACTCAGGGGAAAACATGCTTGCCTCCTTTCCTGTATCGACATAGTACTCCAAGCAAAATATGCGCATGAATGATTCATAGGATCATCAAAAATAATACCAGAAACACGGGCTCGAACTCTTTTCTCAAACACACACTCAGGCTCCTACAGGATACTTCCCGTTAACAACCGCCTGACAGGAATTACAAACAGCCTTTCATCGGCAAATTGTCTGCTTGATTTTCAGAGCATGGATCCTGTTATTTCCTTTTTTAGGGTTATCATGAATCTTTTAAGGTTATCTTTTTTCACAGCAGTATTCTCAGCCTTCAAATTATTGAACTCCGAGAAACAATTAAGTCTACAGACAAAGCAACTCCTCTGTCAATCTCAGCATCATTATTTTACGTCTGAGGAGGGAAATAATGAGTAAAAGTGTATTTTTTTAATGTAATTTAATCAGAACATATTATTTGAATTAGAATAAGGTCACAGATTTTTCTATTGTTAAGGTTTCTACCATTTTCAGTGATTATGTGAAATATTTTAATTAAATAAAAAAATTATTAGGCGACTTAGAAAAGTAATATGTTGGTCTTACTTGTTAAGTTTTGCCATGTAAATCTTGATGTAGCCAAAATCCGGCCTCTCTGCCGGGTCTTCGGCCCAACAGGCCTCCATCAGGACGGTCAGCTCCTCTGGGTGGCATTTGTTATCTGTGGTCGGCCGAAAGTACGGCTTCTGTCCGTTCCTCACCTTCTGTATGATCTCTGAGGATGGAAGTAAACGGTAAAGAACTTGAATGAAGTGATGCATTTCACGTGGTTATATTTTATATGATGTCTTATTAGATGAGTTTAAATAGTATCAAAAGCATGTGTTACATCCCCAAGTTGGATGTCTTTGTTCTTGCATCCAATTAACACCTTGCTCTGTTTTAGGCTCCGCCTTTAAGACTTGCTGCTGCTTCCTGAGTCTGTCCAATCAAGATCACCTGAAGACTATTTAAGGCCTGCGAAGCAGTATTTCAGGGCCTCTGAGCCATTTGTCTGCCATACACCTCTGTGTTCTTTGTTGAATCTAATGGGCTGTTAAGTAAACCTGCTTGGATGTTTTTGTAGAGCTGCCTATTTGTTTAACCCCAGTTTACTCCTGTTTACTCTTGTGGTTAGTTACAGTAGGTTATTTTATAGGTTTGTATATTTTGGCTTCATATTGAGTTAGGCAAGTCCACTTTTCTTTTTTCTTTAGGGTTGTTTTGTTTGTTAGCAATGAAAATACATCAGTAGCTTTAATATATTCCGTAAAAATTCAAAAAATATCCACTGGACTTGGTTTTCTAAGATTTGAAGACGTTTCGCCACCTCCCAGGAAGCTTTCTCAATTCAATGATATCTATGTGGATCCACTTAGTGAGTTTGAAGGTCTTATATGAACCAACTTGCTTGTATGGCTTAGAGCATACAATGGTAACCCGATGAATGGGTCGTTAGTTCATGGTTAGCCTGTAATATCTCAGACCTGTGTCATTTGCATGTTTCAGCGTGCAAGTTGTCATATAGACTCAAATAGAAAGAATAACTCAAAAATCTTGAAAATAATCAATCTTCTGGTGACCTGGATGACTGAGGTACCATCAGCACTTTACCATAATTTATTCACAGGAAATGGCAGAATAAAACATTTAAATGCCCGTTTGACTCCTTCATTCACTGTCTACATTTATGTTGGTCCCTTACACCCCCTAGACTCAGCCAGGGGACGTAACACATGTATGAAATGCCAAAAGCTAAATGCTTATCTAGCAGAAAACTAATAATTAATTTTGGTTGATTTTGAAGATTATCACAAAACATAATAAGGCTCTCAGTCTGTTTATGTATATATTTTATATTCCTCGCTATAAAAAAACAAGATAGAAAACCTGTTTTAAACAAACCTTTAAAGATCCCATGTCTTGGAAAAAATTATGAGAAATGTCACCACAATAAGTAAAATTAATCATCTTTGAAAACAACCTTGTTTCCAGCTATGTTAAAACCTAAACAATATTAAGCTAACATTTATTATCAAAACATGAAAAAAGCAAAAATAGAAAAAAGAACTGGAAAAAGCAATTAAGTACTTCAGTGGTTCCCCAAAGTGTGGGGCTAGCTGTAGCCTGGGGCGCAATGCTGCATTATATAGAGGCAGAGCGTATGGATGAAAAAACAAAGCGCTTACTTGGCCAGAGCCATAATATGGACAGTTGTGACACTGCAACCCAGATTTGAAAAGATCTACAGCAAAAAAGCAGGCTCACTACAGCCACTGAAAAGATGGGAGGATTAAAAAGTACAAAGAAAAAACTCTCAGGGAGCTGTTCAAGTTTTCACTCCATTTTGCACAGAGGCTTTTTTAATGTATAGATTAAAGCAAAGTTAAATATTGTTACAAATAAAAATATATATCTGGTTGAGCGATGTGTGTGCCCAGTTTATTTTTTTTTGGATGAGTGGGGGTGGGATGGGATGGTGGTGATCGGGGGGTGTGGAAATTTTATTGCAATCCAAAGGGGGGCCCAGAAGAAAATCTTTGGGAACCACTGAATTACTTAGTTCAAATATCACTGCATTCACAAGTGTGTCATGATCTTGGCACTGATCATTAATTTCATTCACCTGTGTAATTCTGTTTCTAACCATTGCTCATCTGATCCACCTGCTCCTGCCTCTATTTAAGGGCCTTGCATCCAGCATCAGGGCCAGATTATTCTTGTTCTCTCTAGAGGTGAGAGGTTTTTAAGAGTTTTTTGGAGCTTCTGATTTCCTGATCCTGATCTGTTCTGCCTCTGAACCACTGAACCTGCCTGTTCCCATCTGAACATTTTGCCTGACCTGGCTTCGAACTCCTGGACCACTGAGTCTGCCTGTTCCTCTTCTGATCTGATTGCCTGACCTGTCTTCGGACTCCTGCATGTTCTCTGGGGCTGCAGCATCTGGGACACTCTTGTTGGCAGCCCACCGGCTAGATCCTACCTTGTTCTCTGGCTATGGACTTAACTTGTAAACCAGGTGAGAGACTCTTGTTTATAATCTTCCTCTGTTAGGTTTACATGGTCACTAACCTGTGTTTCCTCTCTCCATAGTTTCCTGTCTCACACGTCCTTGCTACTGTTTCTGCAGACCAGTTTAGTTTCAATAAATGCTTTTTGAGTAATCCCACTGTCTGTCTTGCCTGAATACTGGGTCCTTCTGTTCTGAGTCATGACACAAGTGCATAATCTGCAGGGGGGGTCTAGGGTGATTATAACCCCCAAAAATCTGATCCATTTAATATAACGATGAAGGATGAAAGATCCAAAAAGCAAACAGAAAACAATTTTTTTTAATCATTAATGAGGTTTCAAACCATTGTTAAAAACAAGAAAAAAAATAAAATTATGTAAATCTATATATTATTCAGAACTGATATTTTTAGTCTATGCCAACTGGGCACTCCTGTACTTCCTGCTAAAGGCTAACAGAAGCTAAAATTTAGCATAGCCATAGCAAACTAAATAACATTAAAGAACACAAATGCTAAAACTGATCAATTATATAGCTTTTAAACGTTAATAATTTAGTTGGACTAAACATCTATTAAAAAATTGTTAGAAAATAATAAAATGCAGATATGGTGTATCTTGATAAAATACTAAATTATACAAGTTAGAGTATGTTAGCCATGGTAAAAGTGGTTTTAATCTAGGCTGAATACACTAAAATGTATAATTTTCATAAATTCTAATCCAAAAGAGATACGTCGTAAAATAATATGTGAAAGAACTTGATATTTTAATGTATCAAACTGAATTTCCTTTTTAATGTTCTGCATAAATGACTAAAGTCACATTTTTTGTGACCAAAGTGCAGCAGATATAATCTGCACAATGAATATATTTTATTTTATTTTCAAAAAGGCACTGTCTGAACAGATATAATGCTAATATTTCCTTATTAATAAATAACACAAAGTAACACTATTAAATATTTAATGAATCCATACCAATAATAGCTTTTTTAAAATAATCTTGTTTCAATAGAAACATTACCAATAAATGCTGGGTGTAAACACTGAAACACCAGGGAATAGGTGGGATCTGTCCTCAGCCTGTTAATACATAAGCACCAGCCTCTTGGGCCATCAGCCTCATTCGTGACTGTGTATACAGAGTTATAATCAAACTAACAGGTTGAGGAAGCTCCCTGTGAGGCTCTTGTGCATCCACTTTGTGAGCGCTGTCTCTGAGTAAGGAGAGAGTTTAGTAGGGATTCATTACATGGAAATAAGCAGAATAAAACCTCCCTGCTAAGTCCTAAACATCCTCATTTAACAGGCAGAGACACGTCTACAGTAGGAGTGTAAAAAGCAGAGAAACTATGACTTAAAAAAACAATAAAACTGATCCAAGGCCTTATGCTAAGATCTGGTAGTGAATATTTCCATTATTTTCAAACCGTTTATTAGATGTTCTTAAGGCAGATGTTTAATACAAAGGTTTAACAGAACATTTTCAAATCACATGGACTTTCCACTGCACTGTCAGACGACCTCAGGTTCCCATGGCAACTGAAGTAGCCAATGTGGTTTATCCCTGGTTCAGAAGAGGTTAACCCTTTCACTAACGCCTCGTCCCCCAATGATACTTTCCCTTTGCAAATAAAAAAAAGATGTCTGCATATGTAAATACTGTTTCATTTAATCTCATATTCTTGTTATGTATATTTTACTCTTTCTGTTGAGAAAGTTGTGCCTTTTTTTTCTAACATCCTCCTAACATTCCTATACAACTTTTTAAATTGAGTTACCGTATGCAACTTTACCAAAGCATTTTCATTGTATGTTTAAAACACTAATTGGCCATAAAACTTTTCTGAGTATTTTAATTATTTTTTTTTCTTCTTTTTGACGTGAGGCATTGTGGATTGGGTTGGCTTTTTGGTCTCCCCAAAATGTAACAGGTCTGGAAAAACTCCTGAGGAAGGCATAGAGGAGGTATGGTAGTTTGCCCAAACCATCTTAACAGGTTCCTATCGATGCAGAGGAGCGGTAGCTTCCCTCCATACGATGGAGCCCCTAGGATCTCTGCGGTTAAACCTCTTCATCCTTTGGAAGAAGTAAATTTCCCCAGGTTTCATCTGGGAAGTTCTCCTTCTGACGCTCAACCATATCTAAAGACCTCTTTGCCATATTAGCATTTATATATTGGTCATATTGTGAAAGAAAAACACATATTTTCCCCTTTTCAGCTAAGAAAGCAATCTAAGATGGATATTTTATTATAAAAGTATAAGGACAATGTTTTTGATTAAAATGTCCCTTTACATTTTCCACCTCATAACATTGTGGGCAATAGATCCTTCAAGGTTTATCTACATTTTTTAAAGGCAATTTAAGATACACTGATTGAAAAAATCGGAAATATACCATTGTTCAAACACAAAAGGGACTCTTCTGTTAGTGTCTAAGGCCAAACTAAAAATATAAAGTCATATTCTATTAATAAAGTAGCTGTAGATAGATTTTGTTTCAATATTTCTGTTTGAAATAAAGCTTCAAACAATATATCAAATCTCAATCACAGCTGCAACATGAATGAATGCGATTTTTGATCTATACCACATGTATATCATTCATTCTTTATGGCTATAATCTAGGAATTCAGGCACCTTCCTGTTATCAGCACATCTGATTTAGCATTTAGCAACCAAGATGCAAAGCTCATTGAAAATTATGGGCACACCGTAATGAAGGGAAAAAGTATTTTAATATGGATTATAGAGTTTTTTGGTGTTTTAGATATTTAATGATATCTTAATTGCTTGTTTTCAAAAAGTTATTCAGCCCTGTGATGTATGAACTTCCCTTCTAAGGTAACAGTAAATGTTGTCCTGTTTATTGCTCAAATTCACAAATTTGTCAGACCCCTAAAATGACATCTATATCTAGATTGATCAGGTTCAATCTGGGGGTTTTGGAAAAAAAATTGATTTGGCGATATATTGCTATATTTGGCTGGCCGATATAATATCAATCTTTCGACTCTAAAAAAAAACAAAACAAATTTTTTCCCTTAAAAAAGGGGGGAAATGCACTACTTTTTTTTGTGACACAGTGCTTTAAACTTAAAGGTGTAATGGAGGATTTTTGTGAATTTTTGAAAAGACCTGCCTTCTCCACTTCAAAAAAAAAAATGCACATGCATAAACCTGTAACCCGCTCCCGAGGGGAAATCCCTATTAAACGTGTGCGAGAGCATGCATGAACCCATTTCTCCTCGTCCATGCTCTGTTTAAAAGTTGCTGTTTGCATCGCTCCATACAAGCTTACTTTCCAAAAGATTCTGCAATTTTTCCACTATGTCAGACTTACTCACCGGTAAGTGACAATGGAGATGAGCAAGTAGAGATCACCAGAATGATTGGCAGTTAGGAGGATTACTTATTTTGATGATACACTATGTGTACTATATACTATATAATTACTGCATAATTGAATTTTTTTAAAAAGTTGTGATGTTGAGAGGACCGTGGCAACCAGCAGACCTCCAAGGCTAAACGCAGCCAGGGCTAATCTTACCCTGTCGGCAGCAGTTTTCTGTCGCCATCTGTGAAGCACCTCTTACTCCGATGGCGGTTTTTTTGTTGTTTTTTTTATTTGGCAAAACGTTCATTTGGTTGAGTGTGTTAACAAATTATTACTAATTTTTCATTTAGTAGGGGAATCATGCTTATCTAAAGCAGGGGTCGTCAATGTTTTCCAGGCTAAGGACCCCCAAACTGATGGAGAGATGGAGCGGGGGCCCCCTAATTATATATATTGGATGAAATTGTGTTATATCAAACTGGTCCTATAGTCACTCCATTACAGATGGAGTAATGTAATGAAAGTAATTTCTCCCTGGGATTATGAAAGTAATTCTGATTCTGATTCCTGGTTGATGGGACAGGTGTTGTTGTGGGTAAACGGTTCTAACTTGAAAGAGCTCCTTTTTAGCTGAATGTGTGCATTGATGACTGAAAGACATCTTCTGTCCATTTATCTATTTTACTACAGTGTGATGAATTAATATTTACTGTGTATTTACATTTATTCAACTGGAGGATAAAAATTGCAGGGGAGGCATATATATAAAAAAAAAAGTCTAATCAAAACAAAACATTCGCGACCCATACCATGCAGTACCTCTGTGGACCCCCTAGGTGTCGCGGACCCCCTGTTGAAGACCTCCGATCACTAGGGACGGCTAGTAATAACAGGAGATGAAGTGCAGAGTTCACACAAGCCGAAGAGCATGTGATGATGTCATGATTACACTTCCAGTTGTCACAGATTTTTTTATGCGTGCTCCGTTTTTCCCCATGTCCATACTTACTTGGCTTCTTATTTAAAACGCATTACTTGTGGAGTGAAAATCGACCTGTGAGACTCTATCATGTCTTCTGCAAAACAATCTGGCCTAATAAAGCGCCATTCTGATAGGTGACAAGAAATCAAGCCATGCTACATTGAAAAGAAAACATGGGTATTGCATAATGTTAACAAAAATAAATAAATATAGCTGATGTCATAGGGTGTTTTTTTTACTGATTTCCTGTTGGATTTCCTTTTTTAGTTTGTTATTTTAAAGGGACTGATCATTTAATTCCTTAGAAGTAAGCTGGATTGTAACAGACAGCTGTGTTTACCTTTAGGGCTGAGATCCATGCCTTCCACATAGAAAGGTCCATTTCTCAGAGCTATTTCCTGCAGTATGATGCCGAAGCTGTACACATCACCCTTCTGAGTCCCCTGAGGGGGGTGGCGGTCATATATAAGCAGCTCAGGAGCTGTCCAAAGTTTCTCTGGAAAAGTGAAAGAGAGGAAAACTAAGTCCCAAATACACAACAGATTAATCTGGGGTTTCTAAAAGGACGGTATGAAGCTAACTTACTTGCATAGAGGGCATGGGAATCATCATTTTCGCAGGATGAGCGAAAGCTGGCCAAACCATAATCTGTGATTTTCAAAACAAATCTGCTGTCCACCACACAATTAGATGACTTCAAATTTCCATGGCAGCCAAAGTAGCTGTTGTGGAGATAGTTCATTCCCTGGTGCAGAGAGGGCAAATATCAAAATCCTCCTCTTTCAGTCTCAGTTTGTTTACATCAGACAGCAAATCCAATTAAGGACATCCAAATAATGTATAGGAAAACTTTACAAAGGCTTATTGTAAATTGTCTCTTTTCAAAAACAGCTCCTCAGTCAGTGAAGTTGCACTACCTAATAGCCACCATTATTTATCATCTTTGTCAACAGTCAGGGTTATTTCAGGCCTTTTTTTTTTTAGATAATCATAATTTGAGCCAAAGTATGACATTTAATGTTGAAAATTATTTTAGTTAGCATGATTAAATACTTTATTCTTAAATGTTGTGTTTTCATCAGATAAAAAATGATAATTACCAAAAATAAAGGATTGAAAACTTCAGTGTTTAAAATTTTCACAATCTATATTACTGAAATAAATTAACTTTTCAAATAACATTTTCCAATAATAAAAAATGTTAGACAAACAAGAACCATATGAGATGCTAGAATGGGTAATCTTTCGAAGTAGCCATGGTGATTTTAGCTTTATTTTTAGCCAAGATAATTGAAGCTACAATTAACTAGCTTTTGTAAAAGTAAAGAAAAATATGACAAATAAAGAAATATTGCCATAAAAAACATAACATAATGGCAGTTAGAAAAATAATAATCTCTGAAAAAATCCAAAACATTTCCCATTAAGGAGGGAAGTAAGCTAGCTAGGCTAGGCTAGCTAGCTGGGCTAGCTAGGCTAGGCTAATTAAAAACAACAGTAACAGCAAAAAAAAAAAGAATTTGCATCATAATAATTTCAAATATGTTTGTACATTTATCCTACACTTAAATTATAGTTTTATTCATAATTCATCTTACTTCACATTTTAAAATAATAAATAAAACATTGTTAATTTAGTCTGAAAATAATAAACAAACTACAGGCACTATCAAAGAGGTGTTTAAATGCTAAAACGGAACCGCAGGCTGTTGTACGATTCCATAAAATTACAACCAAAATACTTTGATAGCTTTTAACCATGTGATTATGAAACAACCAGAATTTTTATTTATGTTGCCCAGAAACATTAGACATCAACAAAGGCTCAAAAAGCAAAAGAAGGTGCATTTTAGGGTAGAGAAAAATTCAAAGAAATCTTTGCTATAGAAAATGTAAGAAAAATTAAAATAATGTTTTTTATTATAAAAAACACTATTTTATCAGTGTTTTTACATTATTTAGAGTAAATAAAATCTAAACTTGGTGCAATATTATCCGGCTAGAGCTGCTTTTTTTTTTTATCTAGATACTAGATGCACTAATGAGTGGATGTCAAAACACAAAAGTAGATTTTTTTTTTAATTATCATCTCAAGTTCACTTTTTGTTTACAATTGTTTCTATTTGGAAGTGATTAGAGTTAGAAATTAACCCTTACTTACACAGGAAAAAATCAAAATCGTTAGATAAGTTATAGTTTTTCTTTTAAAATAAGTGTATTTGTTCTTGAATTGAGGAGATAAATGAGACCTCTTGCCAATAGAACAAGACAATTTATTATTTAAAATAAGAAAACGCTAATTGCATTGTCTTATTTCAAGTGCATTTTTATATAAAATATCTTATTTTTAAGAGTAAAAAATACTCATTTCCGATTTGCAAAGGCTACTGCCATTTACACTACTTCCAAATTGAGATTTAAATACATGAGAATTTTAAGACATTTTTGTTTGTTTCTAGATTGTTTTTGCAATGTTTTAATGTTTTAACAGAAAATAATTATTTAAACAAATCTTTTTTTTTTCTGTGACTAAACTGTCTTAGCCTTAACTAAACTTAAAATGGATTTTTATGTATTTGTGGCCTTTTAAAAACATGTTATATGCCATCATAATCATCCTCTAAGTTGACAAAACATTATTATTAAGCACTTGTTTCTTCTTCTTTACACAACTCTTCATTTCTGTTCCTGTGAAACCATGGCAACCTCGAAAGATTTGCGCATATCTGTATAGCACAAGAAGCAGCCTATTCCTGGTGCCCATGCGAAAACACATAAATCAATACTCCTGCCTTTGATGTCTGGTTCATTTGTTTACCTCATCTGCAGCCTGAAGGCCACTTACCTTTACTATGTCATTGATCAGTGAGTAGCGGAACATCCAGTCCAGGTTTATGCTCTCATTCTCCAAAATGTCCTGGAAGAGCAAGAACAGATCGAAAAGCATTGAAACAACCTGAACTTTTTCATCCGCTGAGACTGAAGTTTATTTTATGATGAAGCACGGAATCAAAATTTTTCTTTCCTTTTCATCTTTACTGACATAAATGGAGCCCTTGCAGGGTATTAATAAAAAAAACTCCCTGAGTTGACTCTGTTCTTGGAATCTGGATCCAGGTTTGACGTGTAGCTGCATCACATCAGCTCAAACTGCCCTTTTAGGGGGGTCTTTCTCAACAATTGTTGACGTTAAATTTTATCCTCAGTAACGATCCCCAGTCATATCAGTGTCAGGAGCCCTGGCCAAGAAGTTTGAGTTCATCATGCATTTCTTATCAGTTGAAAAATTAGCTCAAAGATACAATTTAAACAACAGAAGAAATACACAAACCTTTTCAATCCGCAGTTAAATCAGCTGTTTGGATTGTTTGTCATCATGCTTGGAGCATTTTCAATATACTTTCTGTTTTGCATTTGGTGTAAAGAAGGACTGTTTGAAAAGGTCAAATAATTTACCATTTCTTAAAACAGGCTGGTCATATTGGAATCCCTTCCTTTCTAAATTTCTAACATTTTATATACTTATAACCTCAAACCTTAATGTATCTACCTGGGAGTAAAAAACAGCAGAAGGTGAGACATTGAAAAGACATGCATATACAGTAGTAGCCATTAAAAAATCTTCCCCACTTTCCTTGATGGGTCCTTGGCTGGTCCCTCCCCAATTCCTTTTTTTAAAGTCGTAGGGAAGCTGGCTGTTTCCCAACCGTTATGCATTTCTGAATTCCTACCTGGATGCATGCCCGAGCTTTGCACAACTGAATAAAGTGCAATGATTGGTCAAGCTTATCAAGGAGGCGCGATTGTTGTGGCGGAAGGTGCTGCCAAGCAAGTGGGCTTGGTTGTTCCCGCCAGTTTCCAGTCGGAAGCATCTTGCCTTTAACCAGTTTGCAACTTAGTGCTAGCAGGGTTCACAATGGAAATTCGCATTGGGGACCCTCAAGTAGCACATCTAATTGGTAGAACTTAGAAACTTATTAATCGTAAAGGAACGGCGCTATGGACAGCGGAAATAATGCAAGAGGAGTGAAAGTTTAGTGTCGGAGTGCATTGGATTGAGGTCTCCTCCTCAGTCCATACTGTTTTTTATTTGGAGGAGGAAAGCGGGACAAAGAAGTGTAGAAGTTCCAGGAGGCTTCCAGCCGCATTTTATGTTTGAGCCCTTGCCTAGCAAGCGGTTTACCAGTTCTGCTAGCTCTACGCCTGTCCTAAGACATACATAGATGTACCATGCCCCGTGAACACTGGGATGGAACTCAATGGGAAAGGAAATGATTCTGTAAATGAATCAAGATGCTATGACCGTAAAAAAATGTGATTGACACATGACCGTTGATATATATGATTGGCCAAATGTAGGTGTACAAGCTGAGGTATAACTAACTGGCCTGCATAAAATAACGAATAAAAACCCCAACTGATTGTTTTTTCACAGACATGTTTAAACCAGAATGATTTGACATTCAAATATGATTTCCCTACGACTTTAAGTATCAATCCTTGTACTAAAATATTTTTTCTGTCATGATTTGAGGACATTAAGATCTAAAGAGAAGCGTCATCTCCTGATCTGACCCTGTAATTCAGTGAAAGGGAGGAGTCACAGTAAAAGAATATGCAAGAAGTTATCACTCCAGTGGCTGGAAGTTGGAGGGGATTTCGCTGGAAGTTGGAGGGAAGTGAACTGCCATTCAGCTGGCGTTTGACTGGGAAGGGCCATTTTGAATGGCTGCTACTGTATTCAATATATTAGAAGTGTCCTAATAATAAAGGTCTTAAAAAAAAAAGAACAATGAGAATTTTAAATCAACAATGATGAATCTATACTTAATAGACTCATATTTCTATAAACTAGCTTTGTACATCTGGAAACATTTCCACCGATTATTCCTTTTAAATTAGCTCTAAGTCAGATTGGATGCAGGATTGGATCTTTCCATAGATTGTTAGTGAGATTTAAGCCTGAACTTGAACTTGGTTGACCTGACCTATTTATTGTAGGCAATAAATATAAAAAACCGCTGCTTTAACACAAAATTGATTTATCTTTTATTTAAAATACATTTTATATATATATTTATTACATCTCTTTGTTTGTTTTTTGTATCATTTTATTGACATAATTACAATATTCAATAAAATGTGATTCCATAAAACATACTTATAATAAATCTTAAATTTACACCTTTCATTTGAGGTCAAATTTGTGGACTTCATGCCTACACTCTGCCCTGTGAAGGAGCCCTAAATTTTTCAAGCTAAACATCATTTATGAGTCTAAAAAGAGAGTAGGAAGAATCAAAATGCTATTTTTTTGTTTTTAGTCTTATTTGTCAGGAAAATTTATGAACTTCTGTCTGTTTTCTTCCAATCCATGAGTGTATGTGACTTAATGTTGGCCCGTCTCATAACAATCCAGTAAAATTCATTAATAAAAAACAGACTTCACCTGTAGGCTTCCTCTGGGGCAGTACTCTGTTATGATGCAGATGTTGGGAGCGTCGATGCAGGCCCCGATGAACCTGGTCAGATGGTTGAACTGAACGTCTCTCATCTGAAAATAACCACACAAACACAGGGGCGGCTGTGAGCCCCGGCTCTTTCCAAACGTCACATTCCCCAAACCCACACACGGAACAGCTGAAGAGGGACGGGGGAGGAGAGGACTGATGGCTCATTTAGGCATTGACTTTTCAGGATAGCACTCTGCCAGCTTTTCATCAAAATAGACGTCTGTTTGCAGCGGTGGATCTGGTTGTGCTGGGTCTGTTTTCTATGTGTGTTGAGAGGCGTTCCTGCCCAGGGTTCTTAGTTGACACATGTGCATGTATTGCATGAGTCGATCCTGGGGTTTATGAATGAGCCAGTGTGCTTCAGTGGATTTGGGGTATAAAGCCCTGTTAGGCAAGCATTTCAGAGTGGAACAAGCAGGAAATGCAAAACTAGGAACATTGGAAATAATCACTAATCAAACACTGGTTTTATGATACAGGTCTATTTAACTAGAACCAGGAAAATAACACAGATGTTTGAGGTTAAAAGATTTAGAGGGAACATTTTCCTGCCAGCTTCCTTTCATGAGAACGTGTCGATTTCTCTTTTGTAGAAAGAAAGCGCCACAATCCAAAATCTTTCATTCCAGCCAGCAAGAGCGCTGATGGAGGCAGCAGTCGAAAAATCTGCAGCCCGCTTCAAAATAGCAGAACATCACTTCAACAGGGCTCTTTTCTTCTTCAACCACGGTGAGTGACAGCCGCTCTCCCAGCAAACGCCAAGCGTGAACAGCTCTTGTTTCACGGCTCGGGAGATGTTGTTAGCCTACCCTTTGGCCCATTTATTTTCCTCTCCTGCTCTCTGGAACACAAGTGGTTAAGTTTCCACTGGCAGGCATTTCTGTTTCTCCCCATCTGGTTGGCTTTTTTCTTTCCCTGAGCTGAGGTTTGACAGGCCATCAGGCCCTCGGGGCATCGGAGAGGCTGCCAGCTCAGACAGCAGCCTGCCCGACTGACCGATGGCCACTAACTGGCCCCATCCTCGCCAAACGACTGCAGCTTCACACAAAACGACCCAAAATTCACTGCTGAACCACAAAGTTGAAGCTAAAAGAGCTGTAAACTATAAGTACGAATGATCAACGGCCACAAGCATCCATCCCTCTCCGTGCCTGCCAGTGCGTAATTTCCCAGCTACCAAACCGATGCCGACGAGTTTCCATCACCAAACCACAAGTTGTGAGCTTTTTCTTTAGCCTCTCTTTCCTCCTCCAGCTTCCTTATCACTTACTTGTAAATATTCCCCAGCTGAAGTGACCTTTTTTTAATCAACAGCTGCTGCTGTTTATGTCAAAAAGGTTTAAAGATGTTCATTTTTCCGATAAAAACCGTAAGCATTGCCTTAACATTTTTGACAAAAGCCAGGCTTCCACTTCTTGGTATAAGGGAAATTAAGAAGATATAAAGTCTGAAGTGTATTCTCCTCCAGCATTGCTGAGTAAACTGCCTTGAAAGCTGCTTGTTTGCCTACTCAGCTGGGCCAACAGGAGTCTCTCCAGGACTTTGGTTGTAAGAGCAACAGGTTGGTCCTCATTGTCTCCAACAGCACCAGAAAATGTATCCACAGTTTCTCAGAAAAAAAACATGAAAAATTCAGTGTTTCTGAGGGAGAACGGAATATTTTAACTTTTTCGCTGAGTTTATTCCTAAACCGAATATATTGAATAATGTCTTCAGTTCACTGGTTCTGCTCAGACTTTCATCTATCTGTTCTTCTTTCTGCCTGAGGCCTCTGATCATCATCCCTGAACTCACATCTGTTATATTGCTCTGTTAGAGCCTGCTCTCCATTTTTTTCTAGCCTCCTTGCCATCTTTAAGTCTGACTAAGTTGCCTTTGTATATGCCACAGTTATTCCCTGTGCTCCTCCCTGGAGGTTATGTTTTCCCTTTTAAGTAGTTCTTTCAGATGATCCAGTGATCCAGAGTTTGTTGCTGAGCAAGAAGGCTTTCAATTTGTTGGATCCTCATCTGCATTTATAGAGTATGTTGCACACTTAGTATTAGGGTTATGCCCTCTGTTTAATTTTATTTTAAGTTTCTTTGTTATTTTTCGTCTTTATATTGGTTTCCTGTCAATTTGGTATTACTCTCTGCTGCCCCCTTGTGCCTGTTCCTTTCCCCTTGGCTCCCTTCTAGTTAGTTCTATTCACCCCTGCTCAACATCAGCTCATTAGCCCAAACTTTGTTCTTTTCCCCATATATACACCACCTCTGCAGTTCCTTTTGCTGGTTTCTTGTGGTTTTCCCTGCCTTTTGCGCTCCATGTGAGTTTTCCCCTAATATTCGTTGGATTTTTGGTTTTCATTATTTTTGTATTTTCCTGGATGTTTGCCTCAGTTGCCTCTGAGTCATTAATTAAATCAGCAAAACTCATCTCTGCCTCCTCATCTCTATTTTCGGGTCCTCAAAACTCCACTCAACCTTGACACTTAGTAATGCAGTAATTCCCAGACTTTTTTTTTTTCTTGCCCTACAAGAAAAAAAAACTGCCTTTTCAAAAGTTGAACAAGGAGAATTTAACGGTAAGTAACATATGGCAGGATGATAAATTACAATTTTTTTATTTTTTTTTATCACAACTATTCGTGTAGTTTACTGTGTAACAGTTTTCAAAATAAGGAGCAATGCATTTAGTTAATAACGTCTATCTAAGTAGGTTATTTATTCTATTAATTTCATCAAGGTTTGTCCATTTTGTTTGCCAGAGATTTAAAGTCACACCCTTATAATCAGTGGAAGATGAGGCTTGAACTTCCTCCTCATCTCTCTCTGCCTTGCTGAAGCTTTGGATAACCATGTCTCCTAACTCTCTGAAGATTGCAGCTAATATTAATGTTTGTTAAATTTTCTCTGGAAGTTTATCCTCCACTAAACTTCACAATCATATGATTGGAAAAATTCTGCGAACAGCAATCTTTTTATCCTTATTGTGTAGGATTTCAGTTGCTGTCTAGAGCATAGCATAATATTTCTGTCTTAAAAATGTTTTCATTAGTATAACATACACTAAAATTCTAAGCTCCAATTTCTGGTTTTCAGGGGATTGTGGCCAATTGAAACAAAATCAGCTTTGCCGAGGTTGTTACATAAAATAAATACTCACATGTTTAAGTTCAGTAATACTTGTACTTGTCAGCTCCTATCCCTCTTCTTGTTGACATGTTTAATGGCCACAAGTTCCCCTGTGTGCAAGAAATAAAGAACACATGCAGAGCCAATGATGATTTTTTTCATAATAACATGAACGATTTTAAAGGGAGTCTCTTGCGGTAAATCACAAAAAAGGAGCCACAGGAATACATTCTGCAGACAGAACCCCAGATGTGGAGTACATTTTGGCTATTTTCTCTGTGTCTGCTGCAGGAGGGTGGATGTGCGCTACATTTGCTGTGTGGCCTGTAATCCTTCCTATAAACTTAGGGATCTGGTTCCTCAGGAGCCACAAGAGTGACCGTTTAAAAAAAATCTGCCTCTGTAACCATGAAGCAAGGTCAGCCATTGGCACTGTTTTAAAGTCGAGATCGGACAGTTTTCAAATGAGAAACACAATAAGCTGGTAACAGCTTCACAATCTGAAACCACTTCTCACTGCAACAAAATAAATCATTTTATTCAGCTTTTACAGGTTGCCAAAGCTGTTACATCATGTTTTTTGCTTTGGACTTTATCACCTCAGGTCAGTGTAGAAACTTAAGAGGTTTGTTAGTATTAAAATAATTAAAAAAAAAGAGCTTTCTGCTAAAAAAATGGCTATTTTTGTCACACGTCTACTCACCCTTCTCCATTTTTAGTCCAAAAATTTAGCAACAATATATTAATGATTGAGTCCAGACAGTGAAACAGTAGTACATATCAGGAAACATAAAAAATAAATACATAAACAGGAAAGCAAACTGACGCATTCTGCAGCTCACGTTAAAACCAACTACCTAAATTCGCCCACACACTCTCTTTCTCTCGCCTCTCCAGCTCTCCAGCTTTCTTTCTCTGCAAGCATGCACATGTGTGTGGGTGGGAAAGGAGTGTGCAGGAGTTGAAAATGTCAGAACTCACTAAGCCTTACCTTAAAATAGCCAGTTTTTGCAAATAGCTGATATTTTCCATGGGCAGTTATCAAGGAGCCGTAGCTGGAGCCTCTCTGAGAAGATGGAGAGGAGTAGTGAGAAGAACAGACGTCTGTTAGTGAGTTCAGATCAGAGAAAGGAGTATTTTTAGGAAAGTGCAATAGAATTATCTACTGTAACTGTAATACAAACTGGATTTCTAAAAATCACTGTTAACTATGGATTTGTAATGAATGCAGATGGAAAAAATTGGAAGTCTAAGAAGTTTGGAAAAACATGGGAAGAACAAGACTGACAAGCAGCCATTAAAAAAGGTGTGTGTATTGGATTTCCATGAACACTTGCAGGTGTGAGCAGAGGCGAAACCCAGAGATGCATTCCACCCCCAGATGACAGAACCAGACACCCAGTGAACGCGATGAGGCATCGTACCCTGGATGTAAGGAGCAAGGCCAGACCAAAAGCTCATCTTAACGACTATTTGATGTGCATCTGGCGCTGCAAGCTCAGCCACCTTGGATTAAACCGCTGGAAAGGCTTTCAGGAATGTTTAAACTCGCAGAGAATTTGGGATTCTCTCAGGCCTGCGGGATTTTTAAACGTAGCTCAGGACAGACGTAAAATGCAATCATTTATAACTTTGTTCTTGGCAGGTTCAGATTTCTTTTGCACAAAATTACTTGGATAAATACAAATTGCATTTTTTAGTTGAATATGTTTGTTGCTGGTGTGCCTTAGATCGTTGCCTTACTGTTACAAAAAAGTTCAAAAACAATCCACAGGACTTGGTTTCCAAGTTTCAAGACGTTTGCTTCCCATCCAGGAAGTTTTTCAATTTAAAATGTCAGAATTAGCATTGATGTCGAGGCTTTATACAGTACCCCAAAGACTTGTTTTGGCTTAGAAAACATGGAAATTGAACCAGAAGAACAGGGTTGGAGTCAGGTTTCAGCCTTTAAAGCGATAGAGTTGATTCCTTCCCGCTATCATTTCAACTCGCCACCCTCATGTAGGGACAAAACTAGTGTTGCGCCGATACCAATACCAGTATTGGACGGGGCCCCGATACCCCCTAAAAGTAACCTGTATTAAAGTAACTGAATATGATTAAGTAAATGCCAAAAATGGTTGCATTCTTTTTTTTTCAGTGAGGATTAAAGTAAAAATGTCTCAGCAGGATGTTGAAACACTAATTCATGTATTCATCTTTATGAGAACTGATCCTTGCAGTGGCGTCTTCATAGCCTCATGAGGCCATCCTGATCTCGCAAGCTTTTAAGAATTCAGAATCCTGCTGCCACTAAAACTGAGAAAGTAGAGAACATCAGTCCAGATCTAAAGCCCTTCCTCTGGCTCCCTGTATCTGACGAAATAGATTTTAAATACTTCTGTTACTCGATAAATCACTGATTGATGTACCGGTAGCTCTAGAAGACATTACAGATTTGCTCTCTGTGGATCATCATCCACTCAGACCTCTCAGATCTTCTGGCCCAAATTTAGTCTCCGTACCCAAAACCAAACACGGGGAAGGAGCTTTAAGTTCTTATGCTCCACTAATCTGGAATAAATACCCAGAAAACCGTAAAAGATATCAACATTCCTCTAAATATATAAAATCACAGTAAAAAAAAGCTTTCTGTATTTTCTCGGCTAAAATCCTGATAAAAAAACATGTATTTCATGGTCTTAAACATTTTATTGTAAGTGAAAGCAAAAAAAACTGTTCAAGGCTGATGTGTTTAAAGGAATAGTACACCCAAAACATGATTAGCCTTCATTTTCTACTCACCCCCATGCTGAACAAAACTCTGGAGTACTTTTTTGATATCTCAAATGCATCTGGAGATCTGGGAGGCTTCTTGCTGTCTGCTGACATTCAAATAATGGAGGTCTATGGCGCCCGAGACAGAAAGGTCCATAAAAGTCCATAAGAACGTGTCAATATTCCTCCATACTGCTCGTCCAATGTATTCCAAGTGTCCTGAGTGGGTAGCGTCCATAATTTACTCGAAACAAAGTCATTTAGAATGTTTTTAGAGCATAAACAGTAGTGTATAGGATTTCCTAATAGCGCCCCCATGCGCGCTCACGACGCTACGGAAGCCGGCAGACCAAACCAGCGCATTCAGCTCGGCAAAGAACTCATGCTCTTCCTCAACACTGAAGTCCTCAGACATTTTTCTTTCGTTGTTTCTTTCTTTGCACAGGTAAACAGCACATTTCTTCTTCTACGCTTGCATTATCGGCAGAGCAGACGCTGAATGCGCACTTCCTTCCGGTTTGGTCTGCCGGCTTCCGTAGAATCGTGAGCGCGCATGGGGGCGCTATTAGGAAATCCTATAATCTATTTAAACTCTAAACTTCTAAATGACTTAAATTCGTAAAGCCAGATACCCCACTCAGAACAGTCAGGCGAAGCGCGGAAGAATGTGTTTCACGTTGCTGGCCAGACCTTGCTGTCTCCGGCATCCATTGGGAACTATCAGCGGGCAACAAGCCTCGATATCAAAAAATACTCCTTTATAAAATGGTAGTATAATAGTGGCCAGATGTTATAGACATTGCTATATAAAATAAAAGCCAAGTTTCACAACATGCATCAATAAAAGGCAAAAAAAAAAAAGAAAGCTTTTAATGTGAGATCAAGTAGGTGTTGCCTCATTTATGTGCTTTGTATAATTATTCGAGTCCATCTACCTGTGAGAGGGTTAACCTGCTGCCGGCTCGTTTGTGGTATTTATTGGGGCTCTCAAACTGAAGCTCCTCCCAGCGAATCCTCCACAGCATCCCAGCCAGCTCTTTCTCCAGCTTCAGCTTCCTGTTCAAGAGAGAGAAAAACAACAAGAAGCATCTTTTTAAACTGGCTTGCGTTCTCACAGAAATCAGATTACAGGGGAGGTGTTTGGATCATTGAGCCAATGTTTTCGGCTCCAAGGTTGCGACAGCACCGTATGGATTAACATAAAAGAAAATCTGAATCTATGGCGCAATTTTCTGGGTTTTATAATATCCAGCGACATGGATTTAATCTCTAAACCAACACCACACTTGCTCAGTTTTGGCATTTATGTTTGATTTCCATCCCATATTGACACATATAACTGTCTGGATCTGATAATGAAGTTCGTCACTTGGAGAACTGTTGTGATTGGCACAATCAAATGTGTGTTAACAAGCATTTTTATTTCACTAATCTAAATGTGCTGTGGCTGAGAGAACTTCAGGGGAATATATATTTCTACTTTTAAGTCAAGAACAAAGAGTTCTTTGAAATGAAAGTACCCCCTAAACCGTGGCAGAAATCATCTCATAGAGATTTATGGTTGATTAAACTGGGAATAAACCATTTATTATAACTGGTCGGCTTGTATTTTTTCTGCTGATATTGGCAATATTATGATTAATAAAAGGAAAGTGGGATTATGGCCATTTAATACAGAATACAGACCTTAGTTTGTGGTTAATTAAGTTACTCCTTGCTTTATATAACAAAAGACCCAAAGAGAATTAAAATACATGTAGCTAATGGATCACTCCAGCTCTGACAAAAACATTTCACCCAAATTTTAAGGTTTATGCTAATTTTATTACATAACAAATTTCCATTTCCTTTTTTTTTTTTTTTTTTTTTTATAAATTTAACATCAACCTAATAAATAAACCTTACATATTCATTTGTGTAATAAAACTTTTCCATTTTAATACATAAACATCAAGTTTATGTATTTAGTATTTATGAAGTATATTTTCTGAAAAATAATACTGAGTGTATTTATTTCAAAAACATAAAATTTATTGTTTAAATTACTCAAAGATATATAAAACTCAAACAATAAATTGTATCTGATTGAAATAAATACACATAGTATATTTTGAGTAAGAATACTTAATTAATTCTTAAGACACAAACCTGACAATTGTTCATTATAAATAAATAATCTATATTACATTAATTAATATGCATCATGAAATGTTTATTTAATAGGTCTGAGTTAATACTATATAAAAAAGTTAATGGGAATTGGTTTGAGATATAATTTCATAAATCTTAACATTTGGTTGAAATCATTTTGTGAGTTCACTCAGTTAACTGCAAGGCCTTTGAAAACATCCTTCCAAAACACTCAGATTATGTGAAATCAGCCTCTTCTGTGCAAAATGGGTAATGAAAGCTCACAATATGAATATTTCTATTAGTATAAAGGGGTATGTTTAAAAGAAATGTCCAAAGGTCTTAAATAAGTACCAAAGAATGAGGGATCTGTACTGCAGATCAGGAAATGTAATGAAAACAAGAAGCTTTAATGAAACTTAAGCCGTGAATGTAAAAGTTTGTTTACATTTAGGCCTCTCTCTCTAGTTTAAAAATTGGTTTGAAGAAGGAGGGAAAATCGAGAAGAATGCAATGTTAGTTGCCTGGAGACATATTTCACAAATATTTACTTCTCATTGGCTGATTGGTCCTTCATGCCAACTCCTGTTGAACTGTGTTGGGTTACTTTGAGCCACGAAGCAGGCACATCAGAGCCAAGCCTGGCCGATATCAAATATGGATTTATAAAAAGTTTTTGTTTGCATTGCACATTTTTTTAAGTTAAAATAAAGATTTTTATATTCCAAATCGCTTTTATTGGCAAACTATTCAAACCAGTAGCTCTATTTTAAACCAGAACAATTTAAGACCTTCTGCACAACAATTATTAGGTTTCTCTCTCTTATGAATGCAAAATGAAACAAGTCATGAATAATTTAGTATTAAACTCAGTATTAAATTGTCCTTTTACAGTTGTGACTTGTTGTTAGCCTAATTTACAGCAAGACAGCTTCTGGTGGTGATCTTATCAAACTTCACTTCAATCCCAAAGGGCGAAGAGCCTCAAGCTCACGGTTATATTGTGTTTGTTAACACCTTTTTCAAATCCCAGCGGAGTTTAAGTGTTAATGATTACGATTACGATGTCCACTCTAGGATCTCCTAAGCTTCTTCCGAACCCAAACTTTAACGGACGAAGTCTTTGTTCTGCTTCTGTACCGTTAGTGTATGTTTTTGTGTTCAGGCATATAGATGTTTAGTGTTACTTTGCAGAAGAAACTAAAACCTCGGTGCCGGCAGCCTCCTCAGATCTACTGAAGTCAATTTTGACTTCGGAAAACTCCTTATAAATATATGTTGACAGCAGATAATAGTTAGCTTGCTATTTTTACCATATCCAAGAGGTTTAGCAAAGTCCTGTTACTTTATCTACAGGAACTAAGCTGCATACACTGCATGAAAAGTGGATTTTTCTAAGCCAATATACGGCACCTGTAGATTGTCGCGGAACTTCAGGTTAGCGGCAGTATACGGCAATTTGCAGGCTTCTCGAAAAAACTCCGTGAAATTGTCAGAAATTATTTTGGAATTTCTTTAGAGGTAGTGTTCCCCATGCCTCCCCCATGGAAAAATCTAGGGGAGGCTTTTAACATGTAAATGTAACATGCTGTGAGCTATACAAATGCAAACCAGGATTGCAGGGGGGGTTTTACCCCCCTGCAACCCTGGGTAAGAAAAAATCTCTGGGATACAAAGAGATCAGGTATAGCCTCTTACATTTTAGCTTGAATTGATTTATTTAATTAAAGTATAGAGACCAAAACAGATTTTTAGCTGACAGAGCAATACATTTAGAGCAGTAATTATTTTTTTTATTTGCATTTCTAAGATGCAAAAATAAAATGTTGTCTACGTCAATATGCTCAATTCCCCACAATTACTTAAGTGGAAGAAAGTTTCAAGAATGATTCTGAGATGATTCACTTTATAACATGGCGCATTATCCTGTTGGAAGTGAGCCATCAGAAGATTGGTACACTGTGGTCATAAGGACATATGTCAGGATGCTAAATTGGTATTAAGTGGCCCAAAGTGTGGCAATAAATATCCCCCAAATAGATGGTAAAGAAATAGATCAGGCCTCAGTATAGCCTAATTATAGACTTCTAGACATTTTAGCATGGAATTGATTTATTTAATTAAAGTACGCTAGATGTACTGTGTATGCAAATGTTATGTAAAAAATACACAAAATAATTTACTTCAAAAAATTAGTTTTAATCAGAATCTTAGTTGGCTGTAATGGTTAATTTTTTTTTTTTAGATTTCCACTTTTTCTTTTTGTTATTATTGAATATATAAGAAACAATAACAATCTCAAATAACAAGTCAATAACAATAAATATTTCAATACAAGAAGAAATCTAATCACAACTCCTGCTTTTGAAAAGGCAAAAAATTAAATGCACAGGCTGGAACAAAGTATAAAATAAAATAAAAATAAATAAAAATAAATAAAATAATAATAGTAGTTAAAGTAAATTAATCAGTCAGTAGGGACTACTTACTGAAATTCTTCAATTAACTCAAACAATTTAATTGCATTTAAATTCTGCATCTTTCTCTCAGACATCTTTTGAAAAAGGAAAGTTCATTTTTGAGAGCAGAGATTGAGAGGGAGCATTTTGCATAAAGGACATTTATGGATATAATACTTTGTTTTTACAATTATTAGAATATTGATTAAAAATTCCAAATTTTTTTCTTTAATGGATAAACCGAATTTAATGTGTTTTTTTATGAGGAAAATAAAAATTCTAAATTTATTGTTGTTTTAGTTTTTGGGAATATATACAAACTATGCTCCTAATTTCCTAGAAATACCCATCTGTTTTTACTATATAATTTAATTGGACAAACCGGTCTTCTCTACATTCTTTTTCTGTTTAGCGCGATTGTTGCAATAAGCGGGTCTTGATCAACATCGACCGGAGGTGGAGCAAAAAATAGCTCCAGCTCCGTAATTTTGACGGTGAAGGACCTGGAGAAGACGACGGGCGCAGCGGAGGATGTGGGAACAGCTCTCATTGATTTACATGACAGACAAGTAATACAGATAGTAGGATGGACATTTTATTAGAAATAAATCATACACTGTTCGTATTACTGAAACATGGGGCTGATAGTTACATTATGTGTGTAGGTTCCAGCACATATTGGGGCGAAATGCGAAGGCAGATAAAATGGCAAAAAGGGCAATTAAACATTATTCTATTGGATTTTATATAGTTAAAATAAGTAAATCAGAAGTTGAAAAGCATTATTAGTAGATGCCTGAACTTATGGAAAATTTGGCAAAAAAAGGTGGGATGAAGATAAAACAGGAAGATGATTTTATAAAATTCAGAAGATGGAAGGAGAAAGAAGAAATGGAAGAAGAAATAAAAGGATGAAAGAGAAGAGGAGTTAAGATTTGTTCATACAGGACTTAATCATACACACTTTTTAAAATACAAAAAACATAAAACGGGCAAATGTGATTTTACCAACGGAAGTAAGCCATGAAACCATAGAACATGTTATATTAGAATGTCATAAATATGAAAAGATATGTAAGAGAAGAGAGTTTGAGGAACACATTAGGGAGAAGGATTGTTTATTGAATTATACTGAGGAAGAACTTTGAGGGAGTAAAAAAACTTGCATACAAAATAATTGGCTTGATTTCTAAAAGCGAGAAATTATTCCATAAATTCAATTATATATTAAGAATTATTGTTTGTGAATTCGAAGAAGATGATATATACAAAAGCTGTGCACAAATATGTTTATATTTTTAAGTGTGAATGTGTGAATGTATGTTTAGAAGAAGTTAGGGTAGGAAATGTATCCAGGATCAATATTTAAACCATCACGAACCACACTCCATACCCAGTAAGTGGCGGTAATGCTACTAACAGTTTGTTGCCAACCATACATAAAACTTCGACAAGAAGAAGAAGAAGACAGACAAGTACCTCCGATAGCGTGAGCCCGAAAGTGCGGAAGCGCTGCCGGAGTATGTATGGGAATCTAGGGGGTAAAAGGAGGACCAATAGAAGCTACGTCCGGCTGGGTGCAGCGCGGGACGCCGGACAGTCACAATAGAAGAAATCGGACTCATCGCCCTAAAGCCTGGAATATCTGGCCACCCTAATACGAACTCGCACGAAGAGAAGACGGGTGCACAACGCCACGCTAGCGGTATGTTCGATTACTGGTAGCTATGCTAAAAGCAGCCTAGCTTAGCTAGAGCAAGCTAAAGACACCCACAACTAGCGTAGGTAAGCTAAAAGCAGCCTAGCCTAAAAAGCTTTACTAAAGTGTATTTTTTGTGATTCACAGGAAGCATTATACCGTCTTAACAACTTCGGAGACTAATTGCAGGCGCTATGAACCGGAGCAGGGGTAAGGTTTAAAGGAAATATGCTTTCATTCTGCGAGTAAAAGGACATGGATATAGGATAAATACCAGAGCCATAGCTGTACTACTTTTTTTTTCACAGACTACAGTAAGCCTCACAATGAGGCGGTGACCTATTTGCTGCGGATTTGCACGATGTTGATAAAGGCGACATTGTATGTAAGTGACTTGTTTTAATGTTTTCTCCTTCCTTGTTAACTGTGACTTGCGTTTGATTTTTTTTTATTTTTTAATTCATACCACTCTCATTTAATTGTTTTCCAGCTACCTGTAAGACGTATTGTGAGACTGTGTATGCAGGAGCTTCAGATGCAGCACGCTGCTAGCCAGCACGCTGCCGTGCGGAGAGCTGCCAGGCTATCTGCTCGGAGTCGGGCAAGACGAAAGAGGGTAAGACTTTTATTTGGTGACTATTTTTCGGGTGCATTGATAGATGTGTTGATGTCTCCATATGCAGTGCGCTGAGGAGATTCATGTTTTTTTTTCAGCTGCTGAAGGCGAGGCAGAGTGTGCTAGCAGATGAGGAAGTGGAACTCTGGAAGTCCGCCTTCCTGGGCGTTGTCTCTGTGGATGCTTTTCATTTTGTCGCTTCGCCATTTGCGTAGGGCGGATCTCACTGAACTCTGTGTTAAGCTGCAGTCCCGGTTAGAAGCGATGTCGAAGTACAAGGCCACCCGCGCTACAGTAGGCGTCTGCACATCAGACCCTGCCTTTCGAGGAGGGAATGCTGCCTATTACCTCCAACCCCGAGGAAGCAAACGGACTGCGTTCACGGAGTTGTATTGATTTTTAGAACTCGCATGTGTTTAGATCACAGCGTTGTATATAGTTACGTAGTGTGTTTTAATAAAGCTCTTTCTTTGCATAAACAGCTTCCTGGCAAATCTTCATTTCCTGTATAAATTCATTCATGTCCTTGATGGTAGCATAATAATTGTGTAGTAGTGTAGGATAACATAAATACACAGCATATGAATGAATAAATATATGAATGAATAAATATGAATATATATATATATGAATGAATAAATATATATATATATGAATAAATATATATATGTAAATATATATATATGCCAACCAATCACGAGCGACTTTACTTGTTTAAAAAGAAGTGGTTCCGTCCAATACTCAGTAAGAAAATTAAAGCCTGGCGTGGCCACGTGTGGTTTTGCTGCCAATCACGAGCGATTTCATTTGTTTGAGAATAGTGGTTTCAGCCAATACTGAGAAGGTTATTCAAGCCAGACCTGGCCAGCCGCGCGGGTTTGCTGCATTCATATGCTAATTAGGGCCATTAGTACAGCTGATCGCTCTCCACATACGTCACTGTCCGTTTCCCGACAATTTGTGGCACGCGACAAACGCGGACAAGCACGGGTTGCAAATTGTCGCGGAAACTGACGCAAAATCAGGCAGATCTCTGCGGGGGAGTTTACGGGGTTTACGGGACCTAGAAAATCTCACACTTTCATGCAGTGATATCTTTTTTAAAATGTTACACAAAGCAGCAATCTCTTCTTCTACTCATCAAAGAAACCCAGTTATTCAAAGTGTTTGTTTAAAGCAGTATTGAGGGATGATTAGATCTGGACGAAAACCACACCCTGACTGAACGCTGAAAGTAGGATTCAAAGCCAAATCTGGAGAAAAAATCCTTGTCTTCTTTGCGACATTCAGAATTTAACCAATAAACCGAACTTTCAGGGGGAGAACAATGGTGTCAACTTCAGCAATAGTTTTCTAATTTGATGTAAAGTCTTTTGGGTTTTTTGCCTTTAATACGAACTGAATCCTGCAACAGACTGGCAACCCTGACCAGGGTGTACCTGCCTCGCCCGTGGACTGCTGGGGAGATAAGCACCAGCCTGACCCTGGGACAAGGACGATGGATGGATGGATGGATGGATGGATGGATGGATGGATGGATGGATGGATGGATGGATGGATGGATGGATGGATGGATGGATGGATGGATGGATGGATGGATGGATCAGAAACTATGTGCCTTCCATTCTGAGGATGATGCTGTTAGCCTCATTGAGAGACCATCCCATCTCGCGAAGCTTTCGCTGTTTCCACGAATCGGTTCGGTTACTTTTCGTTAAAGAAAATTTGGAGCATTTCACAAACGAACGTCCAATCAGCGCTGGCTTTGCGAGGCGATTGAGGTGTGACGCAACGCAGAAGCCGCCGACAGTTCAGATCTAAAGAACATGGCGGGCTTCAGCCGATGAAAACTAGCGTGCTAGCGCGGCTATCGAGCAAGTTTTATCGGAATTACGGAGTATTTTTTCACTGGAAAGAAGAGCAAAACACTGCTCTGGAGGCTTTTCTCAGAGGAAAAGATGTTTTTGCTCTTCTTCCGACTGGTTTCGGCAAGAGTTTGATCTATCAATTGGCTTGTGCCTGGCTTGTGGTTGTGTTTTCGGCCGCCGCTCTGTTAGTACGTCATATGCTTCATTGATCTGATTGGTTTATTTGGCCCGCCTATCACCAACATAGGCCAATCAGCTAACCAGTATTTTTGCCCCTTCCCAAAATTACTTCCACGGAAGGTTTCCAGATGGATACGCTGGTGCAAATCCATCTGGCTCGAGTCAGGTTAGTTTTCTGTAGGAATGACAGCTGTCATTTTCCTAACAGTAAAACTAGTAGTAAAAATCGGTTCCTCTTGGTGAGGTACCAACTGAATTCTGCACCACGAAGTAGGCGCCCTGCTGTCTTTTTCCATTAAGGTAATCTGTTGTGAGAATTTGATATTGATATTTTAAATTCTGCTTTGACCGTTTTTTTCTCCACTTCAAGTCAGTTTTAAAACTTAGATTTCTACAGCAGGTTATAAACTCTAAACTTTTCAGAGACCTATAACCTTTTTTAAAAAAAAAAAAGGTTATAGGTCTTGAAAGGAAATTATATAGGTCTCTGCTTGTTTTTAGTGAAATAAAATCAAAACGCTTTTATTTACATATTAAAAAATAAAAGTCTAGCTTAATAGTAATCGGTTTAGTGATCAGAATAACATACTTTACATATCTAAGAAAAACAGGAATCTATTTCCTTGCTTGAATGAGTACTAGAAACATTCAGTTAAATAATCTTTCAGATTGAAGTTATTTTAAATGCCTATTAATATGTCTGCCCTTACAACAGGGTTAACATGTTTGTTTGGATAAATGATTTAGCAGCTGCCTTCTGTAATATTCTCTCCTACGGTCGATAATTAGTGGTCGAATTTCAGCAGATTGGGATAAAAACTGCTCCACAATGACAAAACGCGCCCACATGTCTGCACTGCTTAACCAGCCTAATTCATCTCCTCATTTTCTTTGTCAGTAATATTTTTGACATGTTTGAGGATTATTTTTGAGCACCGGCCTGACTAGCAAGCCTTCGGGAGAAGAAGCATTCCAGCAAATCGACACATCTGAGGTAAATCTCACCAGAGCTGCTGCTTGCTTGACATTTAATAATTTGCACCCGGGAAAATATTCAGAAATAAAACCTTCACAAAAGCTCCAAAGCACAATCTCTTGATTCATTTTTATTTGCTTCCTTCTTTATTTTGATCCAGTAAGGAAAATGTAGTGTTTTTTTTTTTTTTTTTCATGGCTTGAAACCAAGCCATGAAAAAATGAGCAGAGCTAAGGCATTCCAAGACAATCCGAAAGGTGTAAAACACTTCCAGATGGCTGCAGGAAATTATTACAGCGTTTACATGTGACCCTGTTTTGGCCGTCCGGAGCTCCAGCCAATTTGGCCCACGAGGTGACTTCTTTATTAGTCTTTTTGCCACTATGTCACCAGAACAAATTAGTATCATTGGGGCGATCCAGCAACATGAATGAGATGCTAATGCTTGTGAGCATTTGGAGGACGTTAAATAAGGAATCCCCTCTAGACCCCTTCCACTACCACCAAACAATTTTCTATTTAAAGGGTCTTGTTTAGAGACTTCTGGCAGCCAGAGGGGCAAAGTGTGGGGCTCCACACTGGGCCTATTGTTTCACCAGTCCCATTTGTGAATACCTTCCTGCTGGACCAACCCCCTCTATTAAAACAACAAAGTTGCAGCTACTCTGCTCAACATCACCTCACTCTCCCGCTGCCCAGCAGACTCCACACTGGACTCAGAACACCAGACAGACCAGCTGCTTATATTTAAACTCATTTACTCTATAAAAAAGTTGTTAAATAAAAATAAATGGCTTATTTACCCAATAGAGCAATGAATATACATTAGAACACATGTAGTCATAGTCATAAAGGTTTATATTTACCTTTCTGGATGTGCATTGGTCTTATTTTAAAGTATACATTTTTAATTGCTTTGGAAAAATCTAACAATTACTTGCTTCAAATCTTTCAGGGTTCACAAATCAAAGAAAAAAAGCATATAATTTAATACATATTTTCCTTTTATTTCACCTCTGTTATCGATTTACTCATTTTACACCAGAATTAGTTCATGTATCAGAAGTAATTCCTGTTAAATCAGCGATTCCTCTCTTTTATTTTATAAAATAAAGTAATAATCTAACATAGATACAAATCCTCCAAACTGACATTCTCTAGGGTATCTCAGACTGCAATCGAAACTAAAAGAAAGTACACCCCGTTTCAGCACCTGGGTTTTAACCTTTAGGACTTTTGTTATGCTGAAATTCTTCAACTCTAACCTTAGATCACAAAACAGAACAAAACAGATTTGATACTGTTGACATTTGGTTAAAAACAAATGAACAACTTTGCCCTTTTCATTTGGATTTTAGCAGACAATTAGCAATTTTAGCCGTCCGCAAGCTGCTCCTAGTATAAAATCATTCCAACCTGGGATTTTTCAGGATGGAATTACAACAGAGCTCATTATAGAGGAGAAAACTGGTCCGCTAATCCGGAAAGAGTTTTACTTCAGTGGTTGACAGCAGCAAATGTGCACATCTTCATCCTGCAAGTCAATGACTGGATGCAGTTGAAAAGTTGCATGTAAATAGATGCCTGTTACAAAATAAAATGCAGCATAACTTAAGTCTGCAATGTCCCCCCCGAATGAACAAGACTTCTTAAAATTAGGTTCTCCGGGAAAGAGAAGATGGGCCATGCAAACAAGTATGGGAGAAACACAGACCGGGCACAAACACCCCTACACCAACCGTTAAGCACAATGGGGTGGTAATGATGTGGGTTGCTCTGCAGGCACAGACCCCAGGAAACCACACTGGTTTCTTTACATGCTTAATACCAAGTGGGGTCGACAGGCGAGAGGCAGGGTCCACCATTGCATCACAGGATTCATATTCATTCACACACACACTCACACCTAAGGACAATTTAGAGATGCCAATTAACCTAACAGTGATATTTTGGACTGTGGGAGGAAGCCAGAGTACCCAGAAAGAACCCATGCATGCTCAGGAAGAACATGCAAACCATGCAGAAAGACCCCGGGCCAGGAATCGACCCCAGAACCTTATTGCTGCAAGGCAGCAGTGCTACCCACTGCAACACTGAGCAGCTCCATAAGAAGCAGTGTCTGACAAACTATTCAGGAGTCAATTCTGAAGATGACATGTTCAGTAGCTGAAGCTCGGCCCAAACTGGGTCATCAACAGTTCAATGACCCAAATATCAGCAGTGAATCTAGAACAAATAGACTGATAAAATCCATGGTCCAGTCAAAGTCCAGGTGAAATGCTGTAGCTGCAGCTTCAGAACAGCAAACAAAGAAAGGAAAACGGAAATTTCTCTACAGTGATCTCAAAAAAACTGATCCTAGAGCTTCCACAGGGTATTCATCCTGTGTGTGTTTTTTTTTTTTATTTTATTTAAAGTAATATTTTAATAAGTTCAGAGCTTTTTAAAGTTAAGATCATTTTCAATATTTCCTGATGCATAGAAAACCCAGTAATGAAACAGGGTGCACTTACTTATTACCACAATTATAAGCATTAAAAAACATAACCAAAACAGCAGTAAATATACTTTAAGAAATTATATTTTTATTTATTATAAAAAAATATAGTAGTTAAACACGTATGTCTTAGATATGTCAATTGCACCTTGAGGTTGTAAGCTTATCGTCTGTTCTGAATAACTGCAGACAGTGACAGAACACTTTAAACATTTTAGTGGTGTATTTGTGGGTCTGGTTGTGAAAATAAAAGCCCATCAGGAGCAGCTGGCTGATCTTAAAGGCGGCTGTTAAAAGCTCTGTCGTCCACCTCTCAGTCCATCAGCGGAGCCCCCGCCGCTGTCTGCGAAAACAGGAAGTGATTTGTTAGTGTTCAGTTTAAAGCAGAGCCGATAGAACAGACAAGAAAAAAAGCTTGGATTCATTTAACAAGCTAATTCCAATGGCTTTAAAATCAAATAAAGAACTTCCACTGTTAAAGGCATACTTTGTGTAAAACGGTCTAAAATTAGTTGCGCTTGAGATGAAATTCCCCAAAATGTGGGTCAGACCTACAAATACATCAAAGCTTCCCATAACACAAATAGCAGCTTGTTTCTTTAAGGTCCCCTAATGCTGCAGTCCTGTTAAAAAGTATATTTCCTCACAGAGCTTTGTCTTTTTACTGTTTTGATTAGATTTTTTTGTCACACTTAATTGTTTTGGGATTTTCCTATCAGACAAAAAAGTAACAAGAGTGAATAAAAATAAAGGGTTTACTAATAATTTATCAAGAGAAACAAAAATATCCAAACCATTTTCTTTAATTGAAGCAACTTTCGTCTCGATTGGAAGCTAATGGGGATTGCATTTAAATCCTTTCTGTTTTATCACCCGTCCATCCCAGGAATGAGATCCAATGATATTTCTCTCTTTGTTTTATATTTTTTAGTAATTTTGAGTTCTATTTATTTCATTTGTTTTAACCTTAGAGTGTACGATGCATAACCTAAAGAAATAAAAAAAAAGAAAACTGCAGTCACACACAGTGTAATCATATTTTACTGGACTGCTATTAGCATGTCCGATGATGATGTCAATTGAGCAGTAAACAGAGAAAATGTAAAAAGTTTAAAATTGTCTCAGAAAAGTCATGAAATATTTCTAGATGTATTTAAGCATTCTTTGGTGATAGAAATAATTACTTTTAGTACCATAATTACACTATTTATGGCAATCTGGATGAATATCAGCTTCCACATGCACAAATGAGCTGATGGTACGGATCGGCACGGCTGTAAAAAACAGGAAGTAATGGCTGCACTCTAGCATGGTCCAAAGGTCAAATGAAACTATTGCTATCGGGCTAGTTTTTCCTACATTAACATGCCAGCTAGTAATGGCAATGTTGCTTCCACACTGGAAGAAATAAAAATCTAGATAAGTCATTATTTCTTAAAATAAGTGCATTTGTTCTTGAATTGAGATGGTACTGTAAAAGAGACATTTTGCCAATGGAACAAGACAATTTAAATTTAAAATATGAAAACGCAATTGCATTGTCTTATTTCAAGTGCATTTTATCTAAATATCTTATTTTAAGAGGAAAAATACTCATTCCATTGGCAAATCATCTCATTTACCTAATCAAATTAAGGGTAAATTCATTTAATTTGAGACATATTTACTTATTTCTAGATTGTTTTTACAGTGCAGCCATGTGTGCATAATAGAAACATCCATCAAGACGGCGAAAGTGGAAACAGCTGATCAGTCATGTGAGGTAAAACTTCGGCACAGCAGCTTATTCGAAGAAAGGATTTCCATCCTCCATTTTGTAAATTAATGTTGTTTTGCAAACGCCCAAAACCTACGGAAGAGGATTAGGGCCACTGAAAAAATAAAAAAAGTTAACTGATTTTTACATTTTATTTTCAGTTTAATATGGAAAAAAAGTCAGAATTCTGACTTTAATCTCAGAATTCTGACTTTAATCTCAGAATTCTGACAGATAACAAACATGTTAGCATCAAGCCATAGCCATGTCTGTTTTAGAGACTAGCTCTCTTGTTTTAATGACCTTCTGCTCCTCCATTAATGAGGGGGGACCCTCGGGGCACGTAAAAAGTTTCCTAATTCCGTCATTTTCCACCAATGTGTCATTGGCCCTCTCAAACAACTCACATCTTTGTCAGTGAAGCTCAGTGCTCCCACATCTCTTCCTTCATGGTGCCCATCTACATTAAGATCCAAAATTCTGAGATTAAAGTCAGAAATCTGAGAAAAAATTCAGAACTCTGAGAAAAAAAGTCAGAATTCTGAGATTAAAGTCAGGAATTCTGAGAAAAAGTCTGAATTCTGAGATTAAAGTCAGAATTCCTCGAGATTAAAGTCAGAATTCTGAGATAAAGTCAGAATTCTGAGAAAAAAGTCAGAATTCTGAGAAAAAGTCAGAATTCTGAGATTAAAGTCAGAATTCCGGCGAGATTAAAGTCAGAATTCTGCGATTAAAGTCAGAATTCTGAGAAAAAAGTCAGAATTCTGAGATTAAAGTCAGAATTCTGAGATTAAAGTCAGAATTCTGCGGTTAAAGTCAGAATTCTGAGAAAAAGTCAGAATTTCTGGCGATTAAAAGTCAGAAATTCTGAGAAAAAAGTCAAAATTCTGAGATTAAAGTCAGAATTTTGAGAAAAAAGTCAGAATTTTGAGAAAAAAGTCAGACTTCTGAGATTAAAAGTCAGAATTTTGAGAAAAAGTCAGAAATTCTGAGATTAAAGTCAGAATTCGAGATTAAAGTCAGAATTCTGCGATTAAAGTCAGAATTCTGAGAAAAAGTCAGAATTCTGATTTTTTTTTCCCCATGTTAAACTGCAATAAAATATCAGTTAACTTTTTTTTTTTTCCCCAGTGCCCCTAATCATCTTCCGTAAAAACCAGATCAAATGAGTATAAAACCTATTTTGCTAATTTGAGGAATATTTCCGAACTTTCCCATTTTCATGGGGCTTCTCCGATGCGATACGTTAACATGAGCAAGAGAAAAAAAGCTGATGAGCTCATCAACAAATCACACAGGAGGTCATAAAAGAACACGGAACTAGATCTATAAATCTGTTTTAATTCAGAACAAATTGGTGACTTCACCCAGAACTATTTGATTAGTTAAAACTCAGGGGTGAGGTTTGAGGTAATATATATTTGGACAAGTTTCAATCATGAGACGTGTGTATTTCTAAATGTGTCTCCGCGCTACATGAGAAATTTGACTGGTGCTCAGGAAACAACGTTCAAATCTGAACCCAAAAATATGGAGAAAGTTGTTTGAAATCTATTTTTCCTTAAATCTTCTGTTCCCCTGACTTCTTTAGTTTAACATATCGTAAAGGTACGTTTATTGGACAGCTGATGGTGAGAATACGCTTGTGTGCAGCGACAACCCATGTGAACCAACGGCGCATTCTGTGTTTGTTTATTTTGTTTATTTATTATTAGGATCCCCATTAGCTTCTTAATTATTATTCTATATTTATTATTAGGATCCCCATTAGCTGTGCTTTACACCCAGCTACTCTTCCTGGGGTCCACATCATTAAAATACAGTATACAATGTAAATTCATAAACATGTTTGACAGATGACAAATATCATATACATATCAATAAGACTGAACATTCATAGAAGAAGGGAAAGTTACAATTTTAAATTTTGAAATTTTACATTTTATGAATAAGTTACAATAAATTAGAATATGAAACTATTTCATTTATAGATAAGAGTGTGTCTGTGTGACCAGAGGAGACGATCTTTTCAGGAAAACAAGTTTCTCTTTTATCATATACATTTTGATTCATTATTGAACATCTTCCTGAACATGAAGACACATCTGTTGATTAGTAAAGTTAAATAACAAAAGTTTAAATAACATAACGGTAGCAGGTTTTGGTTCATTTCACTTTGTGAACTTATTTTAAATTTAAGGAAATCTGCTGTCATGGGTAAACTTAAATTGATTCCTTCAGTTTTAATCAAGTTAAGTTGAATGCGCTCTAATATGCAAATCTTTCATATCATGTACAGAACACTATTATATTCTCTAAATACATAAAACAGTAATGTTGAATCAAACAGCCTGATTAGAAAGATCCAACAGCTGCAGGTTGTATTTGTTTTCAGTCACAATATTCTTCTCTTTAAGAGGTTTGAAGTCACTTTAAATGCATGTATGACGTTATCATATCTGACTATTTCCTGGAAGTGTGAAGGCTCCAATTGTGTAATTTTCACCTAAAAAAAGTCAGTTTGAGCCATGGTTATATGTGGTACTAAATCAGATACAGTTCTTTTTAGATCTTATTTCTTTTTATACACACCCACCTGTTGTTAATAGTTGTCTTCCTTTTTTCTTAAAGGTATAGAGGACGATGTTTTACTTCCGGGTGGATCATCTAATTAAGCGGTCCTCCTAATTGTCAATCATTCTGGTGATATGTTTACATAAGGCCATGCTACGTGTTCAACCCATCAGCTATCTTTTTCTGCGCATGTGTACTTTCAGGCGTATATCTGTGTTGAGCTACGGTTTCAGACAGTCATTGAAGCTCACCTTTATCGCTGAGGTTCTTTGAAAATGGCTGACGGTCAAAAGAGAAAAACTGTCTACAAAGTGTATGAGAAAAATATTCTGGAATGCTTTGCACGGAGAGCTCTCCTCACAAAGCATAATGGGATTTGCGTTCACAGCGGCCCGCTGTCGCCATAGGCTGACACTACCTGACAGCGGCGACTAATAACAAAGATGGCGCAGGCACCACGCAGTGGAATAACGGGGGAGTGATCATCCATCCGAACGGTAAGTTAACTGAGTTCACTATAAAGTCCACTATATGGTCTCCACTCTATGAGTTCCTTTAAATCAAGACTAAAACACACACTTGTTTAGGATTGCCTTCGACTGTTCTAGTTAAACAGTTCAACTAAAACATCATTAGTTCAACTTTATTTTCTTTTAGTCCAACTGTTTTTTAATATTCTTTTTGTTTCTGCATTTTTTATTTTATTTTATTTATTTTTTTTCCTACTTGCTTTGATTCTGCTTTTACTTTCCTGTATTTTAATCATGTAAAGCACTTTGCATTGTCTTTTTACTGAATTGTGCTATACAAATAAATTTGCCTTGCCTTGCCTTGCCCACTTACCACTCTATATATAGTCATTGAGGGATGTAGGGGTTAGGGCAGATGTTGGGGCACAGTAATGCGTTACGCTCAGACCTGACGCAGCAAAAAGCAGCAAAAATCGCTGTCCTGCTGCTTCATTTTTGCTGCTTGTACCAGTTAGTTCTGATCGCAGCGGCTGAAGCAGCTTTGCTGCTCTCTGGCTGCGCGGTGCAAAAGTGTGTCTGACTGGCGTTGGGCGGAGCTTCACTATCCTTTTCTCTGCCTTGCAGCTATATTTGCTGTGATCAGTGGGAATAAAAGTAGTTTTAATATGTTTTTAAAAGTGAGAAAATCCACCTGAAAACTTCATTAGTGCAGTCAGTTCATCCAGATTACAATCCTGCCTCCCAATGTTATTTCTGTCGGAGCCGCTCAGACCCCCACATACCAGCGGTCGCCGACAGAAGGAATCCCTTCATCAGCAGCCTCTGGCGAATTAAGCCTCCTCCCGGTTCGCGGTTCACCGCGGCAGCTGGTAGGTGTTTTCATCTAAATAATCCGATCTGCAGGCACCAGAATAATAAAAGCGAACATATTCTGCCGGCAGATGTATGCATTTTAAGTTAATTATGCGTTAATAAACTGTTTAAGAGGAGTGATCAGAAGCGGTCTGTGTCATCAGCGCTGTGTCTCTCTCCCAGCCAGCTCCCAGATCAGCTTCTTCTGATTGGTGGGCGCGTGTCGAGCAGCAGCAAAATTAAATGTTTCCATCTCGAAAGCAGCAAGTGCTTAGTGCTCGCGTTCACACGCCGCGTCAGATGCTTAAGCTTGCGCCCGGCCGGCTGGCGCTGCTTCAGCTGCTCCAGGACGCTGTGCCTGCCTTGCTCAAAAGCGCTTTTGCGTAGGGACCTTTTGCTGCGCCTTGACGCCGCGGCGCCAACCATTGACTTTGCATGTAAAGAGTCGCTGCTTCTGTCGTGCCAGCTGCGCCGGTGTGAACGCAGCATAAGCTTCTATAAGCGTGCACGAGGCGATTTAATAGGTGTTCCCTCTCAGGAGGCTTGGTACAGGGTTGTGCATGTGCATTTTTTAAAGTGAAAAGGGCGGGTCTTTAAAATAATTCATGAAAATCCTCCAAAATACCTTTAAGTCTTTGATTTTTTTTAATCTACTACTGTCATCTATTAATCTGCATTCTTCATCCATCCATCCATTATCCATCACACTTTTCCAAAGCTGGGTCATGAGGGGTGCTGGTGCTTATCTCCAGCTGTCAACGGGCGAGAGGCGGGGTCCACCCTGGACAGGTTGCCAGTCCATCAAAGGACAACAAAGAGACAAATAGGTCAAACAACCATTTACACACAGACTCACACCTAAGGAGAATTTAGAGAAGCCTATTATCCTAACAGTCATGTTTTCGGACTGTGGGAGGAAGCCGGAGTACCTGGAGAGAACCCATGCATGCACAGGGACAACGACCTTCGCATTCTCCTTCATTAGAATTATAAACTGCAAAAAAATAAAAAAGAGCATCAAGACCTGCTATGTGAGGTCATAGTTCCAGGGCCTAAACCACTTCTAACCGAAAAGACAACAAAGCTCAGCTTCACATTTAACAAAAAAACATATTTTGGTGATCCACAAGCCGATCTGTTAAATCACTCAAATAAAAACTATTATACTGATAGTGAAATATGGTGGTGGTGTGTGATGGTTTGGAGCTGCTTTGCGATTTATAATTTTTTGATAAAAAAAAAAAAATAATAATAATATTCTGCTCTCCATCAGAGTCCTGAAAGGGGAAGTCCAGTCATCAGTTTAGGAGGCGGGTCGGGGTGAGTAGCAGGACAAGGACTTGAAGCACAGCAAAAAAAAAAACTCACCATACAAAATTAGACATTCAGAGTGGCCTAGTTAAAGTCCAGACATTTCACTCATGTGCAATACATTATTTTAGACTGGGGCTTCCAAAAACAAATCGAACAAAAATCCTTCACAGTTATCACAAACACTTATGTACGGAGCCCCAGAACTGACATGGGGTAAAAAAGACACACAGCATGAGCGCGAAATACTAATTCCATCCCACAAAATATTTACCTGTTCCCACGAAAATATTTTGTTAAAAAGAAAATCTTTTTTTTTTTTTTTTTTGGTTTGGATATCTTTTTGCCTTAATAAATCAAATTACCATTAGAAAACCGCTTATTTTGCATCTTCTCAGATGATCTTGAATGATATAAGTGTGACAAAAAAGGTTTAATCTAATCTACTGCGAAAAAAATAATTCTTCAAAATTGTGACTTCTTTTCCTCTGAATTCTGAGATAAATATCTGGAAAATAAGGACAAAAATCCAGACGTCTGAGAAATTTTTTTTGTAGAAATTGGAACAAATTTTAAAAGTAGGAAATACATATTTTTAACACCACAAACTAAAAAAACTATGTATATTTTTAAACAACTTTTAAAAAAGTAAACTTACCAGACAAGATTTCAGGTAAACTAGCTACCTAGTTTGGAAACCTTGAAGCGCTTGCTGAACTGTGAGCTGAAAAGAGGAAAAAACAGAAGCAAAAGCTAATTTACTGAGAGTTAACACACTCTCTGGATCAAATTAAATGTTAGTGAAATTATTTTTCAGGGGGCATAATTAAGTTGGATTTATGTTGGGTGAAATTACCTCACTTGGATAGCTGCTCCTCCATCTTTCTTCTGCCACTCCTCTGATCAAAATCCATTCTGATTGGCTGGTGATTAACACTTGTTTGTGTTAATGGTCAGTATTGGACACGTATTCAGATTACCGGTGTGATTAGTTAGTAGTGCAGTGATTTATAAATCAGCTCATTTTAATGGTTGATTAATTTACAAGCTTAGGTTAGCACTAAATGTCTGCAAAAACTCAGAAAAGGTGACCAGAAAAAGAAAAAAAAAACATAAATTTCCCTTCCTTCCTCGCATATATTAACCATGACATTAACTAGGGCTTTAAAAATTCCTCCAGGAGTTTAATTACTGGGGGCATGCATGATTTACTTGGGGTGTAATTAAATAAGCCTTAATTCTACTACATAACGATGTAGACTGCGCCACTTGGGACGCTGAAACAATCTTGTTTCTGTTTATTTTTACAGCTGAATGTTGAGCAGAAAGTTAAATCCATTAGACAAGCAGCAAGCTGTTATTTCTCCTTAAACACACACATAAAACTGAATAGCTTGGAGGCGGCAGGCACAAGTTAAACACTTAGCTAAACACCCAATTACATAACCTTCGTGACACAATTATTTCTAAATTTAAACCGCAAAAAACTAAATGCGCAGTCTGCAGGACGGTCGAAGTGGTAATGCAAACTTTAAATACATTAATTATGCTTTTTTTGGATTCCCTCAACAGACTGAACCAAGTAGTCTTAACGATATGCTTCCTGAGGAATGTATTGTCTTAATCTGATTTACAAAACATTTAATTTGAATGAGAAGCTCAGGTTATACAATAAAATACATAACTATACTCAGTCCACAAGGGGAGAAATGGTTGCAAAAGTGTGGCCCCTTACTAATTCAAGCATGATAAGAAAAATAAACTTTTCTATGATCTTTTGAAAATGTACTTACTGATATAAAAAAGATAAAAAGATGTTTAAATTGCTAAAACACGTTACTTTTTCTTTTCTCTTTTATGATAAGTCTGTTTTTTTTTTTTTGCTTTTTCAATGCATAGATCCCATTTATTTGTAACCATGAAGAAAAAGCGTTTTCAGTTAGGGCACCTATTTCCACTATAATATTCCCAGCGCTCAACTGGTGCCAGAACCCAGCTGGTTCTTTCTGTTTCCACTCAAACAAATCCTGGCCCCAAGCACCAAAAACTTAGCCTGACGTTAGTCCTACTCAATTCTAGTCAGAATATGAGTCTGATACTGCTCCATAGAGCTGTGATTATGGGGCGTGTTTTGAACGAACCAGGGGAAAATGCCTCTGCACTCAATTGGATAGACCTACAACCAATAAGAGCAACGGAGTCGCGTGACGTATGTTAGCGTTACTTGATAGTTGTTGTCAACAAAATCAAAGCGTGCAGTTGCACGCCTAGAATAAGAAGATGAGCCTTGATCGCGTTTCTCTGTTCCTCTTTTAATATTAATTTGCTGTCGATATCTTCTAGAACAGACCTAATAGCAGAATCTACTCACCTAAACTCTCCGGGCGGCAGCCATTGTTGTTGTCACCCATGCGGCGCTTTGGTCACGTGGTTGGATTACGTTACTGTTGATCAACTGTCCATCATCGTGATAAAGCCCGCCCTGACAATTTGATTGGATCGCCAGAGAGTGGGCGATCATACTCGCTTACTATGGAGCAGAGCCAGACCAAACTTCCCGACCTCAAACCTTGTGGGTGGGACTAAGTTCGGAATGGCACCCAGGCTACCAAAAACTGGAGCTGCCCATTTAGCTGCAAGGCCAGAGGAAAGAACCAGAGGCGGGATCTTTGGAAACAGCAGCCAATCAAAACTTTTGCCATTTCACAATTCACAAGAACGCGTGTATGGACTCATACGCCAAGTAATGTTCTTGAGAAGAACACAGGAAAGTGTGGACTCCGGGAGAACGGGAGCACGCATTATAAATATGAGTCAATTGGAAAAGAAGTGTACTTTTGAGGTCATCACACGCTTGGCTCGTCTGGAGCTGCATTTTGGTTCCTGTTATTATTAGTCTCTAGATAATAATAAATTCTTACTTCTTTCATTTAGTGCGAGAATAAAAATTAACACAAATCAAATGAACATTCTGTCACATAAAACAAAAAAATCGCCATCATAGCTAGCGGTCCTTCACGGCTATGCCGAGAGAGGGCTGCTGCAGCCAGGCCTAACATTAGCTCTGATTGTGGTTAGCCTCGGTGCTCCGCTGGTTGCCACGGTCCTCTCAACATCGGAACTTTTTTTTTTCTATTACGCACTAATTAGTGAATGGGACATACGTATAGCGATGCTTAAAAGTATAACGTTCTCCTCTAAAATGATCTTAAAACATACTTTTATTGAATAGCAGCAACAGAAAATAGAACTTTTAACTTAATTCTCTGAGCTCTGTGAGCGCTCCACTGGAAGCTGCTGCTGCAGCAGTGCATGCTGGGACAGCTGTCAATCTCAAGAACGGAAAAGTCTGCTCGGACGAATACTCGGTAAACAGGGAGGGGTGAGAACAACATCCGGGGACTTTATCCGTTCTCGGTCTTGTGTTCTTGTGAATTGGAACAGTACGAGGGCTGAGGCTGATGACGTTTCACGAGCACATAAGAACGCACAAGTACACATATTGAGAAACGGCCATTATAGATACCTGGATTACTAGCTTAGTTTGCTTGTTTCTATCCGTCAAATAAAAAACTAAAAACTATAATCATAATTCTGCTAAAATTCATCGTTCATAATAAATACTAATACTGACAGTTTTAATGGAAACATGGGCATGTAAACTACTGTCATTGCATTTTGACTGTTTTATGCATGCCTATTTATAACCATGAGGCCCCCATTATATCATACTCATGAATCAAGGCTCCTTCTAGGCTAGTGCTTGCCATTTATGCACAGGTAGCCTCTCTGCTCGTATGTGGACTTGATTCCACTTGACTTGATTGTATATAGGCTACTGTATATATTTCCATACACCTTTTTTTCCTTTGGCACCTTCTTCATCGTTTTGACTATTTGAGCCGATGTAACGAGTACATTTCTCCACTGTGACATCAGTTAAGTCAATCAATCAATCAAATCTGTGCCCCATTGTCAACTTTGTCACCATGGTTACCACCCTTTTCTTTCTAGTTACAGCAAGTAGTGTTTGCAAAGCATTGTTAGGCTAATCGCCATTCTCTAAAAGAGTTAAAAATCTGTGAAGTTATCATTAAATAAATTAGTTTAACACAGCTGTGAATATGCTGTTAATAAAAGTAGCCATATGCTTTTAAAATTTTGGTTAATGTTAAATTTTTAACCTTTTTTTTTTACATTTTGCTTCACAGTTTCTTTTTTTATTGAGGAAAGTGAGGCTTAATTAAACACGTATTCATAGATCAACACAGACATTTCAACTAACAATCAGTTTGCATCTACTGTAAAGTGTTTCTATTTTTGTGACCAGCATTGTGTTTATAAAGTTGCCGTTTTATGACCGGGATGGTTGGTGCATATAAAGTCAGAATTCGACTATTGAAAAGAACAGCTGTTAACCAAAGGATGCTCCACTAACATTATTAGCTGCAATTAGGAAGGAAGAGGAAAAATATCAATTCACAGACAGTATACTATTACTAAGTGGCAAAAGTTGACACTAGCGTACAGACAGATTTACACACCAGTAGAAGAAGGTACATGCATTTATGTGTGTGATATACTGCAGGGCTCATGGCACCAACTATGGATGCATAAACAGTTCAAAATCCATGCAGGAAGCAGTTTATGTGTGTGTATTTTAAGTAAAACTGCTCGCACAAATATTTATGACTCGCATACACTTTTGGCAGAATTCTGACCTCATAAAAAAACGAAGTGAGTCAATGGGAATGACTTTTGTGCCAAAATGACACCAGCTGGTCTCACATCTTCCTATCAATAAGTTTTAGCAGGTCAGGTTTATTGTCAACTAAATGTATGAAAACCACATCAGACTCATTTTCTTTATAGTATTAGCCATTTAAAATGATGAAGTTCTGTTTATATATTCTTTTTCTCTGGGTTTAATTCCTATTTTCCAGCTGCTTGTGTATAAGAGCCTAGTAAGTTGTTAGTGAGAAGTGTTTACAAGCACTGTTTTCTGTTTATAACAGCCTAAGATAATTTAGGATGTAATAATGGGGCATCTCTTTGCAAGGTCACTGAGAGAAATTAGACAATTTTTATAATTAACTTTAAGCACTTTACAAAAGGTCAGAATGAAACAGAGAGATCAAACATTACTGGTTGAGATATTTATAAAGGCATGACTCTAACTTGGCTATCAAGTGGTGGAAAGTGCTGGTGAGGATTCTCAGTCATGCAGGTCATAGTCATTCCAAACAAGTTAAAAAAAACAATCCACAGGACTTTGTTTCCAAGTTTTAAGATGTTTCGCTCCCATTCAGGAAGCTTTTTCAATTCAAAATGTCAGTAATAGAGTTGAGTCCAAGGCTTTATAGAGTGGACCCCTCTCTAACCACCTATCTTCTTGTCCAAAATGTGGAAAAAATGTGGTAAATCTACACCTTATGGAAAAAGGACATTCTTTTGAGGACGAGAATGTTCACATTTTGGACAAAGAAGATAGGTGGTTTGAGAGGGGCATAAAGGAAGCCATCTATGTTAAGAAAGAAAAAACAACCTTAAACAGAGGGGGTGGACTCAGATATCAGCTTTAAAAAACCTGCAATTCAGCAATTGAGGCCATCCTTTTCCGCTATCATTGCAGCCCCCACACACATACAGGGGAACGGGACCAGGCCAACAATTCCGACCCCCCCTGTCAGAGACATAGACAGGTACTCGGGGTATAAAGGGCAGACATGTTCACAAGTCATTTTTTTGCAAGTCCAAGTCAAGTCTCAAGTCTTGAGAGCTCAAGTCCAAGTCAAGTCTCAAGTCTTGAGAGGGCCTGTCACAATAATCAATTAATCACACAAAAAAAATTCTAATCACTTGATTCATTTAAAAAGTGCAATAATTTTTAGGTGCTTTGCTTGTTTCTCCTTGTGTTTTCATCTCCGTCACTGAGGCGGTATAGCTTAAAGGTAAGCTATTATATCTGGAGGATTATCATTATCTTGAACTGCTAAATGAAAAATACAATTAAAAAAGCACACAATTTTTTTCAGATAAATTTTGCATTTTCTTACAGTATTTACCTGACATTTGTGGTTACAACTTTTTCTAGTTTTAGCAGTAAATGTCTGCTCTTTTATATTGAAAATGAGCACAGATGGGCACAGATGGCCCAGTAAGAAGTATTGGGGCAGAGGAGGAACACTCGCCTGTAAGTAGCGCTCCCCCTAAGCTTAAAGCATAAACAGGAATATATCTTCCGACCGGGGTTTTTGGCGGCGTGGATGCTGGCGTTCTCACTTGCTTCTTTTTTAGCTGGATGGGTCTGGAAAGGGGTGTGGCACAGCGCCAGGGGAGTGGAACAGTGCTGGAGGGCAGCAGGGTCAGCTGTGGATCAGCCAGTGGGTGCTCAAGGCTGATCTCACTTTCGCACCAAGCAGGCATAACAAGCGGAGCCCAACTTCCAGCCTCTGATTTTTAAGGAAAACTCTTGAATTTTAGGTTTATCAGGAGAAGAAAATGACTGTTTTATTATGCCACTTTGCTGTGGCTTTTGGTATAAATAAAAACACTTGAACTTGAGTGGTGCTTCCCGGTTTGGGTCTTTGAGTTTTTTTTTTGTTTTACCTCTTCTGTGTGCGGTTAAAAGCGAGCGGCGATCAGTCAAGTTAGTAAAACAAAAAAACACTTGAATAAGAATGTTTTTACACTGGAATAAAATATTGTTCACAAGTCGGAATCGCAGTCTCAGTCGAGTCTGAAGTCCTTTAATTTCAAGTCTAAGTCGAGTCTGAAGTCATTAAATATCCGACTTAAGTGCGACTCAAGTACAGTCACAAACTCGAGTCCCCATCTCTGTAAAGAGAGTTAAAAAAGAAACCAATCGACCTTCCAAAGGGGTGGACCCGTTCGTCCGTTTCAATTTGCATGTTTTCCTAAGCCAAAGGAAGACTTTGTTCACTGTATAAAACCTCAAACTCAACGCTATTTCTGACATTTTGAATTGAAGAAAGATTCCTGGATGGGAAGAAAAACGTCTTCAAACTTGGAAAGAAAGTCCAGTGGATTTACTTTTTTGGAACAAGTGGCTGAAAGCAAACATGTTCTTTTAAGAAACCAGCCAGGAACTGGCTCTAATACCAGCACTGGATTGATTTAAATCTTACAACCCAACAGTGGAGTATCTCCCTCTGAATTCTGTTTACTGCAAAGAAGAAACTAGCTGCCAGGTCTCCGATGATGCCGCAGAGGGCCAGGGGAGGGTCAGCCGGATCCTGCAGAAGTTCGACTGCAACTATGGGAAGCTGCAGAAGAAGTCCCGCAGCACAGAGAACCTGCTGGACCTGGATTGTAGTGCCAGTGCCAGGCCAAGACGTTGGTCCAAGCCACAGCCAGATCTGGTGCCAAATCCCAGAAGTCCAACCTTCAGCAGCCAGCCAACGTCGCCTGTCTTCCAGGCTCCTTGGACTCCCAAACCAAAGCCACAGCTGCAGCAGCATCCAGGGTCCCCCCAGCCTGTGTCCTCCTTCCGGCAGAGGTTTGAAGTGCCCCCTGTTCAGGCTGTGGTCCCCAGAGATGAACCAGACAGAGGGCAGAGCAAGATCACCAGGGAGCGAGACTGGGAGGGCGCCGAGGTGCCCCCCAGACCTAAGGTGCCATGTTCTCCCGAGACCCGCCGTACCCGTGCCGAGTCCTCCTCACTGCCCATCTCCTCGAAAGTTATACGTTCCTCCTCTGAGTTCGAGATCCGTCCCTCCCCTAAGCCGGACATTGACCGGATCCCAGATGGGGACACCCAGGCTAGGGCCCTCGCAAACCTGCGTCTGCAGTCCAAAAACTCCTTCACGGTGGTCCCAAAGCGTCACCTCGAAACCTCGACCGGCAGCCCTGGACCCCAAAGTCCAGTCAAGTCGTCACCCTCACACAGAGCAGCTGAAGCGCCCTCACCGGGAGTGCCAACCCCTCGCTCCCCAACACTCCCTGCCCCTCGCTCCCCGACAATCCCAGCCCCCCGCTCCCCAACACTCCCAGCGCTCACAAAGAAGAGAGAGGAGAAAGTTCAGGAGAAGAAAGAACCTCAAGCGCCTCCTGTTCCTCCTCCAGCCAGCGAACCTGTAGCTCCTTCCTCTCCACCTGTCCTGACCTCACCCTCTCCTTCCCCAGCCTCTCCACCCTCAGAGCATCCCACCGTGGACAAACTGCCAGTCACAAATATCGACGACATCGAGGTGGAGCCCGCGCAGCGTGGCCCCGTCCCCAGCCCCATGGTACAGAGGAAAAAGGGCAACACCTTCACCGTGGTGCCTAAACGTAACCAGCAGCAGACCCCAGCCGAGCCCCAGCAGGAGGCTCCGATTGAGGCCCCACCGGAGTCAACGGCACAGCGACCAAAGTATCCCCAGCTGGGCAGTCGGCTGAAGAAACGCTACCCCGCCGTGGAGGAGATAGAGGTCATCGGAGGGTACCTGAGCCTCGCCAAGTCCTGCCTCTCCAAGACCGGCTCTGTGGGCAAGAAGGTGAGAGGAACCGTCTCAGTTACTGGTGTAGGCAAGCACAACATTAGGAAAACGTGCAAGTGGGAGAAAAATGGGATTAATACCAGTTTTCCTCCGTCTTCTCATTTCACATCCTCACTTTTCTCTATTCGCTTTAGCATTCTGGGAACTAAACCAGACGGCATCAGATTCGCCTGATCCGACACTTTGTGAGGCTCCAGATTTCCTTTAGCTTTTCTCTATAAACTTTGCCCCTAAAAATGACAAAATGTCATCTTTACAATCTCTATCTAACTCATTAGGACTTAGAAATCCCACAGTTTTAATGTCTTTAAACGCATCAACCAGTCTGTGCTTTGATCCACTTCTTTAGTTCAGTAATATTTGGGGGAGTGATGGCCTAGTGGTTAGGGCATTGCACTTGGTATCCAGAGGTTCTGCAGAGGTAAATTTCTCCAATGGGAGACAAATCTTTGAGGGCTTTAATTTGGAGGTTATTGCAGTTTTTTCCCCCCATTTTTAAATAATATGCAACACATTTCACATTCTTTCTCTCCTCAGAGTTTTATGATTATATGGTTAAAATCAGAACCGGTAGTCAGACCTTAATGAAACGGGACATCTTTGTTGACCAGGAATTATGGGATTGCTTTGATGCATACATGGGGATAATCTTCTAATTCCATCATGTTTGGTGGTATTTTAAATAACTTTATTACAGAACCTGCAGCATATTTGGCATATTTAGTTCTTGGAAAGAAACAACATTTTTGGTCAAAAATCGGAACCTTGAGGAATGATAATCAGTGGATCTCTGGCTTGGTTTCTGAATTTTCCGGTTTGTCCTTTTATAAAAACACAAAAGAATTTTTATTCACCTGATTCTGGATCTTCCTGTGATCTAAATAAAGAACGTCACTGAGGAGTGGCTCTGTTTTGGTTGCACCTGTCTCCTAACTGTTCTCCAACAAAGCCGTGCTGAGTGTGTGTGTTGATCTAAATCTCTTACGTCCGATCACTGGACCTGCTGCAGCTCTTTCTGTCTAAGTGGATTAACGGCGTGTTTACACAGCCGGTTGGAGCAGCATGCAGAGCTTTTCTGCCCTTTTTTTGTTGTTGGTCGTCCCACTAATTCACGCCGTTTGTTGCTGTTTCCGTTGGATCTCGTTCAGTGACCAATCCCATCAAAGCCGTCTGCTCTGCTGCAGCTTCTAAGAAGCAAAATTTTCCGTTTCCTTAAAAACTGCGTGTTTATTCCCTGTAGCTTTTGTTATTAAATCAATTGAGCGTATTTTAGCGTTATTTAAAGAGCACAGATCTGATGCTTTGCTGCTTAAGGCAAATTGTTTCTGATTCACAAGCTTTTGGGATTAATTAAATATCAGGCGGTGTTGCTAATTAATTTTTGTGAATAGCTGCAGGGCTGATCTCTCAGATGTGAAACCGTGATGCAGTCTGCGCATGTGATGCTTTTTCTTCTGCAGAAAGCTGGTTCCTTTATGATGCATCGTCATCTTGAAAGGAGAGGAAACAACTGCACCCTTTGCTTTGAAGCTCTCTTTATTTTTACCGAGGCTGCGGTGAGATGCACAGGAACCACAGCATCCTGGACAAAGGTGCATCATGGTTGAACCATAAACCTCATCCTCTCATAGATATGCACAGTGCAACATCACTCATGCATGGAGAAGTTTTACACATCTTGTCACCAAATTAAAGCAGAGATGCGTAACTTTTGACACAAATATTAGCTTCGGGTAGGATACATGATTATGTACATGGCGCGTATCGATGCTCCATGCAGGCAGCCCTTTTTAAAAACCAGCTGAACTATCACTGCAAAGTTAAAGCTGTTTTTTTTAAAGTTTAGGGGTAGTCTGAACATGTTTAAGTCTTTAGTCTAAGTTTTAGGTCTGGACTTTGACTAGGCCACACTAACTGATGAATGGCTTTGAGCTTAAGCCGGGCATACACTTTCCGATATTTTTATTTTTTTATTTTTTGCAACGATTCTCCAGTCGTGCAAGAATTTTTTTAGATAAAGAAATTAGAACTTTTAAACCCTGAGGTTTCTTCATACATTTAGTGTTGTATCTGCGTTCAACAACTGAAAATATCATGCAGTGTATGCCCGGCCCAAGCTGTTCAATTTTAGCTTGGCCTTATGTTGGCCCCAGTCTCTATCAGGGGTTTTTCCAAGATGGTTCTTTGTCTTTAAAGTCGTAGGGAAACGGCTGCAAGTTCCAACGTGGGTGCAAAAGTGAATGCGATTTGGTCGCTTATCAAGGGGGCGGGATTGTTGTGGTGGAAGGTTCAGGAAGCAAGTTTGATTGTGGCTGGTGTCTCCTGCAAGCATCCTTGCCAACCAGTTAGCAACTTAAGCAGTGGCAGGTTCCCAATGTGGAAATTCCATTGGGACTCCAAGTAGCACTTAGCATGACACTGTCAAGGAACGCGGCATGGATGTTACTGGAAACATGCAAGAAGAGGAGAGTTTTGTGTCGGACGCCATGGATGAGTCTCCTCCGTCGCATGCATTTTTTATTTAGAGGAGGAAAGCGTGGACAAAGATGTTGTGGAAGAGGACGCCAGGGCGGCAAGAAACTTTGGTTTGGTGTAGAAGGCTTCCAGCCCGTACATGTTTGAGCCGCCTGCTTGCTCAACGCTGTTAAAGCTGTTAGTGGGCTTCTTACGCCTGCCGAAGACACAGACGCCCATCCCCGCGTGAACACTGGACGGAACTCAATGGGAAAATGGAAATGATTCTTATTTCAACCCGCTATGCGAGATATTAGCTGCGACATATGAATCAAGATGCTAAGTGATTGAAAAAAAAACGTTGATTGACAGATGACCGTTGATATATGATTGACAGAATTTAGGTGTACAAGCTGACGCATAGATAACTAACTGGTCTGCATAAGATAACGAAAAAACATTAGATTTTAAGACAGATTTTAAGACAGGATTTTTTAATTTTTAATATAAATTTTACAGTACATTTATATACATGTTTAAGGACGAATGTTTTAACATTTAGCTATGACTTCCCTACAACTTTAAAAAGCTTCTTCCCCACATCATGATGCTGCCTCCGCATGTAACTTTAAAATGATATTGCTTTTTTTGTTTTCCTACAGTCGCTTTTCTTTCCGGTTTGGTCTTTTTTCCAGAGTTAATCTCAGAAAGGAAATTATTTGCATAGTTGAAGCTATTAGGCGTCTAACAGCTTTCAGAAAGCCAGAAAAACTGCTCTTGATCCGTAGCCTTTAGGTTCTCTGTACACTTTTGCTGATTTTGTTGATTGCAGAAAGGTTGTTCATTAGAAGAACAGTGTTTATCTCTGTAACCTCTCCCATCGGCAGCACATGGACCCGGGCCAGCGTTACAGCCTCTCAGACTTTGGCCTGCCATTGAGATACTAAATCCTCCACCGTCTTTTTACAAGCAGCACAAGGAACCTTTACATGTTTCATTATTGGCAGCCCTGGTTAAGCATATGCTCAAAAACAAAGAATCATAAAAAGAACAAAAAAATCTCTTTCTTTTCTACTTTCTACTCTTTTCTGGTACTGACCCGAGTTGCACAGCCAACCGGAAAGGCATGATGGGTTTGGGCCCGCTCTGCATAAATTGTGTGGAATATTTTTTTCCCTCTGTGTAAAAAGGGCCTGCAGAGTTCTGGCCCGGTGTCGGGGATTTTTTTTTTTAATGAGGAGTTTGGCCTAAAAAAAAAACGTTCCCATCAAAAACTTGAACTCTTTCCTCTTGGTTTTTTTTTTTTCCACAGCTATTTCTCTTCCCAAATGTCTGTTTTTTCTTGTCGGACGTCAGGCAGCTCAGACCCCGCTTTAGCCTGCTTCCTCGTGTTTCCATTGCACATTGTTTTGGAGGGGAAAGTGGTGATTAATAAGCTTCGCTCCCAGCTTCCTGTGATCTCCTCTCTGTTGGAGAAAGAAGTGTGGAGGAGCTACTGTATGTAGGTCAAGTGCAGCTTTTTGTTCCACGTCACTCCTATATTTGCATAAAACCGCTCCGAGTTTTTGGGTTAAACACAGAATGGGATTGACTCCATTAGCTTCCATTTGAAGTTTGCCTGGGTTTCCTTTCCTTTTAACTGATCGCTGAGCATTTTAGACATGATGGATGTGGACTGCAGAGAGCCGTGGGAGGAGGCAGGGTTTGTTTTTGAAGTTTCCCTTTCCCTCTAACTACTGGTTATTATGGGAAAAGGAAGATCTAACCACGTGTTTCCCAGCAAAAAAGATGCATATCAGTGTCTCTCTTAAGTGTTTATGCTCACTTTAAAGAAACGTAACGCTTAATTGAGGCTCAAAAGCTGTTTCTTGTGGAGTTCTGATCAACCGGTCACTGACGCTGCAAAAAATTAAATATAAGAAAGTCTATTAGTTCCTGAAATAACTGTATTTTACCTTGTTTTGACCGTCTAAGCTAATTTGCCAACAGAATTATTCCATCTCAAGTACATAATGCCCAATTTCATGACTGTAAAGGAGAAATATGGAGGGCTAAAAGGGCCAAATGAAATAAATAAATCTAGCAAGAAATAAATATATTGCAAAATAAAGAAACAAACGTTAAATGAAAACTTAAATGTATAATTAAATCTTTAACTGCATCATTTATAAATTTTTGCACATTACTCAATAATTATATGTTGATTTCATAATGACATGCAAAGTTAAACAAGTGTGCCATTAAGTAATACTTATAGTATGACATTTAATAACATGTCTTTTTTTTATGAATTAAATTGCACATATATTGTAATTCCATCATTTGGTGGGCGGGACCACAGCCTCGTCCACAGAAACCCTGATGTCTGATTGGCAGCTTCTCACTTAGCAAGACAAGAGGGCTTTAAACTCTTCCCACTGAATCTTGATTGAGTTTGGAGGTCTACCATTTTGATCTTGTGCCAAACTTGACAAATTGATTACTCTTCAAAGAGCTTACTTCAAAGCATCCTGCTAGAAAATAAACCAACAGTCTCAGCACTATTTACAGAACGGATATGAAACATACCATGATGCTGCCATCACCATGTTTGTTGGTTGGCAGGGTGGATTCAGGGTTTCGATTTAAAGAAACCTTTTCATAAATTACATTTGAGGCAGAAATGTATATCGTAACTGTCAGGTCTAAGTACCCAAAACATCATACATACATACAGGGAAAGAAAGAAGGCACAGAGACAATTAATTTAGTTTTACTGGAGAGGAGAGTAGGAAGAGACTGCAGAGTTTACAAATCTCCACCTCTTACTCTGCAAGTTCCGAAGAAGCAGCTTTGTGCTCGCTATTTATTAGAAATCAGGGGTCCCTTGTTACCAACAGCTGAGACTGCTCTAGAGATCAGAAACGTAACATGAAAATCGCCAGACCATGCAGTCCTTGCAGTAAACATCCTATAAACCCTCAGGGTTCAGTCAAAAGCTTTGCAAGCGAGGAATAGTACACCCAAAACATGATTAGGGGCCTTCATTTTACTATCATTTCATGCTGAACAACACTCTGGAGTACTTTTTTGATATCCTTTCAAATGCATCTGGAGATATCTGGGAGGCTACTAGCTTTAATCTGCTGACATTCCCCAAATAATGGAGGTCTATGGTGCGCACGGCAGAGACAAAGGTCATAGAAGTCTACAAAAAACGCGTCAATTTCCTCCATACTGCCGTCTGCCCAATCCAGTATTTTCCAAAGTGTCCTGAGGGGTAGTAAGTAGCATCCAGAATTTACTCAAAACTTGAGAATAAAATTTTTGACACGCTTTGTTTCCAAAACAGTAGTGTATAGAGTTTCTGGCCCAATACGCGCCGCCAGCTACCACGATTCTAGAGGAAGCCGTGCAGATCCAAAACCAGCGCATTCGGGTGTAATGACTAAATGACTTCGCCGCTGAAAGTAAATTTTGATGCCGTTACCAATCAGGACAATTCTTGGAATACATTGGGACCTTGTTGGTATGGAGTGGAATATTGATTACCACGCTTTGTGTGGATTTTATGGACCTTTTCTGTCTCTCGGGTCACCATAGACCCTCCATTATTTGAATGTCAGCAGACAGCAAGAAGCCTCCCCAGCATCTCCAGATGCATTTGAGATATCAAAAGTACGCTCCAGAGTTTTGTTCAGCATGGGAGGCAAGTGAGAAATGAAGGCTAAGGCATTTTGGGTGTAATATTCTCATTGCGCGTGTTGAAGCTGTTCACCAAATTTCAGCAGGTCAAGTGCTGCCCGTAGATCAACCACAACCTCCCCAAAAGCAAATCTTACAAATCACAGTATACTTCAGAAAGGATGGCTATAAACACATGCACATAGCACACAGCTTTATGCATGATAACACTACACACAGATACATTTATATACAATTATTCTCAACAGTAACACAACAAGATAATCAGACAGAGAGAGAAAAAAACTTAATTTCATTTTTTTAAGTGAGGAAAAATGTAATGTTTCCAGACAATAGTTGTATGAATGGGCAATAGAAAGGATGCAGGAGTAAATGGAGAAATATTAAATGAGTCGTAGCCAGCAATAAGGCTGAAGTAGAGTCTAATTGTTGCACAGAAGTTGTTCCTGACAGTTAGTCAGATTCAGTTGATTTTTAGATTGATGGCTTGTTGATAGAAACGGTTCCTAATACTGTATCTGTTTTTCTTCATCAGACAAAAGTAAGGTTGAAATTTCCCTTTTGTATTTAGAGAATAGGCTGCTTTAATAAAAGACGGATTTCTCTTTAACTTGGTCACCTATGACATTAGAAGGTGCATTGTTTCCATAAAGCTGATGTTAAATAACTGTTCACACGGAGGCGAAACTCTGTTTCTAACCTCCAACCTAAACTTTCAAACTCTGTGGTTCGTTTACATCAAGGTTTGCATGAAGCAGCTGAAATCGGTCCGTCTACAGAGTTGTCTGTGTTCCTGTTAAACAGTTTGGAAAGAAACCAGTGTGGTGTTCTTTCATTTGGAAAGGGTTGGTCTCGCTCACGGTCTCACTGTTGTACCAACCCATAACGCAAAATGCAGCATTTGGATATGTAAACACGCTTAATAACACGTCTGCAAATAGAAGCAGTGCAGAACTTTATGTGCATCTGCTTTCCTGCAGCTTCCTTTTCCTTTATGAAAAGAGCAACAACCTTGGATTTGACTGTCAGATTCAGGTATGGGATCCTCATGATGCAATAACCTTTTGCAGCACTCCTAAAAAGGGTTTCAGACCGTATTTAACTTGATGGCTGTTTTTACATGTGCAAAATTCTATAAGTTGATTTGAATATGTTTGGAATATGCAGCATTTATCTTTGCACATAATCAAATAGTCACTTCCAAACATCTGTTTATGTCACAGAGGTAAAGAAACAAACACGGAGGTGTTGGTTCTGAGTCTTCCAACCACTCTGAACGGACCTGCGTGAGGTTCTTTCAGTGGTTTAAGTTATTGCTTTCTATAATTAAGCTAAAGGCTCAGCAAGTCATATTGTGTCTTTTCCTTGTAAACATTAAAAGAGCGAAAGGAAATTAACATCCCTCTAAATTTTTAGTGCCTCCAAGTAATTTGCTGCTGCCTCTTCCTCTGCAAACATTCACACTTGGTTCAGCTTGCCACGATCTAAATAGCATGATTGGAAAACGTATTTAGGTAAATTCTAGTTTGACTGAGGATGTGCATGAACCACCCTTCTCACTGGGAATATCATTTCTTTCTGGTTGAGCCAAATCTGAGCCAATTTTTCCGTTTTTGTGCATTTTTTTATTATACATTTTTATTTCGATCTGCCCTTTATTCCAAAATGCGTTCGGTCCACCTAATTGTTGAAGTAACTTTAGAAAGAAGAGATTACACGCGAATACAGCCGGTACCAGAGGTTCCGCGCAGGTCCTTAAAAGAGATCTTAAAAGGCATTGAATTTTCTCAAAATAAATATTAAGGCCTTAGTTGGTATTAAAATGTCTTAAAATCAGTCTTTACGTAGGTCTTAATTTTTAAAACATCATAAAATAGGTTTATTTTTATTATGATTTATTTGTGTAATCTAAATAAAACGTTAAAATTGACCTTTTTTGCATTTGGCGCATTTAGAAAATAACGGCTCGCCATTACTGGTTCCGTCCCGATAGCGGGAACCAATAAAAAGCGTTGTTATGCGCCGGGACATTTGGGAGATGCACCATTAACTTTTTGTCTGAAAAATATGAGCAAGTGTAAATGTAACGAAAATTGTCTCCAGCCAAGAGTTTTCTCCATGGCTAAAACCAGGGAACATACATGAGGCTCAGTGGATTTTGTGCAAGAAGTCATTCAAGCTCAGAACGATGGGAATTAAGGCAGTGGAGTCGCGACATGCTTAAGCGCCAAACACAAAGCGCCAAAATGGAGTTACTAGAGAAACAGCCGGTATTTCTCAGTTTTGTTCCACCCTTGTCTCTGCAACGCCTCCACTTATCACCAAATCAAACATACTAAGAAAACCATACAAAGAAAAATAGCTGCAAAAAAAGACTTAGCACTGGTTATGTTGGGGCTTTAAAACTGATTTGTTTTGTTCCCTGCTAAAACAAAGTTTGTGAATTCAGTTAAATAATTGTTAAAATATATCTGCCATTTGTGTGTTTTTAGCTTTCTTCCTGTATGGGAAGCTTTTCAAAATTTGAAACATTAGTGCAGTGGTTTATGTTAAAATAAACCTTTGGGTTAAGTTGTCGCAAGCAGGTTTTTCTTGTGTTTCTTGTGAATTTGGTCTTAAATTTTTATTTCAAGCGGCATTAAAAAGTCTTAAAAAGTCTTGAATTTAACTCGCATTATGCTGTAGGAAGCCTGCAGTACATGTAGAGCCCTCTATAGGTTAATTTACCTGGAATAACTGCAGGCAGATTAGCGGCAGCTACATTAAGATCCCAGTAATGGTTGTGTATGTTAAACTTTTTCTGTCTTCACTCAGTTTTTGGTTTTCTTTTGCTGGCTTTGGGCTTCTCTGTTCTCCGTCTAGACTTGGCCTCAGTTCGGTTGGTCTTGGCTACAAACCTAAGGTGCAATCTAAAGGTTTGTCTAAATTGTTCTGGTCAATTTCCAGACCAGATTACCTTTCAGCTACACCTTAGTTTGGATAACCTCCTGTTTAAATGAATGGATCTTGGACTTTTACTATGCTTCAATAAGTTGTTCACATGCATTCATTTACCATCGATTGGATTCTCAGGCTTTAGAAATTGTGTTTACCTCCATATTTCCTACTCTTCCTCTGTTAAAAGATACATAGCCTTGTGATGCATCTATTGGCGTAATACCGGGTCCTTTTGGTCAGTAGCTCTTAGTAAATGACAGTTTGTGGTGTTGAAACACATCAGACGTCCCCTTACTGTTGTTGCACAAACAGATTCTGCAGACCCTCTGCAGCCTGTCCCAGCACAGTAGTAGCGAGCTAACACAAGATGTTTTGAGATCCTTGGAAATGCGGTTAAAGGGTTGCTTTAGTTTACTTTTCCTGCAGGGAATTTTGGAATCCAGACTTCCCAGAAACCAACTAGGCCTGGTTCTAGAGGACTTTGATTATATTTTTTGTATTTAGGGCTACAACCAACAATAGTTTTGCAAATCAATTAATCTGTCAATTCATTTTGTTTTATTAAACAGTTGATATTTGGATAGCAAAAAATTCCTTAAAGAAGACTATTTATAAAATCAAACCAGGTGAAATTAACTAAAACTTTTGCGCTTAAGGAGTCTTGGATAGAGCATATTGACAGATTAAATAGATTTTTTTAATCTTAAATGCATGTTTTAGAGTCTCTATACTCCAGTTGATGATTAATCGATTACTAAATTAGTTGACAATTATTATTTCAGTAATCGATTAATTCGAGTAATTGTTTCAGCCCTAGTTGTTTTAATGTAAGGCATGGCTTTGCAACACTGGGTGTAGTTGTGCTCCATTAAATATACACTGATGACACATCAGAAGGTCATAAGAGTAGAAGCCTTCTGAGTTTAAAGCTTTTATAGTGGGGGGGAAAATATTTTACTCTCCACATGTTGGTTTTAATGTTGGCTGAAACTCTCAGCTTCAAAATAATCAAGCTTATTGAATATAGAATGATACTATTCAGATTATGAACCCGTATTTCACAATAATGAACCCTCTTCCTGCTTTATGAGTCATACTTAGGCAACATTCCTAACTTACCTGAATTTAAATTCTATTTATGGACTATTTTGGGTTAGATTCATTGCTTTAGGTGGAGGTTTAAAAATACCTTGAATGGCGTAAAGCTCCCTGTAACACAGGAAGGCCAATGAAAGGGCACGCTCCTACGTTTACATTGTGCATCTGGGCTACAGGTGTGAAAGTCCTTTGTGTTTAATTATTTACCACTCGACAGGCATTCCCTATTTCTGCCCTCTCCTCCCTTACGCTTCCTGAAAACCAACCACCTCGCCTGCTTGTCCTTTCAGAATCAGAACCAAAGTCCCATGAAGGAAGAAGACACGATTGTTTTGTTTTTTAAATGAAGTGCATATTTCCCTTTTTAAGGCCAATTTAAAAGCTAATCACCCTAGAAGCTAGTTTTACCCCCTCTATTTGAAATACCTCTCATCCTCACATTCACCTCTGAGGTGTTTCGGGGGATTCCTGCAAGTTCAGCCTACTTCAACAGTCCCCAGCATCTAAATGTGCTTTCACCCACACCTTGAAACGATTTTACCCCTGCCAGAATCTGGTTTCTGGTGTATATTAGTGGTGTTAAATGAATCAAGACCACGAAACGGACACTGGACCCATAACTGTTTGCCTCTGGCACAGTCTATTTTGATTTTGGAGCCATTCTCTTGCAGTGCACTTAGTGTTGCACTGATACCGATACCAGTATTGGGTAGGGCCCCTATACTGCACTAAAATGGTGGTATCGTTGAAAACAACAAATGGGGCACCGATACCGTTTTGAGAGCCAAAAGTTTATTCAACTTTTGTCACCCATTCCAGGTAGGCAATAAAATTCTACTGAATTCACTTTGTATGTCTTTTTTCCTGCTTCACAAGGTAGGCAGCAAGGTAGCTTCACAAAGCCATGATGGCCAATTATTTTACATCCAAGTAGTATGCAGTTCTTCATATATACACACATCAATTTCCAAACAGATGGTATAAGTGTCGGCCAATACTGAACAACCAGGTATGGGTTATCAGTATTGGGGCCAAAAAATGGCATCGAAAGCGCAACATTAGTGCTTGAATGCATTCTTCTCCCAGTGTACCAAAAGTAGGAAGAGAGAATGTGAGAGCTTCACTTTCGAGTAGAAGAACAATAGAAAAAAAAATATTTCATGGGGTAAATTGAAAAACAGACCATCCAAAGAAGTTACAGAGTTTGCATGAAATGATTTTTTTCACTGATCCATAGTCCGGTTCCTGGACCCAACCACCTGTTTGTGAATGCATGCCAAAATTTGGTTATTCTTAGCAATCAAAACTATAACACTGGATATAATGTCCGGGGTAATGGTGTTTCAGTGTATGTCGCGGTGGAAGCTTGTGTTATCCGTTATCCATATATGGCCAGTACAGCCATTGTTATAACCATAATATAACAAAAACACTGCTTAACATATATTATTCTGCACATATTAATGGCACTGAAACACCTTTTCTATTTTATTTCTTATCTAATTCTAAGTGATTAATGATTAAATTAATGTTCCATACATGATACAGAACTGCCACAAACAGTCAAAGGAGGAAAGTTTGCAGATAATAATTGCAACATTTGGGGGTGCCTCATTTCATTTCATAGCATTGTCTTTTATTTTAAAACAAAACAAGAAAAAAATGACTAATTGAAATATCAAACTGGCTTCAACTTTTTCTGTCTGCTTTCAAAGCAGATAGCCCTCTAATTCTCTTTACTCATAGATCTGTACCTTAAGTCTGAGAAACTTTAGAATCCATTTGGTTCAGCACAGAACACGGCCGTCATTTTAACATTATAACGCAGAGCAGTTTTAATATAATCCATTTAGCCTTCTTTTATCATCAGAAAGTCTTGCTCTCTCTCACGTTCTTGCAGCATGATGCCACAAAACATAGCTTCTTATCTTTCTGGTTCTTCTGACTTGATGCTAAACAACTAAAAGTAGTTACAAGTTCTGCACCAAGGAATGTTATTGTTAGCATGGACAGCTAGCGTGTTTTTTCACTGATTGCTAAAATAATCTGAATTTTTGAGTTTCCAGCTATTCGGTCACTGGACAGGGCTTATCAAAATTCTGATCAGATTCCAAACGCCAGCTGATGTTTACCTTTTTCTCGAACAAGTGAAGCCTTTTATGTAAGAGTGATATACGATCCTTCGGAAATTGTTAAATTCATGTTAAATAATTTTTAGGAGAAAAATTATATGATAGAGCGCATTTGGACTTGTACCACTTTTTTGTTGCATGAGCTTACACAAGAAAATGACTTGTTTTAGCTCATTCATGTGGATGTAGCATTAGCAGCATGTTATCCTTGGCTCTTTTACCGCTGTTTACTGGTCTTTCCACCGTAGGTAAAATATTACCCAAGTAGCTGCACTTACAATGAACAAAAAGAATGCAACTGTTTCTGGCAACTACTTAATTATATTTAGTTACTTTAACATAATTTTTTCATGTCCTACTGTGCTAACATGAAACAATTGTGTTAAAATAACACAATTCAGTAGATGCCAAAAACAGTTGCATTGTTTTTTTGATGTACTGACTGCCTGCAGGTGAGTTCCTGATTGGTGGAATCTTCCATTTTAGTGGAACAGAGATGGGAGTGGTGATAACAAAACGGGCTAATGTTGGCAACCTTTTACAAATGACGTTAACATGGAAGGAGGACCAAAATCATGCCTTGCAGAGAGTGCGCTCCTGTGGGTTTTTCATGTTTTTCAAAGAGCCCACATGGAAAAAAGGGATACCTTAAAGGGCAGATTGTACTTCTGCAACCGCACGCATCAAATATTGTTTGGGTATGCTGATATGCTTCTGCTGGCGGGAGTGTTTATCTTCCAAAACAACAGTCACCGAGACGGATCTAGAGTTGCTAGACATCGAACAGGACATATTTATTTACCGTATATAATTTGTCTGAGGCATCGTACGAGTGGTTGTACTTTAGAACCTCCTCGATTAACCTTTCGTGGTAGTTGTCCATCGGTTTTTAAAAATGGCCACCCCGGCACCGAATTGAGAAGGACGACCACACAGACACCCGGAAAGGCATACCAAGGACCAATCACTGCTGCTTTTTGTCTGCGCACTTTGGCTTGAGGTCTGTGCGTGCTTGCAACCAACCGACGCGTAGTCAGGATTTTTTTGAGGCAGAGACAGATTTGACGGTTGCAGAGGCTATGCATCAGAAGCATAAATTGGCCTTAACACTCCAAATTTTCTGGCATTTTTCTCTAAAGACCAAAACATACCTTTTATGATTAAAAAGTCAGATAATTACTCTTTTAAAGAGTTAGACTAATGTTTAAAATTACATTTACCTTTTTTTTTTTTTTTACCTTTTTGAACACTAAAACTAAAAGCACATTTTTTTTTACCTCTTTGAACACTAAAACTAAAAGCAAATCTTTTAGTGCAACAGGTAAACCCTATAATAATATGTTAAGTAGATGCCTCGTTTCTTCTCTCTAGAATTTATCATTTCACCTTTCTCCTCAAAGGCTGCCGTTACCAGCCGGACTGCTTTGAGTAACACTATGGTTAAATAAAATCACCAGGATGACACCAAGAGTCTCTCACAAACGAGAGGTGCTACTTCTGCTTGTGCTATTCTCAGGGGTGATGCAGATTTGGTTTCCAAATGAGAGACGTGTCATTCTCTTTACGCACAGGCTGACTTACACTGAAACTTGTGGGTTAATGCAAGTTTCCCACACGGCCCTCGGGCTGCAGCCAGAAGAGTCGGTGTAATTAGAATTCAGTCAGCAAAGCCCCACTATCATAGTCATGTTTAATTCAGTGTGTGTGTGTTTATGTGTGGGTCTGTAAAGTGCAGGAGTAAGGAGCCGAAGAGGGCAGCAGCCAACAGACGGGGCGGGTTTATAAAAAGAACCAGAGGGGGTCACCGACTTTGTCCCCTCTCCCGTTTCTACTGTGGATTATTTTTTTTTAATACTTATGCTGGGGATAATAAGGCATAAATATAATCCGATACTCTGCGGTTTCTCGATTGCAGATCAGCCTGGACGCTGCGGTTTGATGCGGTGCTTTCAGTACCTCCATGTAAATTTTATTCAAATAATCTCCTCACACAAGCAGCGTATGATCCACCTGGATCTGGTTTCGTGTCCCTCACTCCCAGCCCGACATGTGCAGCATGTAGACGTGGATCCGAACGGCTTTTGTCCCAGAAGCTCGGGATCATTCGTTTTTTTTGTTTTTTTTTCCCCGTTTGCTGCATCCAAAGCTGCCCGTCTCAGAGGCTCTGCTCGTCTGTCTCCGTCTCCAGCTTTTACTCTCCCGTTTCCTTCTGTCTCATATCCATGGCGCCTGTCACCATGGCAACACCAGCCGTGGCCATTCTATCCCGTCATTAGGATTCCCGGGTAAAGACTCTCCCTCCCACAGGCTTTTTTTTTTGTTTGACGTCAGTCTGGATGCTACAGGTTTCAGTAATGATGATTTTGGAACTACGAGCATTTATTTGCCATATCTGAAAAATTCTTTATCTGGTCAAGGTTATGTTTATCTTTTTCTACCAGTTCTGTTAATTTAATCTCCGTACTCAGAATAAATAAAGAATCATATAAAGTCTATATTTTGTGATTCCTTGTGCAAAAGCTTTTAACACTTGTCGAACCTTTTTGCTTTTTCTCACAGTTAAAAGCTTTGGTTTATTTAATTTGGATTAACAATGGAATAGGTAAAAACTTTTCAGGAAATATTTGGATAAAGGAGTAATTTTTTCCCTCTTTCTGCTTTGCTGCCTTGACAAACAGTCCCATGCTGACTCATCTCTGTCCCAGAGTTTTCTGAAACAATGGTTTAATCCTGGTCCAGAATCTAATCAACCGAACCGGCTGTCGGTTCTGGCTGGACAAAGGGATCTCTGGGATTCACCAGCTGGATTGCTCCCATCATTAGTTTCTCTTTAAGTTAGACAGAAGACAGCTCTTTAATGGTTTGAATTTCCAAACACATTTGCCTTTAATTCTATGATTATGTCCCAGATCAGCTCCTTTTTTTTTTTTAAACAATCCTGGTTTCCATTAAAAAATTCATTCTCCACCAAACAGAACAAATAACATATGACTTAAAAAATCAGAATAAAAAGGAGCAGAGCGAAGAAAATCTATTATAACATCAATAGTTTAAGCAACAATTAACTCAAATATTTAACTAATAAATGCTGAATCACAGATCTGCAGGTTGCAAGATGAACAGCAGCTAATTTACTAACATTTATGTGAAAACTTCTTAAAAGTACACCCTTCATTTCATTTGTAGATGTTACTTATACATTTTTTCCACTGAATCTATCATAATGTTTCATAATTCACCCAGATTTGGACCTTAAAAGCTAATCTAAGAAACAGTCTGATCTTCCATTTTTAAGACTACTGACAAAGTCTGGAAAATTTGACTAAAGCATTTATCCATCCACCTAAATATCTTTTTAATTAGTCCATCTACCTGTCTGTCCATACAAGTATAATTATAATAAGTATAATTTTCTCCATACAATCAGTTTTCATCCATCTGATTGTGAACACTGACTGTCATTCCTTCCCTCCATCCATCCCTGTATATAATCTAATAAAAAAAGCCGATATCAGAGTGAATATGGGTCTAAAAGCTCTTCTTCACAGCGTTTCTACTGTATTCCTTTAGAAGTCATATTAGCAGTCAACCTTTCCCTGGAGACCTTCTTTCTCACCATTCAGCCTGCGACCTTGCTTTTGTCTCATTGTGGCTTTTCCAGACACACCTAAGCCCGAACTTTTTACAGTCCAGCATTAAATGCATCAACAATGATGGTGTTTGTGTGTGTTGGGAGTGGACCGCTGATCGGTTTTGGATCTCCACCCTGCTGGTTTCACCTTTCACACACACACTTCACGTATATCTGCAGAAATGCTTTCAGATGAGTCAGAAAGTCATTGTCCGCTGACCTAAACTAATCGATGAAGGAGTGCAGGCTGGGAAATCCATCCCTTTCTTTCGTTCTAGCTCTTATCAGTCATATGATCCAATCCTGAGGCCACACGGATGCTTAAACACGTAACTCACAGGAGGCTAAAGGGCATACTATTATCGCAGTGACTCACAGCATCTCGGGCCCCGGCAGAGTAAACACAGATTTCTCAGTTGGCACAGCTTCCGTCCCACTCCACCAGCCGTAGCTGCAAGCGCCATCCACCTACAGTTGTTGAAGCGTTTCTGTGTGAGCGCTGAGGTGATTCTCCCTCACAGGAGATTTAAAACCCACCTACAGCTTCGCACTAAACGAGTCACTGGGTGGTTTATTTACCACAGAAGGTGGATAGAAGTTTACACACCCTCATTAGTCTCATGTTTGTTAAGGTGGAATAATTAAATAGCTGAAAGACTTTGTTTGATTTTAAAATTATTTTCTTTTATCATAAATATAATCATAAAAAACAAACAAAACCCCATATATATTTACCTTGATATACTTAAGGAAGGCACATCTTCTGGTATTTCAGTGGCTGCTCAGTCGGGAATAGTGCTGCCTTCCAGCAAGAAGGTTCAATTCAATTTTTTCAATTCAATTCAGTTTATTTCTATAGTGCCAAATTCACAACACATGTCATCTCAAGGCACTTTTACAGTTCAACCAGATCATACAGTCAAATTGATTCAAAGTTTTCTATGTAAGGAAAACCAGATGATTTCATTGACTCAAATGCAATCCCTCACACTAAGCATGCTTGTAGCGACAGTGGAGAGGAAAAACTCCCCTTTAACAGGAAGAAACCTCCAGCAGAACCCAGGCTCAGTGTGGCGCCATCTGCTGAGGCGGCCTAATTGGGGTTCAAGGAGACAGAAGCAGAAATACAAAAAGCTGCTGCAAAAGAAAGAAGAGAGTACATCCAGTCAGTCACAGTCAGAGAAACCGGACCGCACTGAAAAACAGGCTCTCCAGAGTCTATAAACAAAGGTGTTGATGGAAGCAGCACAGCTGATGTTTCTCTCCAGGATGGCGTCACAGCCAAATAGGAACAGACGAGGCAAAGCTGCTCTGATAAAAAGCAGAGAGAGCAGAGGTTAGAGATTGAACTAACAGATTCTGCAGAATAGAGAATAGAGAGAGAATGAAGCAGAATGATGAAATGGGGGTCCCTTTACATCCTCCAGCAGCAGTCTAAGCCTATAGCAGCATAACTATAGAGATAGCTCAGGGATAATCTGAGCCACTTTCTAACTATAAGCTTTTATCAAAAGGACAGTTTTAAGCCTAGCTGTATAAAGTAGATACAGGGTGTCTGCCTCACGGACTAAAACTGGTAGTTGGTTTCCACTGGAGAGGAGCCTGATAACCAAAAGATCACCGCCTCCCATTCTATATTTTTTTTAGAAATTCTAGGAACCACTAGTAAATCCTGCAGATTGGAGAGCCTAAGTGCTCTGTAGGTTCCGGGTTCCATTCCTGGCCCGTGAGATGCTTTCTGCATGGTGTTTGCATGTTTTGCTATGAGCATATGTGGGTTCTCTCTCCTAAAGCCCCAAAACACGACGACAGTTTAGGTGAATTGGCTTCTCTGAAATTCTCCTTAAAGTGTGAGTGTAAAAATTGTTTGTCCTGTTCTGTCTTTGTGTTTGCCCTGCAATGGACTGTCCAGGGTGGACCCCCCCACTCTGTCCGTAGACGGCTGGACCCACGCTTGGGATAAAAAGCATGATGAGAGAATGGATGGATATTTCACAACTGTCATATGTTAGTGTTTTATTTGTTATAGGACAGCATATTAATCAACATAAGTACACTTAGCTAAAGTGTAAATATTCCAGATTTAGCCTAAAAGGTTCATTTACAATCCCACGGTAGCTTGGCAGAAGAGAAATGGGACAAATTACAGGAAGGCAAACAGCAGGTTATGACTAAAGACTGCGCTGATTTGATTTTCATTTCTCTATTGCATTGGTGAAAATGTGCCCCATCCGTAGAGGCTCTTCTATTCAGTCTATTTCTATTATAAATCTAAGTTGGGTTAAAAATCTCTTGAAGAGCAGAGAAAAATATGGCTTTATGAGCATCTGTCTTTGACTTAATAAACAGGGTCAATTTGAACAGAGGATATTTGTTCTAGAGAGGGCATTTGTCGTGTGAACATGAATTTCATTTTTATGACTTCCTTTCCAGACCTTGTACCAATCCTAAGCTATAGTTACCATCTGGAATACAATAAATGCATACATGCTTATCATAGTTGAAGGAAAAACTCTTTTAAAAGAAGTAAACCTCCAGCAGAACCAGGCTCAGTGTGAGCGGCCTTCCGCCGAGGCCAACTGGGGTTAAAGGAGACAGAAACCGACATGCAAAAGGAACATGGAAGCACTGATGCATTAAAGACCGTACGTTAGAAAAGCTAAAAAAGCTCCATATTTGGCTCTGTCTAGACAAGAGCCAGTCAAGCAGATGAGCTCTGAGCCAGTTTTCACATCAAAAGGAATGAAAGAGAACACAGTCACAATAAAATACTGACTGTACACAATATTAACCAATCAAACAAAACCTTAACAATGGATAGCAAATGGAGGGAGCGGCAATGCTTGAGTTTCACCTCGACTCCAGGCATGGCTGCTGAACAGCTAACACTAAAGGACAGATTATAGTTCTGCAACCGCACACATCATACGTCGCTTGGGTCTGGTCGCGACCCAGTTTTGCTGGTATGCTTCTGCGCCGTCGGTCAGGAATTTGTAGGGACGCACAGCAGTTTCCCGCCAAAATGCAAGGGGGAGCCTATTCGAGAACTCCTGGGAACTTCGGCGGATGGTCACAAGAACTTCGGCGGCACCGGCGCGAGTGTTTATCTTCCAAAACAACAATGGCATGTCTGCCACATATCACGGTCACGAAGATGGATCTAGATTTGCTAGACATCGAAGAGGAACAAGTTCTGTTAATGGAGTTGGCAAAAAGACCGATTAACCTTTCGTTGTAGTTGTCTATTGTAGTTGTTCCTCGTTTTTTAAAAATGGGGTGCCCCGTCACCAAATCGACAAGGACAACCACACAGACAGCCGGAAATGCATACCAAGGACCAATCACAGCTGCTTTTTTTGTTTGCGCACTTCCACTTCAGGTCTGCGGTGGTTTGCGACAGTCCGACCCGTCCAACGCCAATTGGCCTTAACATTAGCCTAGAATGTCAGCTGCCTGATGTAGCATGAATGTTTCACCTAACCTGACTTCAAAGAATAGTTCACAATAGTTTAGGGCTATTCTTCTGGAATAGCCCTAAACTATCGCCCTAAAGAATAGCCCTGGTCAAAATAAATATATATATATATATCATGTCAGGAAAGCAGGATCCTCAATATAAGCTGCTGAAATGAGATTCCTCATTTTCTGAACCAGGGGTGGGTACCTCCAATCCTGTAGGGCCAGTTTTCTGCAATTTCTAGTTGTTCTTGGTCCAACAATGGCTGAATTACTTCCTGTGTTTACAGCCACTTTCTCCAGACCAAAGACCACCAAACTGGTGGCAAGATAGAGCCGGGACCCCCTAATTATATATATTGTATTAAATTGTGTTATATCAAACTGGTTCTAAAAAACCTCTATTACAGATGGTGTCATGTAACGAAAGTAATTTCCCCCCTGGGATTATTAAAGTATTTCGGATTCGGATTCCTGGTTGATGGGACAGGTGTTGTGAATGAAACTGTTCCCAGCTTGAAAGAGCTCCTGTGTGTCGCTGAATGTGTGCATTGATGACTGAAAGACATCTTCTTCCTCCATTTATTCTGTTTACTACAGTGTGTTGAGACACACAAGACATTTCACCACCGGTAGTAGGAAAAACTGCAGGGAGAAAATATAAAAAAAATGTCTAATCAACCAAAACTTTGGCGCCCCCATGCAGTACCTCCATGGACCCCTTAGGGGTCGTGGACCCCTGGTTAAAGACCTCTGATTTAATTGATTGAGTCAAGTACACATATAAAAGTTGCAGAATACCAGCCTTCAGAAATTGAAATTGCCCACCCCTGTTGTGGACCCAGCCTCAGAGACTGGGTGAGGGGCTTCATCATCTGGTGAAGATGTTAGGAGTGAAGTCGCTGCTTCTCTGGATCAAAAGGAGTCTTTTGATTCAGGATCTGGTGGCAAAGATCCTTATCTTCCAATGTTTAGAGGTTTTCTGGCATGTCCCATCATAAGGAGACCTGGAACGTAGAACTCTGTGGCAGTTTATACCCTGTCTGGCCAGGAAATGCCACAGAATGAGTTTCTCATACCCCTTTCTCACTGAGAAAACCCAGTTAAACCTTGGAACAATCAAGCTGATGGGGGGGGTGTTAACCTGCTTATTTCAGTGGGAAAGAGGCTTTTACTTTCTGTGGTTTCAACCCCTGAGTTCTTTAGGACGGATGAGTGTTTATAAATCTCAAACTAGTCCACAAACGTTTTCAGCACAGTATAGTCCCCCTTTCCCAAAAGCCCCCCCTGCACCAGGTCAGATAGGCATCCAAACCTGTAAACACTCTTGAGACATCAAGGTTTATACCTCTATTTATGAATCATGTGAGTTTGTATTAGTATTTTTTTTATAGATTTTTTTTTTTCTCAACCAAGTCATCTACAATTACACTTGTAGTGTATTTCAAGGGAAGCGGGTGTGACATTGGCGTGAGACATGGGTGTTAATTTGGATTCCTGGCAATCAATGATAATTTTTCCACTCAGGGTGTGTCTTACTGGTAGTTGTTGGTGCTCGGAATCATTCCCTATAACTGCTGATTAGATTGGCTGCAATTTTAATGGTTCAGCTTGCAAAACAATTTGAGCTCTTCCTTCATTTGGTAAGATGGTGCATACATGCTTGTGCTGTCGTGTTTGGGTGGAAAGGCCAGTTAAAAAATGATTATTTTCCCAGCAAAATAGCATTGTAGGTTGAATTTCTGTATTATAATTACCCCTATTCAGTGATCCCCATAAATAAATCCCAGTTCAACCATCTGCCTTTAGAAGCTCTTTAATTGGAATATAGATTCCAGTAATCTCTGTATGCATTCCGCCATTCTGTCTCGATCCTCAGAGGTTTGATAGTGAACATTAGAGAACAAACAACATCCTAAAAATACCAGGAAGCACGGAGAGGACAGGTCAAAGAGGAATGAGTAAGGAGTGTTAAAGCCCTGTTATAAATCAATGTCCAAGTTTAAGGAGATTATAAATCACAGAGAAAGCCGAGAAATCTCTGAACAAACCATCCTCACTGTTAAACACGGTGGTGGCAGCATCATGCTGATTGAATGATTGACTTTATTGATCTCACAGTGGAGAAATTTACTTGTTACATCAGCTCAAATAGCCAGCCAAGAAGGTGCCAAAGGAAGATAAAGGTGATATTTAAGGTCCACATATAACAGCTTTTTTTCTTTTTATTTTTATAGCAGGAATGATTATACAGGGTTGTTGCACAGAGTGGATATACATGGGTATATATATATATATATATATATATATATATATATATATATATATATATATATATATATATATATATATATAGGGCTGCAACAACGAATAGATGAAGAAATGACTTTAAAAGCGTTGGCAAGAAATTTCATCATACGATTGTTGCATGTCGTAGCGATTAATCGCCATCCCCGCGCCCGTCATCACATCCCACTTGACTGAAGCGAGGGAAGAAGAAAAAAATACGGCAGAAGCGAAGTCAGCGCCGCTAAGGTGCAGTGTTGCCATGTCAGCGTGACTTTTCAGACCCCTCCAGCGACTATTTTTCCAAAAGCGAAACAAAAACAAATCTGTGACTTTGACATTATTTACTGGCGGCTTTTGGAGACTTACATGAAAGCATGTATCGTTCCTACTCTGCCTACTCTGTCCCTCTCAGCGCTGCAGTCAGAGCCGCAGGATGTTTACCCTCAGCGTCCAGACTGCAAATGAAGCGCGCATGCGCCCGGATTGACGGCGCAAATTGATCACAATAATTAAAATAGCCTGCGCTTTGTAAAGTGAAA
>JAGKQL010000022.1:1710944-1730758 GCA_018398635.1 Cyprinodon brontotheroides | reverse complement strand
AGTCTGTAAAAAAGAAGTTTTTGAGGAAGAAGAAGTAGTATTTTTTTATTTTTAGACTTAAATATCGGTTAAATATCGGTGGGGTGGCCGATGTCCGATATTCAGTTTTAAGGCCGATTATATCGTGCATCCCTAATATTTTTACCTGCATCTCTAACCAGCTTGTTTGCTCCTGCTAAAGGGAAGCGTCCACCCAGCCTGATGCTTCCACTACCATGTTTCACTATGAAAAGGATGGTTTTTGTTGTGATTTGCATAAATGCTAATTCAAGTCACTTCAAGTCTTATTCAAACGCTCTTTCCTGACCAATAAAAATGTTGTTAATGTCCATAAAGACCAAGAGAGAAATAAGCCCTACTCCAGAGGCAAAACTGCCTCCCAAAATAAAAGTTTATCACTGTGACGGTAGGGAAAATGATGTGTAGACTGCAATTAGTAAAACTTTCTCTGAGAAAGAGAAATTGAGAAAAAAAAGAAAATCTACTTTGCCAAACTATTAGATCTCTGAAAGAAAAATAAACTTTTGCTCATGTGTTAATGAATGTTGAAAACAAAGTTAAAAAAATTTTTTCAAAGTTTAATTTCTGAATTGCAAGTTTTTCAAATCTCAATTTAAAAAAAACTTGTTTGCTCGCACAATAATGGCAAAAGATTCCTTACACTATATCGCCAAATGTATCGACATTTGATATACATACGGTTTCTGAAAATGTTTTGTGGTTTGCATCTGACACCTTTTGTATAATTTAATGTAAAAACTTTTGCTCAAAATCCTATTTACAATACACAATCGTGATATACCTGATGTAACAGAGGGCAGAAGACTAGTTGTCATAATCTTGACTTATAGATAGTAGTAATAAATTATTAATATCAAAAAATGTGTATTTCTGTTTTTTCTTTTTACATATTTTGCTTAAGGAAGGCCTTAATAAGAACTCTCAAACAACAAAAAAAAAAAAGTAATTTTCATGTTTTGTTTTATTCTTTTGGATCGGCCTTTAAAAAGGGTTAATAGATCCATTAATCAGTACAACTTCTTTTAGGCCTGTCTCATGGGGTAAATAAAAAATGCATGTGCACAGCTTTTCAGTTTTTTTTTTATTTGTTCAAGATATTTTTAATGCATTTTTCTTCCGCTAAACACCACGTTCTCATGGTGTATTGCAAAAATCCAGTTAAAATACATTTGAGGTTTGTGGTTATGCAAAGACAGAAAAAACAAGATGGCACTGGATATGAATAAGGAGCTGTTTCAATCAGCAATATATCAAATTCCAGTGCGATAATAAACCCGACTCTATAACAACCATGGCAAATCAAACCACTTTGAATATTAACCTCCTTCACTATCAAATGTAGGTCGGTGCGCAGGGCAATAAGGCTTCTCCTAAACGACCTTTGCACTGCGACACGCCTGCAAAGGCTTTACAGGATTATAAATACGCTGAGCAGCTCCTCTAAGTTCTGCCACAGTAATCTAACACCTGAGCTATTTCTCTTGTTTTAGTACAGGAAATACATTTTTGGACACTACAGAGCAAAGGTTTGATCTCCATGGCAACACCAGAGGAAGAAATAAAGATATTTTGAGTTTGTGACGCCTACAAGTGGTCAGAGAATTTTTTAAATAACTAGTAATAAACCATGAAGGGATTTTTTTTTCTCTCCTCAACTTCAGCAATAACCACCCACCTAAGAAGAACTGTGATCTTTACCAGATAAAGTTCTGGCTTTGGGTAGAAATGTATTCTTTAGAATAAGAAAAAGACACTTAACTAAAAATGAATTGTGTTTCCAGGAATTAAACGGCAGTCTGCCATCATTTCCTAACACAGCATCCAGAGATCGACCGATAACTGCTGTTTTAAAGCCGATGACGATCATTTTGACGTCGGTGCAGCCAATCCCAGATACCAGCTGCTGTTTTTTTTGGGGGTAATTTCGGACCAATATTTCTTACTCTCTTTCTCCATTTACATGAAAAATGGCAATAATGACAGCAAATGTTAATCATGCAGCAATTTAAACACAAAAGAAAAACAATTATCAACAAATCAAGCAAACAATGCAATAGTCTAATGGAGGAAGCTTGGAGGAAGCACTTTAACTTCATTTATGTAGCTGCTGAATGCTTTGATGAATCAGTGAATGCCATCCATCCATCCATTACAGGGTTCCCGTTGGTCCTTAAAAAGTCTTAAAAAGGCATTGAATTCTTCAAAATAAAACTAAGGCCTTAATTGGTATTAAAATGTCTTAAATCTAAATCTTTCGTAGGTCTTAATTTTTAAAGCATCATCAATAGGATAATTTTTAATACCATTTATTTTTGTAATATAAATAAAACATTAAAATTGAGATTTTTTTTTTATTTAAAAAAATATCGGCTCACCATTCTATTGGTTCTAAAGGCGCCCGATAAGCCCGGAACCAATAAAAGCTTGTTAAAGGCCGGACATTTTGGGAGATGTGCCATTAACTTTTTGTCTGGAAAAATATGAGCAAGTGTAAATGTAACCAAAATTGTCTCCAGCCAAGAGTTTTCTTCCTTGGCTAAAACCAGGGAACATACATGAGGCTCAGTGGATTTAGTGCAAGAAGTCATTCAAGTCCTCAGAACGATGGGAATTAAGGCAGTGGAGTCGCACATGCGAAGCACGAAACACAAAGCGTCAAAATCAAGTTACGGAGAAACAGCCGGGGTATTTCAGTTTGGTTCCACCCTTGTCTCTGCAACGCCTCACACTTATCACCAAATCAAACATACTAAGAAAACCATACAAAGAAAAATAAAATAGCTGCAAAAAAAGTGACTTAGCACTGGTTATGTTGGGGCTTTAAACTGATTTGTTTTGTTCCCCTGCTAAAACAAAGTTTACAAATTAAGTTAAATATTGTTAAAATATATCTGTCATTTGTGTGTTTTAGCTTTCTTCCTGTATGGGGAAGCTTTTCAAAATTTGAAACATTAGTGCAGTGGTTTTATGTTAAAAAATAAACCTTTGGGTTAAGTTGTCCAGCAGGTTTTTCTTGTTCTTTGTGTTTCTGTGAATTTGGTCTTAAATTTTTATTTCAAGTGGCATTAAAAAGTCTTAAAAAGTCTTGAATTTAAATCTGCCTTATGCTGTGGAACCCTGCATTATCTGGACACGCTTTTATCCCGGAGGTGTGGTCGCTTGGATGCAGGTGCTCCTGTCTCCCAGCAGTCAACGCTTTGACAGGTCGCCAGTCCATAGAAAGCCAATTAACCCTAACAGTCATGTTTTTGGACTGTGGAGGAAGCTCGAGTACCCGGAGAGAACCCACGCGACGCCAGGGAGAACATTCAACCTCCATGCAGAAAGACCCTAGGAATCAACCCAGAACCTTCTTGCTGCAAGGCAGCAGTGCACCCACTGCTTCACTGAGCAGCCCAATTAGTGAATGAATTCAAGAAAAAAATTGAAATATCAGCCAAAAAATATATCGCTGAGCCGACTTATTGGTGAACCTCTATAAAAGCATTTAAAACCTTAAGACACAATAGTTTGGCTTCAACCTTCATGTTAACCCCCAGAACTTTTCTTCTCTCTCTCTGTCTGCCGTTTTTTTCTTTAAATCTCTTCTGACATCTCTGAGCCGCATCCTGCCTCCTTAACGTCTTACTGTAACTAAAAATAACCAGCTTTAAGCCCTCCCTCTTTTGTAGCTTCAGCTCTGAAGAGTGTTTTTGTATCCGTGGCATCGTATTGCTCAGGGATGACGGATTCAGAGGAAAATAATAGAACTTTTGAGTTATTGAACCAACTGATTGATCAAACTAAAAAAAAAAAACTGATTTCTGAGAGCATCTGTGAAACTTCAGGCCCAACCCACAGCGCTGTCCTTCGTGCCGCCATCACGTCGAGAGTTTGTTCTTCCAGAGTTAGCAGAGACATGACGCTTTGGTAATCTGAGGTTAACGTCCTCTATCTCTTTGTGTTCCTAGAGTCCTCAGAAAGTGCTTCCTGCTAAAACCGAAGTGATTATCTTAACATGTCATCAGTTTTTATGGACTTTCCTCATTTGTTTTAATTATTATTGCACTTTATAGGCCTATTTCCCCCTTATCAGATAAATACATATGCAAAGATTAATGACTTGGAGATGCATATTGGTTGTTTTTATCTCACTAGACATGAGGTGAAGTATTTTTCCTGCCATATTTGAAATTACACACAAAACATTTGGCCCATAGATGAATCTTTGCAAGCTTTTGCAGATGAGCAAGAAAAATAGTTGGTTGAGGATTGAGTTGTTGAGTAAGTTAGCATCAGGGAACGGAAACGGCTAAAAGGTTAATGTTTTTGCAAAGAATCAGCCTCCGTTTCACTGTCATTGTTTAATCAAACTCTTTAAGCCCATTGGTCGTTGGTTTCCTGGAAAACTATGTTTGTTTCTTCTAAAGATATGTCTTACGTGAATACAACAAATGTTGTGGATAGAAGGAAAATCCAGTTATTTGCATTTGGCTCCGACCCTGGGAAAGAAATCTGCTCCCTTTTTAGATAGACATGCAGACAGACCCTTGGGTTTGGCTCCAAAAAGGCTTTAGAGCATAAAAAGAAAAGGATGGATGGATGGATGTAAGCCGTTGCTCTAAACACATCAACCTTTGCAAATGTTCAGCTTCCTGACTGAATTATCACTGTTAGCATTTTTGCTGCGTTGCAAATTTGTCGGGTGAAAATGTGTAACACTTGTTCTAAAGCTGTCCGTCAATGTCAGGTTCATATTTTAGTTCATTTCAGGGCCAGGTGTCAACCTGGGTCCGGAACATCTTTTCTGTTAGGAGGCCAAATTCCACAAGTCGACGTTCCAGGAAGCCTGATATGTAGTTTCTCCTTAAAGCAAAGTTTGAAAGTCCTTCAGAGTCGTGCGTTTTATGACTTTATGGTTCATATGTTATCATTTCCTCATTGCTTCATCATTACACCGTCTTCATGCTGAAGCTGTAAAGTCACCACAGTCTGTTCTGAGCAGACGGCCTCATTGTTCACCATAGATTCTAATTCTGGCGGCTGGATGCTGAGTTGCTCCAGTGGGCCGGATGGCTTCTTTGCAGGAGCTCAGCGTTTGCGCCCGATTGTCTGCAGCCTTTCGCTGAGAGACACGTCTGTTTGGCAGCACATGTGCGGTCATGTTCATGTAATCCAACATGAACAATGGCCGCTCAGTGGGTCAAACATGGCGTTTATTCTCTGCCTCAGATTACTGCCGTTACCAGACTGTGCAGAAGTCTGGGAACAGATCACTTTTCTTCATGTTGCTTCTCAGCAGTCAGGGTTTGTTTCTAGTCTATTAAGCTGGTCTTGCTCAATCTTTCTACATGTTTGGACTTTGGCTGCCTTTTTGCTCCTTTTCAGATTATTTCCAGATACTATTTTGTATTTGTTAAGTTGGATAACTCATAAAAAACTCGAGGCCCAAGACTTAGCAAGAAACTATTTCAGATTTAGTCCTTTGACAAAAAAAAAAGACAAAAAAACGCCTAATTTCTTTGCATTTATTTTGTTGAATCAATTTAATACCTTAAGGAAAACAGTTTGACAAACAGAGAACAAGATTTTAGCTTCAGTTGGGTAGTTTTTTAAATGTAGCATTGTCTAAAAGCCTGGGACACAATAAGAAGAAGAAAATTTTTTATTTTTAATTGTTGAACTAGAAAAGCTGTTGGAGAGCACAGACCTTCCCCAAATTGTAGGAATCCAGTATCATCACCAAAATGTATTGGTTTCCAGTCACAATATGCACCTTCAGTAAAATGCATCCACTTTTTTTTATTATTATTTATTATATCAGTTTTTGCTTTTCGTTAGTTTTAGTTAGCCATTATAACCCCGGATCGTAGCAAACAACGGTACTGAAATTAATCCTAATCCTGCCCAGATAAACTTGTTTGCCATTAGTTTTTTTTAGATCTTTCAGCAGACGATAAAAAATGTTCAACTATTCACTAATTTGATGGTGGTAGAAGCAAGAAAATAAAAAAAACACACAAGGTTCAAAGCTACAAATATACATTTGAATATCAGGAATTAATTTAAGTTTATTAGGGTGCAAAATCTCACATTGATCCAGGTTACTTTTCTACCCCCCAAACTGTCCAGAACAGCTTTAAAATAAACTGCAGTGTTGATAAATCCAGGTCACATGTGGGCGTCAGAAACTCTCAGAGGTTGCACTTCCTCCTCCTGTGCTGCTATGGAAACAAAAATGATAGAAACACGCAGAAAACAGCAGGTTTAACCAGCGCTGCCTGACTCCATCTGATCTAAATCTGTCCTAATCTGCATCACACGGACACAAGCCAGCGATACCAGCAACACCGGATAACAAAGTTTGATACTTTCTCCAAATTCATCATGACGTCCATCAACTCATCATTAATAATTACTGAAGAAGTTTACATAATCCTTCACTCATATCTCACAATATATCTCTGAAATATGTTTGTTTTTCTCTAGAGGATATTTCTCTGTCTTGATCTGTAGGTTTTTTCAATTCTCCCTCATGATAGCGCTACTTCTAGCCTTGTCTGTCAGTTTCAGTTTCTTTAAATTTTGAAATTACTTTGCATGTAAATATAAACTAGTTCCCAGTGAGACAATAGTTCATAAATAAGAGGGAATTCCGAATCATTCAGGTGTTTCTTTCCTTTGCAGCTAAAGATCTCCTTCAACGAGTCCAGCCTTCACAGCACCTACGAGTACCCGTCAGAGAGTAGCACATGGGACAGCGGGGAGGAAGACGAGGAGGAAAAACAGGAAGCGAAGCCGGCGGACGAGCAGCCCAGCATGGTGGGACGTTTCCACATCCCCCGCCCCAGCCTGATCGGCTCGCCGGTCCACGCAGAAAACGGCAACGGTGAGAATCCAGAAACGCCCGTTCCCAGTTCTGTCTCGACCTTTGACCTCAGTCGACTCGCTATAAATCCCGACCAAAGAAGCAGGAGGTTTGATGCAGAACTTAAGCGAACAGGTGGGTGGGGCTTTAAGCGGGTGCAACAAAATGCAGGAAAAACCTGGAAGACGCTGAACTAGATCTTGGTCCTGTGATCTTAAGCTGCATCCCTGATCCAGTTAAACTGAGGGAAATGAGTGGCTCATTACTAGGCTGCAGAAATCTATAACAAGTTAAGGTCGTTTAGATCAGGCATCCCCAACCTTGGTCCTCTAGGCCCACTGTCCTGCAGGTTTTAGAGATTTCCTTGCTCCAGCACAGCTGATTTTAATTGAAAGCTGATTAACAGGCTTTTGGTCTACTGTAATCATTATAACCAGCTGTGCTGAAGCAGGGAAACCTCTAAAACCTGCAGGATAGCGGGCCTTAAGGACCGAGGTTGGGGACGCCTGGTTTAAATGACCGCTTTAAATCCAAGTTTATCCATGTTTTACAACGACCCAGTCAAAGTCAAGACTTAATTCCTACTAAGAATCTGTCGCAAGAAATGGATGTTTAAAGACGCCGTCTCTTGATTCTGATTAAAAATAAGCAAATAAAACACAAGATTTTTTTAACTTTTACAACAAAATGTTTTTTATTTTTATTTTTTAAATTTTTTTATTTTTTTATTATGAAAAATGTAATATGTTTTAAGAAAAATAATATGTATGAACGCGCTATACCAATGGTTTTGAAACGCTACCATGGCCAGGTCTGTCTTAGAAAAGATTCACTGAATCTCAATAGGACTTCCTGGTTAAATAAAAGGTTAAATAAATAAATAAATAAAAACAAAATATCAGGCATGAAATACTTTTTGTTGGTCCAATCATAAACATTCCTATAAAAACACTTAAAAGTATTTAATCATAACCTCTCAAACCATAGGTCATCAGCAGGGGGTCCGCGACTAAGTAGGGAGGAGACTTTTACTGCATTGGGGTTGCAAAGTTTTTGATTGAGAGTTAGACTTTTTTTTTTATATTCCCCTTCCAATTTTTTCCACTAATTGAAATATCTTTAAATCCACATTAACATGACTTCAACACACTAAATGAAAACAGATAAATGGAGGCAGAAGATGTTCTTCAGTCATCAATGCAAACATTCAGCGACACACAGGAGCTCTTTCAGGCTGGACACCGCGTTTCATTCACAACAACCAGGAATCAGAATCAGAAATAATTTAATAATCCCAGGGAGAAATTACTTTTTGTTACATTACTCCATCTGTAATAGAGTGACTATAGGACCAGTTTGATATTACACAATTTCATATAATATATATAATTAGGGGGCCCCCGCTCCATCTTGCCATCAGTTTGGGGGTTCTTGGCCTGGAAAATGTGGAAGACCCCTGTCTTAAACCATCCATGACTATCAGTTCTTTTTGGAGGAGCTGATTGAGGACAATGAGACAGCAGTGAGGTGTGTGGAATCAGTTCTGTTTGAAAAAAAGTAACCCATTATTGAAATTTATGGTGTTTTTGACGGCTGGAGGAAAATGTACAACAGCAGGAATAAAAATAAATGCACAGTTATCAAATTAGACCAATGAAATGTGGAAATGAGTGGGATGAAATGAAAAATGTACAAAAGGAACATGCAAAAGGTTTTCATGAGAAACTACAACAAACCAGGTGCTCCCATCAATAGCAGATAGAGAAACAACTTATTGATGCTGTGGAGAGCACAGATGGTTATAAAGTGTAACAGCTTTTGGAAGGAAGGATCTGAGATTACGCTCCTAAATGGACCTACGGTACAGATGCATTTATTGAAAGGAGCTCTGAAGTTTTTCTGATTCCCTCCACTTGCACTGATTCCAGGGGGTCCCCAAGGATGGAGTCGGCCTTTATCTAGTTGTTGACTGCTGCTCCAACAATCTGCAGCCTAAAAAAATAAGCCCTTGAAAGACATGGGTGGGGTCTGTACATGTAAAGAGTGTCAGTATTCCCTTATTATGGTGGTGATAGGAAAAGCTTGAAGCTAAGATTTATAAAGTGGCTTAGACTGCATCTCTACGAGGGAAAATGTTTTGGTTTGGTAAAAGGGGCTGTTTTTGCAGACAAAGTGGATGGAATATGAAATAAATCTAAAATATATTTACCTTAAGTTGACAGGAGTTTGCAAAGAATACCTAAAATCTTTATACTTTTATATATAAGTTTTTATGAAGAAAGGTTTAAAGATATACAGCAAAAACATCCAATATTCAAACCTGAGGTTGGTTATTAATGTGTTGCCAGTGACCCCTACTGGACAAACCGTTCACTGCAGTTCATTTTATTTGAACAAAGTTTTATTATTTATTTTTTTTTACATTATTGTGTAAATCTAAAATTACTATGAAATAAATATTGTTGTGCCTTATAGGATAAGTTGTAATATGCTGTTTTTTTGGTTTTTTTTTATAATTATTTGCAGACCTTTCTAGCTACATTCCCAAACACTCTGTGGACTTCAACGCCTGGCAGGAAAACAAACAAGAAGACAAAGTTTACCAGGAAGAACCCACATCGCCGCAGATCTCAGAGGAGGTCATGGTAAGGGGAACAACATGGTAACCAAAACCATGGTAACTGTTTGGGTTTGGGATATTTTTCAGCCTGTTTTGTTTTGTTGATTGTTGGTTGTCTTGTTCTAAAAATGTACACTCAATGTCACAACGAAACATTTATCTGGTACAATTCAATGGGAGAAAAAACATGACTTGAAGTAAAGATAGGATGGAGACAGGTTAGGGCGGCTCTTAAATTGCAACAAAAAAGGAACTGACAGACCTTTAAATGAATATTTGATGTGTTAAACTTAGTAGGTGATAAAATTGGAGCCTTTTCTTCCAGACAGAACATGCAGGTTGATTTAAAATCACATTAAACCTTCTACATCAATATGTTGGGATTTAAACCTAAGATGAACTTCCAACCAAAAAACAACTTCAGACATCACAGAATAAACACCATTCTTCCAGTCATGCATGGTGGTGGCAGAGTCATTCCATGGGGCTGCTTTTCTTTAGAGGCAACAGATGTTTCTAAAATTTGCAAACATACAAGTAATATACAAAATATATAAATATAATATAATATAAATCCAAACATACAGACCTAAAATCTCTGGAATGTCTCTACTTTTAGGGTTCCTACAGCATAAGGCGGGGTTAAATTCAAGACTTTTAAAGACTTTTAATGCCACTCTTGAAATAAAATTTAAGACCAAATTCACAAGAAAACCTGCTTAGACAACCTTGGAGCGAATAGTTACCCAAAACATGATATACGCTTCATTTTCTACTCACCTAAGCTTCGAACACTCTGGGGTACTTTTTGATATCTCAAAATGCATCTGGAGATCTGGGGAGGGGAAGCTTCTTTGCTGTCTGCTGACATTCAAATAATGGAGAGTCTATGGTTACGGTAGGCAGAAAGGTCCATAAAGTCCTACAATAAGCGTGTCAATATTCCTCCATACTGCTGCGCATTCCAATATATTCCGTAATTGTTCTGGTGGGTAGCATCCAGAATTTACTCTAAAGCTAAGTCATTTAGAATGTTTTTAGAGCATAAACAGTAGTGTATAGGATTTAAAAGCTAAGCTTCGCGAGAATTCACGCACGCTACGGAAAACAGCCGGCAGACCAAACCGAGGCGAAGTGCGCATTCATCGGGTCGGCAAGAACTCATGCTCTTCCTCAACACTGAAAATTAGATCAGACATTTTTTTGCTCGTTTGTTTCTTTCTTTGCACAGTAAAATGTTAGCACATTTCTTCTTCTCTGCTTTGCATTATCGGGCAGAGCAGGCGGCTGAATGCGCGCATCTGGTTTGGTCTGCCGTGGTTTCCGTAAGCGTCGGTTGATAGTAAGCGGCGGCGCTTTCAGGAAATCCTATACACTACTGTTATGCTCTAAAACATTCTAAATGACTTTTTGAAAGTAAATTATGGGCGCTACCCACTCAGGACACTTGGAATACATTGGACGAAAGCGGTATGGTGTGAATATTGACGCGTTTTTTGTGGACGCATGGACCTTTCTGCACCTCGGCCGCTTCATAGGACCTCCATTATTTGAATGTCAGCAGACAGCGAAAGATGATGCATTTGAGATATCGAAAAGTACCCAGAGTGTTGTTCAGCATGGAGGTAAGTAGAAAAATGAAGGCTATCTGTTTTGGTGTACTATTCCCGTAAAATCATTTATTGTAGACAGCTTTTATTTAGATTACAAAAATAAAAATAATCCTATCCTATTTATGATGTTTTAAAAATTAAGACCTACTGAAAAGACTGATTTAAGACATTTTAATACCAATTAAGGCTCTTAGTTTTATTTTGAAGAATTCAATGCCTTTTAAGACTTTTTAAGGACCCGCTGGAACCCTGCTTTTAGTTTTATTACAAGCCATTTCTGGACAAAAAGACTTTTACGCAGAAAAGTTTGACATCATTTGAAAACCAAATCTTTTGTTTTCCATCCAGCTGACGCCGGCAGACAGCTCCTCCCTGTCCGACTACAGCAGCGAGCCGGCTCTCTACTTCTGATCGCTGCGGACGGCGGCAGCATCTCCTGAAAATCCGGCGGGGATTTCGCCACACGTCCAGGCCCGACTGCAAGCACACGCTGCTCCGACCCCCGCTGTTTTCCTGCCATCGGAGAAGTTTCCAACCTCTTTAGGAGGAAGAAACAAATCGGAATAAAAGAAAGAAGCAGCTGGCCTGTGTTTCCCCTCTTTGATTGCGGACAGTTGATCTGTCCCACACTTTCACTCATCGGTGCCGGAAGTCAGTGTTAGGATTTTCCTCTCCTTTCTGTACAGATTATAAATAGCAGACATACAAACTGAAAAACTACTAAAAATGAAGGTATAAGGGTGCCACGTTTAAATTTTTTTCTTTGGTCATTTGTTTTGTACGTGCATGTTTGTTTTCATGTTTACTGTAAAGCTTCTCTTCGCCTTTCTTTAGTTGGAGGTCTCTCTGCCGTATTAAATTTGCTGGATGTTTCTCAGAGGTGTTTTAAAACCTCCTTTCTTTTGTTTGAAAGGAGTCGATCAAGACGCCCGTCAATCAGTAGCAGCTTTTATTCCGTATCGAACGCTCGGGAAATAAAAGTGACCTTCGCCAATAATAGTAATACAAATAACGTCTGTATGTCCCGAAACTGAATCATCGCTTTGCAGAATGTGTTCATGTGAGCTGTAAAGACAAAAGTTCCGATCTGACGGCTTTTTTGCGACTTCTCGTCTATGCGATCCGTCTTTGCGTGTGTGAAGTAAATCAGGAGAAGCAGGAAAAGCTTCTTACTAGATTTTTTTTCTTCATTTTTTTTTTATTTTCTCCTGTCAGACCTCAAGTACTTTGACATTCCACAGAGAAAGCAGCCATTTTATTTAAGGCTTCTGTGTTGAATGTTATATTAGTGGGAATTAGGCATGGGTTGGATTCAGATTATTGCATCATATTTGCACAATTTAAAGCTATGATATCATAAGAGCCGGTAAAAAGAGAGTGAATAAATAATGGGACCGAGCATAGAACCCTGAGGAACCCCACATCTAAAGATCTCACATCGTTTCTTCTCTTTTTCATCTCATCTACATATTTATTTTGGGATTTGCTTAAACAAGATGAATGAAAATGATTAAACTCTTTATTTAATGCAGATTTTCTAGAACTGATACGATTAAGGAAAATTGGCTTTTTCTCTAGTTTATGATCGAGGTATCCCAACAATATTGCGATGTAAACTGCGGTAACCAGCCCATGCCTAGTGGGAAAGTATGCCGTGAGAGAATGGGCTTGTGATCGTTTATATATATTTTCTTTTCTACCGATTTGTTTTTATACAAAGGAAAGTTTTCAGATGATTTTATTTTTCTTGAACTCATAATGCCAACTGATTCAAATGTTGCCGTTCTGGCCTCGCACTCGTCCGTCCACCAGTGTTTCCAGACTCAAAGATCCATGTAACACTGGTCATTTTTTTCCAGAATCATCTGGAACCTTTTCAGTCCTTGAAGCTGGATTTCTGTTGTTTTCAGTTCAAAGTCCTGGAGTCTTCTTGAATGTTGAATGTCTTTGCACTGTCATGCTTTTTTTTTTTTTTTCAAGCTGCATTTTTGCACCTGATAATTAATGAAGACAGGAAATGGAGGAAATGTGCAGAAGGAGAAGCCGACCCAAAGGGTTCGGTTTGAGGTTGAACCACTAAACCTGTAGGAAACGGAGGCGTAATTATGGACTAGAAACAAGCAGAAGAACATTGAAAGTAAAACTCTCCAGCGGAACGAAATGAATGCACTGCCGATTATCGCCATGTTGGCTTCTGTCTTTAAATGTTTGCCGCAGCCTTGTATTAAAGTCTCATGATTGTCGGCCTCGTCACTGTGACCATACGTCCGCCGCTCCACAGGAGACATGAAGCAGCCTTTAAAATCAACTAAAAGTGTTTAGATCTTTTAGTTGATTTGGATGTTTTGTCTCCATCTTTTTCTGGTACAAACCGGAGCCATGTTTGGCCATAATAAACCAAACCGGGGAGTTTTTTTATTTTTTCCACTTTGACTATTAACAATATTCAAAATGTAATAAAGCATCACTGGTTGTAGGACCTCAATAAATAAAAGCCAGCCGAGGGGTTTCCTTGTTTGATTGGAGGTTATGTTCTGAAGGGGTCAGCTATTGATCCAAATAGGAGGGTCAGAACCCCCCCCAACTAATTTCTAACAGGGTTTATATTCTGTTAGATTTGAGGCTGGTTTATGTACCACTTAACTTTCGTAAAAAACATGCTTTCAAAGTAAAGGGACAAAAAAGTTTTTCTTGAGTAGGAAATGTGGAGGTGGGATGTAAAATCTGACCCAAATTATATTTTCTCTGCAGTTTGCTAATGTTTCAAGTGACTCACGGAGGCTGATGTTATTGGAACTATATTCGGATTAGCCTGATTTAAAGGTGCAGAGTAGGTCGAAGAGGCGGATTAGGCTACCGGGGAAAAAAAATGTTAACCTCGATTTTTATTTTTATTTTATTATTTCAGTAGAGTGTGGGGAAAATTCCGTGAATTCTGACTTTATATCTCAGAATTACTGACTTTTTTCTCTGTGAATTCTGACTTAAATCTCGGGAGTGGCACCCCAATCTCTCCGAATCCTGACTTTTTCTCAGAATTACAGGCTCTAATTCTCAGTCAGAATTCTGACTTTTGTCTCAGAATTCAGTCAGACTTTTTGAGATCAAATTCAGAATTCATGTTTTAAAAAGTCAGAAATTTCATCCTAAAGTCGATGAGCACGCTGAGATTAAAGTCGAAATTCGGACATCAAGTCCCATGTCAAACTGAAAAAGTCAAATTCCACGATCAGTTACCATATTGGCTTCGGCATAAATTGCCCTAATCTGATTGCTGCACTTTTCGGTATCTTCATTGATGCAATCTTTTTTGATACGATGTGGCTTACCACCATGTGGCCAGAATTATGCAGGAAGCAATGTGAATAGGTCTGGAAGTAAAACTAAAACAACTGATTACCGCTACAGTGAGAAATCAATGAATAATAACTAATAATAAACAATAAAAGGATGTAAAGTTGCTGGATTCTTTAATTTTCTTTTGATATGTTGAAGCAGAACTCATGTTTTACTTACCGACTTTGCCAGACTTCCTTTTAGTATTTCCAAAACAGCTTTGCTGTATTGCTCTTCTCAATTTCAGAAGTTCTTCCCCACTAGGACTCTTTGGTTGTTTTTTGCCATTAGTCTTCTCTTCTGTCTTTGAACCTCCATGTTTGGTTTGGAGAGAAAATTACAAACTTGTCTACTGGATTGAGCTGAAGGCTCATCAGGATGACTTCTAGATGCAACCCTTATTATTGGTTGGGGACTTCAGGGAAGAACCAAAAGAATTTTTTTTAATTATTATTACAGTTTACTGTCTGGCAATGTGGCAATAAGAATACTTGTCTTGATGCCAAAAGAGCCCAACAGATTTATTACAAGTGGAGCAGTATGGCGCAAATTGCAATACTGCTACACTTGTTTCATTATTATAATTATGCAGGAGTTTTACAGGTTATATGGACACTGCAATGTAAATAGAGCAGAAAAACAGAAGAAGAAAAGGAAAAAAGAAGAAAAAAAGAGAAAAGATGAAAGAAGAGATAGGAGATAACCAAAAGAATTTAGAAGATTTGGGGTTCCTGACCTGCAGCTTTTCTCAAACTCCTGAATCTCTCCAGTTTAATTCAACAGTTTGACAAACTGAAAAAATTATAAATTTAGCCCCCAAATTGTGTTTTTCTAAAACCGATCATATCAACTTGCCTAATGTGATGAGCACATGAAGAGCAAAGTGCCAGGTACAACAGCTGGACTGAAAATGTAGAAAAAGTTTAATAGAAAAAACAAATGTTCTTAAGAAGATTTACTGATCAAGAACTCTTTAAAATACAAATAAAACAGAAAAATCTGCAGAGGTTTAAGATCTTTTCCAATTTGTAGGAGCCAATTATTTTTTGTTAATGATTAAAAATGTTTTTTGTTTTTGTGCATAATATAGATAAGTTTATTTTACTTTATTATTTAATATCTGTTTTGAGATTATGTTTTTTAGGTTACTTAGTCATGTTCCTTTATTTTTTGGTTAGTTATGATTAATTTAGGTTAATTATTTTTTATAAATAGGGCAGTCAATCGTAGGACCAGCATGCATCTGGGTGGGCGTATGTTTTTTTTTTTTTTTACTAATGTGGCCCAGCTTTGATGACACAAACATACACTTGGCTGCCTATTTATAAAAAATAATCAACCTAAATTAATCATAATTAACCAAAAAAGAAAGGAACATGACTAAATAAAAAAAATATATAATCTCCAAACAGATAAAGTAAAATAAACTTAGCTAGATTATGCACTAAAACAAAAAACTTTTAATCATTAACAAAAAATAATTGGCTCCTACACATTTCTTTAAAAATTTTTCAACCAGAAAATTATATAGATTATAGTTATGAAGAGCAGATTTCCATACGACATCAAAATGTAACAAGACATAACAAGTAATAACTTTTAAGGAACCGATTAACTGGTTGTTGTGAGATTTTCTCTGGGTAACAGAGTAAAAGGGGCCTGGATACAAATATGCATTTCAGATATAAAACATATTTGAAAGAAAAGCTTATTTTCGTCATTTTCTATTTAATCATTACACAATATTCCTAATCTGAGCTGGATTTTATTCAGCTGTATGACAGTAAATTAGTATTTTTTTTTAACACATTTAATTTATTTTATTAATTTATTTTAAGGTGACAGTGTACATTAAAAAGCATTCCTGCAAATGCACCAGAATTAGCCAAAAGGCTATTTTTCATCTGTTGTCCCTGGACAGATCTTAAAATTTTCTACCTAAAAAAACACAACAGTAAGCATTTTACAATGAAAAATACTAAAACTAATAAAAACAGCTATAACTCTTTAAAACTGATTTAAAATACAGAATAAGTGTTCGTTTGTAAGTTATGAGGAACCACTGCTAAAAAAAGGCTTAATGAGTTTCCCCTCAATTAAAAAAAATCCTAAATCACATTTTCCTCTTTAGTTAAGCATGAAATCACCGAGAAAATCCACTAAATGTGCTTTTAACTAAAACAAAAAAGTGCAAATTCTAAAATTAAATGATAAATCTTCTGCAGTTTGTTGCGTTAGATTTTATTTGGGGGTATCATAGTTAAGTGGGGTGAATATTATTTCACCCCACTGCGTCAGACCAACACTAGTTCTGAAGCAACAACAGAAACGTAGAGCTTGAGTTAATAATTTGATTTAGAAGCTTTTAGAGTTTGTTTTCTGAGCTGCTGTGGAGTCGTGGCCCGTCTGACGATCCATCGCAATGATTGATGGTCCTTGATGACACCAGCAGAAAAAAACCAAACATGTTGGTTCTGATTCAGCTGTGTACGTCTCCTCCCGTCACACAGTGTGATAGAAGCTCCATCCATCCGTGTTCATCACCTTCCTGTCTGTAAACCTTCATTTGCTTGATGTCAACTTACTGTCTACAATCTGATGGGGGGGGCAAGGGGTTAAAAAAAACAAAGATGTCATACTTGTACAAAAACAGAGCTGAATAAATAGACAACTTGAACAAAAGAAGGTGTTAACGAGTCTGTTTTGTCTGAAAGAGACACTGGAGATATACAGTTAAAAATCAAACATTTATTGCTTTACTTTGTTTTGATAGAAAACCCTGAGCTGCTTTGATGAGCTCTGATAGCTCAGTGTGAAAACCAGCCGATCCCAGGCTGTTCTCTACATCCAGTCTGTTCCTCTGCTTGGTTCTGATGTGGGTCACAGCTAAAGGTGAACCCAAAGAAAAGCTTACTTTTTGTTTGATAAAAGTTTTTTTACATTTTCATTTGGATCCTAATAAACAAAAACAGATCCCAGCCCAATTTTATTTTCCTACCTAAGAATATATTTTCATGAACCCCTTGCAATGCACTCTGGGATCACTAGGGGTAGGCGTGGGAAACACTAATTTCATTTCACATTGTCTTGACATTACCCTTTGAAAATCCTGGATCCACCTCTGACCTTCTACATGCTTTTCAGTTTTATCTAAAAAACTGAAAAACATGTTGCCAGCAAGGTGTTTCTCAAGCTGCAGTTTCCTGCCCTCCTCCCCTACACTACAGCATTACCACATAAGATGATCTTAGACCCTCTCTGGTCATCATATGTCAACATAAGAATGTCCATTTGGCTGACTTAGAAAGAAGGTGAACAGATAGAGAAATTACCAGATATAACATTTATTTAAAACAGAAAATAACATAAAGAGAAATGAATCTTCAACAATTTGGTGGTCTAAAAAGCACTTCTCTAATAAACTACATTTATGCAATATTTGGGCTAGGCTATATATGACAAGCAAGCAGGTCCTGGCCGTCACTTTGAACCACTCCCGCCACCAAAACAGTGGAACGCCAATATCTCCTCCTGTGTCACGTTGGTTTTTAAAATGTTGTAAAAACTCTGTATATATATTTCTGATCTAATCTAACATGCTTTCTAAATCTGCCCATACATCACTGAAGTAAAAGAAAAAAACAAGTAAACCATTATATGTCAAGACTGGAATAGATAATAATAATAATCATTGTTGCAGTCATAGATATAAAGAAATAAAAATAAAAAAAAAAGTCAAAAGCATAAGTAGAACCAGGCTCAGTGTGAGCGGCCATCTACTGAGGCCGACTGGGGTTCAAGGAGACAGAAGCAGACATAGAAAAGAAGCATAGATACAAAGGCAACTGTCAACCAGCTCCACAGGCGCCCCGGCCCAGGAAACACACAGCCAGGCAGACGGCTCCGAGCCAGCTCCCATGTCAGAGGATGAGATGAGAGCTACATCTCAAGTTAGTCACAGTCAGAGAAACAGGACTGCATACAAAACAAACAAAAACAAACAAACAAACAATGTCACTGGATCGTCTCAATGCCCTGGCCATGCTCTCCATGGAGAAGAACCTAATCAAAACCATCCTCCCGTGCAGAGTGGCGGAGGCATCAGTCTAAGCAGAGATGCTCAGACCTCCCCATCCACACACACCCTCCTCTAGCTCCTCTGAGGGGACCCGGAGGCGACACCAGGCCAGCTCAGAGACATAGTCCCTCCAGCGTGTCCTGGGCCTTCCACCAGGCCTTCCTTCCAATGGGACATGACTGGAACACCTCCCAAGAGAGATGACCAGGGAGGCATCTCGAACAGATGCCCGAGCCTCCTCAGCTGGCTCCTTTCGACATGGAGGAGCAACGACTTCACTCACAACTCTAACTGAGCACCTAACACCTATCTACCTGCTCACATAAAGGGTCCACACTTTTTATTTTTTCCCAGTGGCCCTAACTCTCTTCCGTAGCTTATGCTTTTGTCCAGTAGCTGTGTTGCACAAGCCCATTTCTCCTCGTGCACGCTTCATTTAAAAAGTTGCTGTTTGCATCACTTAAAGAAGCTTAATTTTTCCACTATGTTAGGACGGCTTTACGAAACATATCACCAGAATGATTGACAATTAGGAGGACTACTTATTATAATGATCCGACTGAAAAAGAACATCCTCCACTGTACCTTTAAGTAGAAAGTGTAACGGAGGATCCTGACTTCCTTGATGTTTTCCCAGACAGGGCGACTCAGGAGTTTGTGTTTTCATTCATTAGCTTGAGGACAAAGGGAGTTTAACAATAACAATTAGGATATGCCAGGATTGTACCACTTTAATTAGATCTGCTCAACTTACTACAAACACGTTAGGCAGTTATATCTGTTTTATTTCTTTTTATATTTCTATTGCTCACTGTAAAAATCTTACTGTTATGTTTTTTAGGTGGACAATTTTAAGATCTGTCCAGGGTTAGGGCTAACCCTGCTGCATTTGCATCAGTGCTAGTTAATGTACACTGCCCCTATGAAATAAATAAAGAAAATAAAATTTTTAGGGATGCACGATATTGGTATTTTGGCCGATATCCGATATGCCGATATTTTAAAACTCATGTAGCCGATAACCGATATCGATACTGATGTTAAAGCTGGACAAAAATAAGTAGTCATTGAAAATAGCAGTTTTGTTATCCATTTCTGACACTTTGAAAAATAATATACTCAAATATATTTTTATATGCTGATATCAAATTGATTTTTAAAAACGCGGTATCGATCTATTTTACTTTCAAAATCTCGTGAAATTTCATCGTTCTGTTACAAACGCGGTATCGATCTATTTTAATTTGAAATGTCATCGTTCTGTTACAAACTCTCGTGATATTTTGCAAATTCTTGTGA
>JAGKQL010000022.1:1621340-1705944 GCA_018398635.1 Cyprinodon brontotheroides | reverse complement strand
GCATCATTGGTAACCCCTCCCTCCATTTTTACTTTAATACAATTTTCATCTAACATCTTGTAGTTTCATCCCTGTAGCAAGAAGGTTATGGGTTTGATTCCCAGCCTGGGGTCTTTCTGCATGGTGTTTGCATGTTCTCCCTGAGCATGCGTGGGTTCTCTCCGGGTACTCCAGCTTCCTTCCACAGTCTAAAAACATGAATGTTAGGTTAATTAGCTTCCCTAAATTCTCCTTAGTGTGTGTGTGAATGGTTGTTTGTTCTGTTTGTCTCTGTGTTGCCCTGTGATGGCGACCTTTCCAGGGTGGACCCGCCTCTCAGCTCTAGACAGTTGGAGATAGACACCAGCACCACTCACGACCCCAACTGGGATAAACTTGATGGAAAAATGGATCTTGTACTTTCCTATTTTTTGCAGTTAACTACAAAAAAATGAATCTCCAAGAGCATCCTTAATATGTAGTTAACTACAAAAAAAGGAAAGTAAAAAATGTTAGATGAAAATTGTATATAGTAAAAAAGGAGGAATGGGTTACCAATGATGCATTCAAGTAAGAGGGAAAAATTAGATTTTATCACTATCCATCCATCCATCTATTTTAACATTAAATATTGCATGATCTTAAAACTTGATCATATACGTTTTTAGAATCATGTCCTTTAAAATGAAGCCTAAAGAAGAAGCTTTAAAATCAGAAAAAATAATAATCTCAGCTGAAGTTTCCTCTAAAGCTGCAAAACCTTCAACAGATTAGGAGAATTTTAGCAGCATCGCTTTCATCCAGTTTCTTCACAGAAACGAAGATGGATGTTTTATAAAAGTGACTAAATGTTACGACTGTGACAGATGATTATAGCCACATCGTAGCCCTGTGCACAGAGTTAGATGCTGATTTTAACCCTAATCTGTGAGGATTAATCAGATTGTCCGGTGCTGTCCTGAAGGTAAAGAGGGGAGGAAATTAAAAACCAAAATTAGATCTTTTATACACTCAGTATAATGTTTGTCTAACACAGAATGAATGTAAAATCATTTTACAATGATAATTTACCGGGAAGCATATTTAAAACAGAAGCATCCGTTCATCCCCCTTAGAAACAGAAGTTAAAATGAAAAGTAGTTTCCTACATTTGACAAGTTCGTTGTTGTAGGTCTGAAGAGCCGCTGCCTTTTGAGTCATGGCGCTTTACGCGAACTTTCCCTTCGTAATCAGCTAAATTCGCCTTTTAAACCGACGGCTAATGTTTCTATAGCTGTGTGAGGATAAACAGCAAACGGAGAAAAGTCAACTGACGCGCTCGTCTTACCGCCGCAAAGCTTCTTCTTCTCTCGTTTAAAGGCGGTTGCCTTTTACTTCTTCTTATGTTTTTTATTGGCGAGTGGCAACCAAATTAAGGTGCATTTACCGCCACCTACCGGACTGGAGTGTGACTAACAATGATGTCACAGGGAAGTTATTAATTCATACCTCAATTGTATGCACGAATCTGTATATTATCTATACATATAAATAAATGTGTGTATATTCACGTGCATACGCACACTTATATTATTCATTTAAATACAATTAAATAATCCAGTATAAAAAAAAAAAAAATCTAATTAACTGATTTCTAGCAGAATTAGATTTACTTCCTAAAAGGTTTATCATTGAAAATCCAAATTTTTTCTCTATTTAGTGTTGACTTTAAATGCTGACGTTCCTGTGAATACTTATTACATTCTATTAACATATGTTCCACTGTTTCCATCTGATTACAGTGCTTACAAGCCCCTGTGTCATGGTTACCTAATCTGAAAAGAGAACTATTAAGTCCAGTATGACCAATTCTAAGTCAAGATATGACTGCCTCTATTTTCCGCCTTCCTTTTGTACAACTATAACCCCCCACAGTCTTTTGAATTTTATAAAGATCTCTACTAGTGTCATGATTATCCCAATGTTCCAGCCAAACCTTACAGATTTTATTCCAAATTATAGATTTGCCCTCACTTTTGCTTAATGTCACTAAATGACTTGTTTGTTCACATACTGTTTAAAAAAATGCTATTTAGCTTTATTAAAGCACCATCATGTTATTTTGAGTTCATCTTGTCTTAATAAATTATATTTAATGATTGTGCTAACAGGATAATGATCCCTTCCTATTGTAGACTCTCCTCTCACACACTATTCACAAGAGCTAATGATTGAACTGGATTCTAATGTTAAATCAAGACATGACAAAGTTCCTTTATCTATGTCAATTCTTGTTCCCTGACCATTATTAAGGGACAGCAGTGACCTTTCAACCATCATTTCTTCCACTGTTTTACCATTATTTTCCATCTGTCTGCTTCCCCATAGGCTATTATGTGCATTGAAGTTACCACACCAAACTTTTCTTTTTTTAATTGATCCTGAAATGTTATTAAATATCTCACTTTCTAACTTTTTACATGGTTTATGATAGTTAAGAATCCTAATATTACCATTTTTTTCTAATTTAAATATCTCTACACTTGACCAGGTACTTGATGTTCTTTATATCCCAATCCATCTTTAATGAAAGCTGCAAAACCTCCTCCATTACTATTGTTACTCCTATGTCTTCTGACTGAACTGTAACCTGGTGTTTTAATATCTAAAGATGTTTTAACCAAGTTTCCTGAACACATAACATCTGGAGCTGTTTCTAGTTCATGAACATATATTTTTTTTAATTCTTGGCCATTAATTATGAGACTTCTAGCATTCCATTGAAGAATATGTAGCACCATTTTATTTTTTTAAATCCTTTTCTCGATCATTTTCAGCTAAGCTCAGAAGTTCGTGAATTTGATCCGCTTGGACCTCTTTCATGTCCAGGAACCGTCCTGCTGCTTCTACAGTCGTTTAGATTTGATCACTTTTCTTTTTCATTTGCACTGTAACATTCATAATGTGACAAATACATGCCACAAAGTTATCTGTTTTCACCAACATTGTATTTTCATCTACATTAAATTTATGCTTGCATGCATAGCGTTCATCTGTCGAATTGATAATGTTTTGATTCTGTTTTCTTTGTGAGTCATTATTTTCCTGATTTATCTCTCCTTGACTTGTTTCTTAATTCCCCAAGTTCTTTGTACTTTCTTTTCTAACTTTCTTTAATGCCTCAGCATATGAAACCTTCTCTGTTATTTTTATCCTTTGTGCTTGTCTTGCCTCCCTCTGTTATGCATCCACCATATGCTGCACTATGTTCTCCCCCAAAGTTAATTTCAATTCAATTCAGTTTATTTCTATAGCGCCAATTCACAAAACATGTCATCTCAAGGCACTTTACAGTTCACCAGATCATATGGTCGAATTTATTAAAAGTTTTCTATCTATGAAAAACCAGCTAATTGCATCACTCATTGACTGCAAATGCAATCCCTCACACTAAGCATGCTTGTAGCTGACAGTGGAGAGGAAAAACTCCTTTTAACAGGAAGAAACCTCCAGCAGAACCAGGCTCGGTGTGAGCCGCCATCTGCCGAGTCATTCCCACTGGGGTTCAAGGAGACAGAAGCAGAGACACAATAAGCAGCTGTAAAAGGCGGCCCCTTCCAGGAAGATGTTACAACATTTAACTTTGCCATTTTTATCACAATTTTCATATTCATGTCCACCTCCACACCTTGCACACCTTATTTTCCCTTTGCACTCCTTAGCTACATGACCCATTCTTTGACAAACAAAACATCTTATTGGGTTGGGACTGTACTCTCTCACCCTGAAGTTTATATAGCTAATGTGCACAGATTCTGGAATCACATTCTCAAACTGCAATATAATTGCGATGCTGTCTTTAACAACTCCATTTCATTTTGATTTTATTCCTTGTTACTTCACTTATTTTTCCTCCTTTTATTTATTGTTTGATTTAATCAACAGTCATGTCAAGTGGAACACCTGAAATGACTCCTCTTAAACTTGCAGCTGCGCCAGGGATGTATGTGTTGACTTTTTCACTTACAAAAGTTGTCATTTTGAGAATCTGTTCTTGTTGTTTTTTTGTTAATGGCAGAAATTGATATCTTATGGTTGTTTATTGTCCTGGCTGACTGGATTCTTCCAATTTCCTTCTCAATTGCTTTAGTTACTGTTATCGGATGTAAGTATCTTTCCTCTTGTTTAAACTCGACTGTAACTTTCCACTCCTCTTCCCCATTTGCTTGGTCTCCCTGCGCTTGTATTCTCAGACTTTTATTTGTCTTTGTCTTTTTACTTCTTTCCTCTCTAACCTCACTCCCATCTGACCAAATTCTATCTCTTTCCTCTCTTCACCTAATTTCATGCTTTCTTCTTGAAGACCTAGACATCCTCCACTCCATTTCCTCTCCACTATTACCACCTGATGTGGAAGCCATAAAGCTACATTCAATGTACAGTTCATGCAATCCACCAAAAAGTTTTCAACTCCTACCAACTTCGTACTCCGCTCGCAAACCTCACGTGGCCCAAGGTGGTTGCCTAGCAACTGTTTGGTGTCTAATATATCAGCTTGGATACCACTGATCTCTATTAATTCACTGAATTTCTGATAGACCGAAAAAACCGAAGTCACCTACCACCATCTTGGTACTCCTCATTTTCATGGATTTGCACCATAAAAATGCCTGTTACGCAGAGGTATCAAGTAACGAAGTACAAATACTTTGTTATTGTACTTAAGTACACTTTTTAGGTATCTATACTTTACTCAATTACTTATTGTTCTTCCTACTTCTTATGTCTACTCATTACCTTTTCACAGAATCTGTAGGAAAGCAGGTAAACTGAATTTTGGCTCCTTAATTGTGACAAGTAGTTGAAGCTATTGTGAACTTGACAGGTTGTGAGATGAACCCCTTGGTTCAGAGGGTTCAGTATTCATAACACACAGGGATAATTCTTCAGGTGTACAAACAAATGGGATTAGCAGGAATCTATAATTGGGCAACTGAGACTTGATTGATGCCATGGAATCAGAAGCAGAAGACAGGATCTGAAGGTCAGACTTGAATCAACTGTTAAGGCACAGAAACATGGTGAAACATTGGGAGACAAGATTCAGACTGACAAATACAAAGCAAAGGCAGGAGGTAGTAATCTGGAAATAGAGGCAAGGTTGAGGTCCACAGATCAAAGATCAAAAGCCTGTAGAATATCTGAATAGGAAAAAGGGAAAGAGGGAAATCTGGAAGGCAAAAACTTGATCAAGATTGGACAGGGAAAGAACGCTGGATATTTTCTTACACAATGGCATTCGATAATCTGGCTTAGCTTGTATTTCAGAATTCAGTATGAATTCAGTGAAACCTGGAATACAGCTGTTAACAGTGATTCAGTCAACTGCACCACAGAGGAGCAGACAGACAGGCCAGAATCTTGACAATATCATTGTTTCAATATTTTTATTCGGTCCAATTTTTATGTTCAATGCTCACTTTTTTTTGTAAAATACATCATACAAATTAAGAAATGGGGCTTGGGTTAGTTTTAAAAGGTTAAATAAAAACAACTGTCCTTGGATCATAACAGATAATAGACTTATCAGCAAGACATCTAAATAACTGATACAGTTTGATTTGTTTTACCTGCTCAAGAATAACATGAGAAATCAATTTTTAATAAAACAAACCTATTTTTGATAATAGAATTGTTAATCATATATCCAAAACTTAAAAACAGTTTGGTATACATCCTTATTAAAATAATGCCATCTGTTTTACTAAATGATTTGAATAATATATAAATATATTGGAACAGGGTTTGGGCCAATTTCTTGTTGAAACAGTTCCTATGAATGAACAAAGGGCTTCTTAAAATTTAATGACTATAGTATGGAGGATAAATATGGAGGATAAAAAGTGCCAAAATTAAATAAATAAATACAGCATTAAATAAATAATTAAATGTGTCATTAAATAATTAAATGTGTCATTAATTAATTTAAACTAACCCATCAAAGTTAGGGGGCGGTTAAACGCGAATCAAGTCTCATTAATCGATTTGCTTCGCCTTAATGTGCAGGGTGACCAATCAGGTGTTAGATAACCGCCCCCTAACTTTGATGGGTGAGTTTGACAGATTCTTTTAATGGTTTCGATGCACTGCGACACAGGACTATGAAATAATTAAATGCACACTGAAATAATTATTTTTTTTTTTTAATAAAATGAAGACGTATTTTATTAAACTAATAACACATTTATATATTTAATTCCTTATTTATTTAATGAATTACACATCTAATTAATTGTTTATTGCTGTATTTATGTATTTAATTGTGGCACTTTATATTAGTGACGGGGTTTTAATTAATGAATGACACATTTATTTATTTAATTCCTCATTTAATTAATTATTGACACATTTAATTATTTATTTAATGCTGTATTTATTTATTTAATTTTGGCACTTTTTACCCTCCATATAAGACATGCAATATCAGTTGCATTAAAGAAAATGCCTATTCAAGCAATGTTGCTTATTTATATTCAAAGAATCTGGCAACTCTAGCTGTGCCAATTTTTTTCTTTTGTTTGATTTTATTTGTTCGTAATAAGTTTTTTGTAACTATAAATATTTTTCGACAAACACATAAACCGATTGGGCTGGCAAGTCAAATCTGAATCATGATTTAACTGCAGATGAGGCCTCCCAAAATAAGTCCAGGAGCCAAAATTGGCCCCCAAATTGCACTTTGGATATCCTTGAATTAAATTATGCCAATTTATTACCGGTACGTATCTGTTATCATCAGCTATCCAACTTAATTACTATTTTTTCTTCAAATGTCCAACAGTAAATTTTTTATTTTATTTTTGTGTTTGTTTTAATCGGTCTTATCTAAGGTGTGGTGTCACTGATTGCAAATCAATAGATGTGACATCATCGGCAGTGGGCGGAGCTAACGTCCAGGCACCATGGCTTCGGTAGAAACCGAGGTGAGTAAGAGAGCTCTTTCTACAATTAACATGTCTCAGTCGGCTGCTCTTCCTCTGCACTTATAGAGATAATTTCGTTTTCCTAAATTAGGGAAACGGACGATAGATGCGCAGGTTGCCAGTGTTTTGCCAGGGTTTCACCGCCAGCTTGTCGGTGCCAGCTCGCAGTCTTGTGCTTTTGTGCCGGAGGACAACTGAATTTGCAGGAAGATGCTGTGCCCCGGAACATGAATAATGTTGGCTGACGCGTTGCTCAGCTATCAGGCTAGGCTTATTTATACACGGTCCCGGTTGATGTCCCTATCCCTAAAGCTTTGGCCACCTTAAGCTGCTCGTAATAAAAATTACAGACGTTTATCTTGCATCATGAACCGACGTTATTCCCAGATTTTAGCTCAGTTTTCTTTCGGTGGCTAACCGGCGGGCTAATTAAGAATGCTGCTCTGCTAGCTAGCAGCGATGCTAGTTAGCAGACTGCTCTCTAACAAATCTAACCGCCAGAGTGGTTTGCATTGAAACGTGTATGCCTTAATAAAAAACACGTTAGAGTTTTATATTGATTTTTTTTTTGCCTGCTGCTGGTTTGAGAGTGTTGTCTTTACTGTGGGTAATAGCTCGGAAGCTAACCGATTAATGAATGCAGCTGTAGCAAGGCGCCAGCTATGAAATCTTTTATTTCTGTACGTTGTCATCGCTTTATCCCATTTTGAATAATTGGTTTCCTTTAACTTATCCTTATTTGAAACGTGAATGTGGATTCAATCATGTATTTATGCTCACTTAAGGTTTAAAAAAGTGTTAGGATTTTTCATATACTTTATTTTCATTTATATGAAATTTACCATTGCAAATAATAAAAAATAACGCCTGCGATGATAAAGAAACTTTAAAGACAATTTAATGTCCAGGGATTATTTTTTGAGCTTTAGTTTTTGTTTTCTTTTTTATTTTAATAGATATTAATGTGTAATGCACGATCTTTGTCATCAGGGGGCGCTCAAACAGCATTCTGATTTCAGTGTAGATTTACTGGTGCTGGAGCAATTTCCAGGTGACTTTAATGTGGTGTTAAACCTTTAACAAATTTGACAATTTCCAGTCTGATATATGTTTATATTGTTTAGTCCTGAAACAATTAATCGGGTTAATTGACATTAATGGATTATTTTAATAATTGTCAACTAATACAGTAACTGATTAATCATTAACAAGAGTATAGAGACTGTGAAATATGCCTTTAGCTGACAGAGGAACCCAAATGAAGCAGTAATTATATCAAAATTATAAAAAAGAAATAACATTTTGGGTTTAAGATAACATATTTTTTTTTTCATATTTCAATTCAATGCAAAAGCAATCTAGAAATTAGTACCAGTAATGTCTTAAGTGTATTTAGCCTTAATTTGAGTAGGTAAATAAAATAGTTTGCCAATAGAACAAGTGTTTTTACTCTTAAAATAAGATGATCAGATAACATGCACTTGAAATGAGACAATGCAATTTATTTTTTTGTGTTTTGTTTTTTACTTCAAATATAAAATCGTATTCTTCGATTGACAAAGACAAAATTCACTTATTTTAAGAAAAGATTACCTATTTAGATTTATATTTTTTGCAGTGTATGTGTTCTATCCAGAATGCCTCAAGTGGAAAAGTTAGTTTCACTAGGTTTAATTTCGTTAAAAAAATCTTTAAGGAACCTTTGGCTATCCGATTATTAATCGATTAATCAGAAATATAATTGACAGATTAACCGATCTGCAAAATAATCCTTAGTTGAAGCCCTAATTCTGACTGCATAGTAATTAAACTCCTTAATAATTTTATACATATAGCAATATGGTTAAGAATAAAATTGTGTTATTGCGTTCAGCATGTTTATAAAACGTTTAGTAAAGCTGTGAACTACAAATGTTAATTCATTTCTGAGAGCTCTTAAAAACCAGAAAATGTTCTTTACATTTACAGATACATTGAATATTTAACATCAATAGATGTATAAAAGAGGGCTTTCTTTAAAACAGGCCCCCCAGTTATAAATTTGTGCTCATGTTCTGCAAGAAATACAGCAGATTCTCTGAAAAGAACCATGGAGACGTATGAAAAACAAGTAAAAAGTAAAAAGCTCAATTTTTTCCTTCGAAGATGGGACATAGCTTTAACTTTATTCTTCATAATTTTTAATGTTAATTTTGTTCATTATAGGTATGAAGCAGGGACTTATTTTTTAACCAGTGTTGCTGCATTGACTGAATCCTTCATACTTATACTTTTATTGATACTTAAAAGTTTTCACTTTACAAGCACAATTTGGTTGGTTTTAATGAACTCCTAATGGGACTCAAAAAGCAGGTTTTGTTGCGATTAGTCCTGCATTATATTAACGTTAGAGACGCAATGTCTGGCGCTTGCAACATCTCAGGGGCCTGCTTGGATTTTGTGCATATCTACCATTATATACCAAGTGTAATATACTGTAACTATCGATAATGCCCACACCTGGGGAAGATTTTTTGGGGATGAAAAGTTGAAGCTCATGAGGTGAGGTAAAAAGGAGTCAGGCAATTTGGGTAATCAATATCATTACGGGTTTTAGCAATACTATAAAGAAAATATATATTTTCTAGGGGTGGAACGATTCACAAAATCCGCGAGTTTCTCGCGGGTCACGGTTTTCGTTCGGTATATGTTGATTGTTACACCGAAATCCCATAAAAATTTATGAAATTAATGAAAAAAATCTCCCAAAAAAAATAATGGATTGTAATTATTTTTAATGATCCATGAAACCCTGGATCATTTCCGCGTATGTATTTAATCATTCGCCGCATGCCCTCTACCATCTCCAAGGACTCAGAGGGGGAGCGGACGAAGCCACAGTGGGGGGGCTGTAGGCTTTGCTTTGAGCAGCCGGTCTGGCAGCTGCAAGGGCGGCAGCGGGGGTTGCTGACGGAGTATGAGGGATTTCGGGGTTAGCATGACATGTTGCTGTTAGCATAAACAAAACATGTTGCACAATGCTTGCACACTGTTGCACTTTATCCACAACTTTCTTCCTGCTTTGCGTCATCGTAGGTTACTCTAAATGCAAAAGTGGTCCCATACAGCAGACCTATAAAGTGCTGCTGGCTGCTGCCTTCCCAACTCCTGTTCTTAACCACTCGCCATACCCACACAATTCTCTACAACAACTGATTTTTTTTCTGCTACCACGGACTGCTACGCTGCTTCGCTTCTTCTTCTTCTTGTTTACTACTGGTGGTTGGCTTTGGTCGCGCAGTACCGCCACCTTCTGCTCTGGAGTGTAAACGCTTCACCTATGAGAAAAAGCAGCAGCGCATGAACAGGACAGAAACACACGCGAACCGAACCGGGACAGTCGAACCGAACGGTTGGGACGGTTTTTCATAAATCGCGTCCATCCCTAATATTTTCTATGAAATCTTGCCTCAGTGGCCATATTGTAAAATGGTATTGAGTTAATCCCTTTTAAATAATATGTTAAATTTTTGTGTCATTAATCACAGCTAATTATAAAATTATTTCTTAATTAATTATAATTAAAAAAATATTTATTGATACAAAATTACTGCTACAATAAATGATAATCACCTTGGACTTCTGTCTTTGGATTTAATATTTTAAACATGTTCTTTACAAACAGTAAAAGCAGCTTAGCTGATATTAAATATCTTATGTAATTCAGTGAGAAAATGTTTTGGTATTGGACTGCTCATATAATCGCTACTCCCAAGATTTTAAAGTAATGTTTTTTTGCAAATTATGGCTAGTCAGTATAGGAAAGCATTAAACATAATATAATATTGAGATGTTGTCAGAATCCTACAGTATGACCTATGATGAACATACAAAAAAATAACATTTTATTTATTTTTTTGTTGAGTGGAGTTTTTCACATTTAAAGACGTATTTATTTAAGGATGTTAATTAATTAGGAGCTTTGTTTAAAAAAAAAATAGCTGAAAAAATTATTAATAGTGTAGTCAATTACTATTGAAAGGAATCGATGGCTGCAGCCTTACCAAACATAAAACAGGCCTGGGGAGCCTGTGTGTAAGCTGATTATTAATTGATTAATAAAAAAATAATTGACAGATTTATCGATTTGCAAATTAATCCTTAGTTGCAGCCATAGGATCCATAGTATTACATTTGAATGGTTTGAATGTATCGTTAGAAAATCGTGTTTTTGGGGTCAATCTTAACCAAATTGTCCAATTTGGTTTCATCCTTACTGGTGATTGTAAAGTATTTTACACCTCTAATGGCCTCACCTGTGGCAGGATAAGATACTGTGTGTGAGTTTCCGTTGCTGTTTATGACCTGCAGTAACTTGTTGCCAACGGTGTGTTCGTTATCTATTACAGCTGCATGCAGCAATGCTGTTTTTTTCTTCTTTTTTTTTTTTTATAGTTTTGCATATTTAATGTTTCTCTTTTGCACAACCGTTAGACCAGAAAAGGGGTGGTTTCCCTTTAATGTCTGTTATTTTTTTGTAAACATGGCATTACAAATGATGGAGGGGCCTAGTTTGTGAAAACAATTTTGTGAAAGAAGCTTTTATGTGAAACCCAGAAGTTTCTGGGTAATTTTTCTTATTTTGACTATTAAACTGAATCCTATATCTGTACTAAACTTAAAATAGTGCAAAACTATTTTGATGTTGGTTTGGAAGTACTTTGGATTAGAGCCGACCAATATGGGATTTTGAAGGGTCGATATCTATATTGGGGGCCGATATGTCCAATATATATTGCCCGTTATCAGTTATTTGCTTATTTCTGATATATATTGGTTGGAATATAGAAAAAAAAAAAACTGAACATGGACGTACACAGGATATGCACTGTCCAACTTTATCCCAACTCAAATTCCTATAATAATCAAAAAGTTGATTCTACACATAAAAACAAACATAGAACTATATAATTAAAATAAGCAGCTGCAGTTTGAACAGTGTCGCCATAAGAATATAAATACAATCCATTTTTGAGGAGCTGTTTAGATATTGCCTCTAATGTGCAATGTTTTTTCTGCTTTACTGCTTCTGGAGGCCTGACTTACTGCAGATGCTGTTCCATCCTGCATAAAGTGGTTCCAAGCCTGACTTTTCCCCTCTACCTATGTAATGAATATATATATACATTTAGTGTATTTTCCTAATTAGATTTCCATTCTACAGTTGAGCATTTAAAATGAAAACAAGCGGTTGCATAAAGCTTAAAGTGATAACAGACTTGTGTTTTGTAAGTGATGCAACTCATTCACAAAAACACCTCAAAAAATAAATTTGTCATATTTACAAGCAACTAAAAAGTTCCTCCTCCACTAAACACAAGGGACTAAACTAGATTTTAGCAGCAATGCTGCAGCTTTTAAAACATTCAAACAAGATAACAACTTAAGTTGTAAATTAAGTTGGAGCCTTTTAAAAATGAATTTAATGAAAACATTAACTTCTGACCTTTCAGTACAGCCTGCATGCCAACAAGATGTGTAGTGGGACACAATCTTAGAATCTTATTTTCCTTTTGAAATGTTATTTATTTCCCAAAGGACTAGAACTTACATAGAACTAAAATGCTAGCGCCAAGCTAGCGCATATAAAACTCGTCTGCTTTCCTTAATTTAATGCACCCTAACAGGGTGTTTGCATGAAAACCTTTGTGGCCATTGGACTAAAGTGTAGTTTTACAAAATAACAGCTTAACATGGAGTGAACTGCATACTTTCTACCTCTTTGTCCACCTCCATGCTTATGCTAGCAGCAGCTGTGTGAAAGGCAGATTAGACTTCTGCAACCGCACACATCAAATGTAGCTTGGGTCTGGTCACGAACAAGTTTTGCTGGTATGCTTCTGACGCACAGCAGTTTCGTCACGAGAACTTCAGCGGCGCTGGTGGGAATGTTTATCTTCCAAAACAACAATGGCGTGTCTGCAAAATATCAAGGTCATGGAGATGGATCTAGAGTTGCTAGACATCAAAGAGGAACAGGTTCTGTTAACGGAGTTGGCAAAAAGACAGATTAACCTTTCGTCGTATTTGTCCATTATAGTTGTTCCTCAGTTTTAAAAAAAGGTGCGCCCCGGCACCAAATCGAGAAGAAAAACCACACAGACAGCCGGAATGGGATGCCGTATGACCAATCACAGTTGCTTTTTGTCTGCACACTTCCGCTTGAGGTCTGCGCTGAGGTTTGCGATTGTCCGATGTGTAGTCAGGATTTTTTTTAGGTTTGCAACGACGGTTGCAGAAGCTCTGCGAGGGGGGCGTGGTCCCGCACAGAGACAGAGTTTGGTTGCAGAGGCTATGCGTCAGAAGCATAAATTGGCCTTGAGTGTTTTTGTCTGTGAGGAGAGGCGGAATGGAGAAGCTCAGCTCTCAGGAAGGGAGGGGCAAAGGAGCAGAATCAGCAGCCCAGCAAAGCTTATTTCTGTTGTTTACAGCAAAAATAGAATTTTTATATTGGGCAAATATTGGCTCAAGTCGATTAATGAGGCTTAAGCTAATTCCAGTCTGTCTGTCGGGCTCTACTTTGGAGTTTCGTTAAGGGAAATGTGTAAAAATATTACAGCACAAGATTGCTTTTTGTAAGTTCCTACAGATTGAAGAAATGCCCACTTAGCCCTCGCTACTTTTATATCCTGTTGATAAATTAGTTTGCACGTGTCTAAATTTGCATATTTGTTTATATTGGAATTACGCTGGTCAACCGGCGGTCCTCATTAATAAGCTGATTTTCACGTGATTGGCAACCAGCCAATCGTTATGAAGACAACTGATTTTAAGTGCCAGTCTTTCGTTGTTAATGAGTTTTTCTTTGAGTGGACTCACGTTTTTGGTCCATGGTTGTTTAGGTCAAAGGGCCCAAAACGCAATAAAATACCTTTGCAACAGCGGTAAGGTGAAATTCTGAGCTCAGACAGAAGAAGAAGGAAATCAGTCCGAGAACACCGACAGAGAAAGCAAAGCAAACGGGACGAGGCAGCCAGTTGTGCCCCCCTCTGGAGCTAAGGAACCACAGTGGTAGATGATAGGAGCCTGCTGTGCTGACAGCACGCTAGAGTGGAGGGGATAAGGCAGAGTGGAGGAGCACATTTGTAGATAGGAGATGCCAGCTGAGGAAACAGCACCAGGGCAGAGAGAGGATAGAGCTCATAGAGGATAGCTAGGCTAACTGCAGAGGATTGAAGGAGTATGGTGGAAAAATCGGATTAGTCCGCCAGGGAAACGGTACACAGAAGGCGTGGGGAAGGCTACTGCTGCCTGGGAGTAGGACAGCGGTACTTTGGAGAAGACGGCCCTGGAGAATGGGTAGGATGAGGCTATGGCTGACAAAGACTGGCCTTTAGAGGCTAACTGCTGGAGGTGGAAGAATGATGGCGGGGATCAGAGCAGTTTGTCGGCAAACATCGTGGCGGAGCGGGGAGAGGAGGTGACTACTTGTTGATGTTTGCGCTGAAGGTAGGATGACAAAACAGTCCTAGGGCTGAATTAAAACAGATTAAAAAAAAACCAAACAAACACAAACCTCCTAAGAGCATGCTACCCACTGCACCCTTTCTCAACATTATCTCTCTTCCATCTTGATAAAAAAAACTAACACCTCCTCCACAAAACAATAAGGCTCGGGCACATGACGCCACACGCTGCGCCAGACATATTGATAGCTGGTCAGCCCACTGTTTACACTTTGACTGGCTCACACTGGGCGCGATCTAGCTTCTCCTGCTAGTAGTTTGCTTAGTTTTTGCCGTTTCATTTTACCTCTAAGCTGTCGCTATGGTCGCCTGTTGCTGTGTCGTAGGCGGTAGTAGCGCCAGCTGTGACTGACGGGAAAATCCCAAATGGATTGTCTTTTACCGTTTTTCCAACCTGGAGGCGCCTCAATGGAAAACAAATGTCCTCCATAACAAAGAGTCGCCGGGCTAGCATGGGTCGCTGCTGTAAGACGGCCAAATATAACTTTCAACTCAATCCCAGTGTCCATGAGAGTGTGTCCCCGCATTTTCATTCTGGTAAAGTTACAGAACATACTGTTTTTATTCATCTATCTCCGCGCGGTAGTACCATGCTAGGACAGTCATATATATCATCAGAATGTAACTACATTATCCCTGAACACGCACAGTCAGCACAAGATTTATTTTAGATACATTTTTGATAAGCTTTAACGCTAGTGTCAGCACCTAGTCTTATCACCACAACAAACACCACACCATGTTGAGACGGGTAGTTTACCTTGCCTCTGATGACTGTGTTCTCATTCAGCTTGATAACTTCCATGTCATGACCTTTTCCATCTGTCAGCTGTTTGTAAGCTTCCCAGCTTAATTTGTAGCAGCTGAATCCTTTCATGTGTGTAGGCACTGACGCCACACACTACCTCGATAATGCGCAAAAATACGCCCTCCCTCGCGAACGGGCGGTAGAAATTTTTCCTCAACGCGACCACTACCTCCTGCTTTCTACCGTGAGGATCAAGTCCGCTTATGAAGCCCATCATTTGCAGAGATAACGTCCCCGGCTTCCCTCTGCAGTGTGTTCCCCGCATATTCCGCGATCCTTTCTTCTCGCTTTAACATCGCTGTTTACCTGCTCTTCTGCTCTGTCTCTATGCTGTTTTAGGTCTTCTTTGTTTACCGTAGCAACGGTAGCAACTAGCTACTAATATGGCGCCGTACCCAGAATGCAACGCGCTGTGCCCGAGCCTTATAGTCAGTTCATGATCATTTCTCATTTGCATAGTTTTGGTACCCGATAATACAATGTCAAAGTAATCGAGACAGCAGTTGAAGAATATATGGATTTGGTGCTTTGATCGGCAATCGGCAGACGTTGAATTTTGTGATTGGTCATCAGGAATTGACTCCCGAAATCATGACAGTTACATATCTAATTTATATATTTAATAAGGATTTTCTTATATACTACAAACAGAATAAACCAAAGGACTGAAATTTATATTATTGCACTTCATTTCATCATAACCATAGCTTATCTTTATTATTTAATGAGATATTTACGCCTGCTTTACACACAGAAATTTGTCATCTCATTTGTTACATTGCTAACCTTCATTGACCTCATACTCTCAGTGCGTTGAGGTTTTAGGAATATCCACTAGTGCAGCAGTCCCCAACTACCGGTCCGTCGGCACGGTACACAAAACAGCATTGAAGTAAATATTTTTTATATATATATTAGGGGTGGAACGCCACAAAAACTACACGGTTCCTCGGTTCTCGGGTTCAAGGTTTCGCGGGTCACGTGTTTTCGGTTCGGTTCGCGGTATGCTTTATTATTGTTACACCTAAAAAATTATGAAAAAATTTATGAAATTAATGAAAAATCCCCCAAAAATTAATGAATTGTAATTATTTTAATGATCCACGGAAACCATGGAGCATGTTTTGTTGCTTTGAATTTAATCATCTTGGCGCCTTCCTTTCTGCCAAATTCCATGTAATCTCAGCTGACACAGGGAGCCACACAGTGGAGGGGCTGTAGGTTTTGCTTTGTGCAGGTATGGTTCGGTGGCGCGAGCGGAGCGGAGCGCTGACTTGAGTATGTGGATTTCAAGCTAGCTTTTATACAAAAAGCTTAAAGACCCTCAAGGCTCCAACCAATTCAAGTTCTGGGAGGTGCATTTACCAAATGGCTTAAATTGGTTTGGACTAGGGAATGCACGAGGCAATCAGCCCCCCCTATCAGTATCGGCCTTTAAACTGAATATCGGACATCGCCAGTCCCACCCCCATATTTAACCCCATATTTGATATCAGCTTCTGATTTTCAAAAGCTCTAAAAAATAAAATAAATAAAATAAATACTTACTACTTCTTCCTCGAAAACTTCTTTTTTTACAGACTTAGAAACTTCTAAAGATTTAGGGAAAAAAAAAAATATTATTTTGATACATTAAAAATATTCCGCAATATCTTCATATATGCTGATATATTGCCATTTAAAAACAACACCATGTCAATCTCTTTACTAATGAAATATTAGATTGTTATATGTCATCGGGGATAGCCAATTTAAATCCCTCCGAAAATTCAATAAAATTTTGCCATATTTTTATATGTTGATAGAGTTGGATAGCTGTATCGCATCTATTTTACTGACAATCTCAGTCGCTCTGTCAACAGAACGCATGAAATTTCACTTAGATTTTGAAAGTAAAATAGATCGACACTCGCTGCTTTAAAAATCAATTTGATATCAAAGTATATGGAAAATATATTTGAATATATATTATTTTTCAAAGTGTCAGAAATGGATAAATGCTAACTGCTATTTTCAATGACTACTTATTTTTGTCCAGCTTTAACATCGGTATCGGTTATCGGTATCGGCTTACATGAGTTTTAAAAATATCGGCATATCGGATATCGGCCAAAATACCAATATCGTGCATCCCTAGTTTGAATGATATTTCAGTTTATTTTAAACTTTAATTATGACAAAAATAATAATTTTGCAAATGTATGCTTTACGTATGCTTTTTTGTATGCTGTATATTATGCAGTGTGCTGTATTACAGAGGTCATGGATACGCGGATTCGCGGTCCGGTTCCAGACCCACTTGCTGGGTAATCCCGACCCAACCTGGGATTTAAAAACATTTATAAATTACGCGATATGTTGTCCGTACCCACGGTGTCCAAAACCCAAAATCCCACATCCTCCATCTCCGCTAAGCCCCGCTGCCCTCCAGACCGCCTGTGAAAAGCAGCACCTACAGCCTCCGCTGTTCCTCCCGTCTTGCTCCGCTCCGACTTCCTCGGATCTCGAGAAGAGCATGCGCTATATTATGAGGAGAAAACATGCGGAAATGAACGCTTAATATAATATGACATATTAAAAAAAATCCCCACCATCATCCAGCCAGCATATGTTCAGTTTCTGTCCAAATACTTGAATCTTGTTGTGGATTTTCGTAACAGGCATAATTCAGATCGTACGTGTTTTTTTTAATGAACCGTTTGTTCTCTGCTTCCAAACTCAGCATCTCTTCATCCATGCCTGAGATGAGAAGTTTCTTTTAAAGTTGTGAGAGGTGCTCTTGGGCGTTTTGACTGGATTTGATAAAAATTTTAAGCCTCTTAGTAGAAAATAAATATTTTGATTGAAATGAGAAATCTGCCTCCTGGTATGTTGAAGTACCAATAGTGTGCATCCAATCATTTCAACAAACGGTCTCAGTTTTTGGGAATATATAAGCTCACAAATGAGAGAACGCTCATAGCTTGAGAATGGCGTTGTCGTCATTCTCCAAACCCAGGTTTGAAGCCTTGCAGGGCAGCCTAAAGCCCACTGCTCTCATTAAGACAGAAAAAAGAAAGAAAGACTAACAAATGGTCAGTTTAGGTGTTTTATAAAATATAGAGTCAGGAAATTTTCTATATACCAAACTAGCTGAACGATTGTTCTTCTCTACTTCAAAAAACACTTTAGATTTTAAAATGGAAAAATTTTCTTTTTTTTTTTTTATTTAAAAATTCAATGTATAACATGGATGCATAAAAAATGCCTTTTATTTCAATGTTAAATGCTGTTTAAAGTAACAAATTATAATTTGAAATCTCTCCAGACCTTCACTGGTTGATGATTTTATTTATTCGGACCCCGCTGGTTTTTAATTGGTGACCCCTGCTGTATTAGGTACAGTTTCTAACTCTAAAAGGTGTGGGAGCTTTTATTTTGGTGTGGAGGTGCACCACGATCACTTACCTGTAGCAGAAACCCTGCAATCAATAGCTGCAATCCTACCTAAAAGTAAGAAATATATCCAAAAATAAGTTTTTGCCCAATTGTCGAGCCCTGCTTTCTTTCCTGAAACATAGCTTAGCATCATCTCCGCTTTTATTGACTGTTTTGACAAGTTTTCAGTATTTATAAAGCAAATAGTTTTGCAATGAAAAGTGTTTTACCACAACCAGATTTTTGGTTATTTGGGATTATATTTACAGTCCAAATAAATGAATCTACCCATTATGTGTTTTCACCAGTTATGTAAAAGGATTTATAGAGCAGAAGGTACTGCCATTTGCTGATATTAAGTTAGAGACAATTATTTTCGATGATCGAAGAATTTCTGAATCAAAATAAATACAATCATTCAAATTTTTTGTCTGAATTTTGGTCAGTTCACCCTGAAATGCAAATCGTCACCAAAGTTGATTGTGCTTCATTTGTGGTTTTAATTTAATCAGATTATTCCTATAAAAATCATTTCTTCCTAATGAGGAGTTCATTCTTAATGCCCATTCTTTTTAGCTCTGTTTCAGCTGTACTGTTTCGGTTAGTCTGGTTGAGTTTTTCTGCCTTTTTCTTTCTGGTTCATGGAGGATCCGTGAGACAATCTAAAAACAGTTTGACTGTAAAGTGAGGAAGTGTTTTAAAAATGTTTTCTTTAAAAGGCTTTTTTTTATATTAAAAGCACTTTGGTTGGGGTGACCACAGAGAATATAAAAATGGGGGCTTGCCTACAGAGTGTGGCTATGTGTGAGAGAAAAACCTCCATCTCCATATATGTTGATTGGGTTTTATAAGCATCTCTGCCTTTGTACGAAGTCAAAACTCTCTCATGGTGAGTTGGCTCCAAAGGGTATCTTCAGAGGTCATCCAGTAGAGAGAAACAGAGAGGTGTTACAGTTGAACTGACTGAGCATGCTCAGTGGAGACCCTCTCAAGGAGGAGGAGGAGAACCGGCAGAGGGAGCCAACAGGTCACATGACCGGCGAGGTGAATGCACATGCAGGGAAAGAAAAGGAAAAACGGGAGCAGTCTCTTCAGCGGTTTTTGGCGCTCTTCTCCTCCTCTTCCTCTCTCTCTCTCTGTCCTCCCCACCATTCCTCTTCCTCTCCTACCCCACACTCCTCCTCCCCCACTCCCTCTCTGACGCCTTCTTCTTCTTAGTGGAGGCCATGAGAAGAAAGCAGGTATGATGCTTCCTTGAGACACACAGAAGAGGAAAGACATGCTGTGTTCTTTCTCGATTGGCCTTAGGTGCTTTAAGGAAACGTAGCCTTGCTTCATTGTGTCTAAAATAAAAACAGTTAACTGGTTTGAGTTTCTTATATTAAGCTGGTTTGCTCAGGCTCTTGCCTCTTGAGTCGAAGGTCTTAATTTATTGAAGCCATTATACTTGTTTGCCAGTAGTGTCGATTTATCCAAAAGACATCAGAGAGTTTACATGTTGGCTCCTGTCTGTAGAGGGATCTCTTCAAGGAGTTAGAAACAGCTGTATTCCAATGGTTAACCGCGTGTCTTTCCTCACAAAGAGAAAAATCCAGATGACCCAAAGTTTTAGACAATATGCACCTTTTTTTGCCTCAATCCTGTTATTGTCTTGGCCATGTTAGGTTATGCGTGATGTCTCCAAATTACAATCTGCAGGGAGCTGGTAACTGTGTTCCTAAAACGACAGAAAATTATTGAATGACACAAAAGAACCAGTAAGTGACTGAATGTAATTGAGGTGCAGTCTCCTGCAGACGCTGCCTCTGTCTCTTTCAATGTAAACTCTCTTTGTGAAAAGCTTTGAGACTTTGTGTTTTGGAGCTCTGACTTGTTTTCAAGCCTCTAGGAACAGATCTAAAGATAGGTCTAGGCTTCGACATACCAGCTTCATCTGATATTGGAGAGTCAGTAAAAGATTGTACTGGTGAAGGTTTGTGTAGTATGGCCCGTTTAACAGCACTATGGAATTGAGTATTAAAGTTCCTGTTGTACATTTAGTGTAATCTACTGTCTTTTCATCTTAACCAAGGCCTTTAGTGTTGCTGATCATCTCCCTCAGCTTTGGTTTCACGTTTGGAGATTCCTCAGTATTGCACCAGCTTCCCTACCCCTTCAGTTCTCCATCTAGTGGAAAGCTGCTGCAATGGCCGGGCCATGTCGGTAAACAGTCTAGTTGTGAAATGGCGGAGCTCTGCAGACAGCTTTCTCTGTCTCCCTTCCCCCCTCTCTCTCTCTCTGCCTTCTGACTTCAGTGTCAGTTCCACTTTCCACCACTAGGGGGGGAAGGGAAGTTGTTGGTTTATGTATTGTCCTTTGAATAAGAAGAGGAAGCTGCAGGGTTCCTCTGGCCGCCCCCCACTCCCAGGTGTTCATGCGGTAGGTCAAGCTCTACTCAGACTGGATGGTCTTTGGGAAAAAGACTCAGTGTTTGTGCTGCAAAGCAGCTCAGGAGGAAAGCTTCTTGCTGAATGACAAGGTGTTGGTCTGCCTTGGGTTTAGGGTGTCCAAAGCACACATTATAATGAGGATTGAGGTCTTCTATCCTGGTGGTTCATGTGGTTTGGGTCCAGATTGCAGACAGGACTCAAATTATCTAGTAAATCGTGTAGACCTGATTAGAAATTGTCTGGATTGATCTGTTTATGCTCAGCTTTCTCAGAATCTTTTAGATCTTATATCGGGGCAATTAAAACCGTATACTCCATCTCTGGTGAAACTGGACTCATATGTTTAGCATGTCTCCTTAGAGTGGGGGCCTTCTACTGCAGCTATTTAGTAATACTAAATAGTTGACAGTAAACAAGCTGGGAAGGTAGGGGTGAATTCCTGCTATATTGTGGCTTTGTCTTCACCTGAATTTTATAGTCAGTTCTTAAGTGGAAGCTGCCCAGTTTCATCCGAAACCTAATATTTGATGGTAGATTCTGTTAATGTCTCCTCAATGAGTAGGATAATGTTTGTATATCATTCACTGCAATGGGATTAGATCTGAACATTGGAAAAGTACAGCCTCCCTGATTATTATTGTTTTTTTTGGAATATTGTCTATGGTGTTGTCCCTGGTTCTACATCATGATGTGATTCTTGACAGCCGAAGCAGGGATTGAGAGTTAAAAAAAACTTGCATAAACTGTTAAAAATGTAGTTGACTTGTTTTTCTCATTTACATTAGATAAAACAAAATATTTCCTGTTTACCATCAGTTATTATTTCCTTTCACTAAATAAAGGGCTCTATGCACTCCTCTTCTTCCTGAATTTAAGACAGCTCTTTTTTTTCCTGTCTTTTATTACTAGATGAACTGATTAATCCAGGTGGGTCTGGCCATGGTTACTGAGATCAGGCACACCTGGATTAATCAGTTTATCTAGTGGAAAAAGACAGGAATCAAAAGAAGTGCCTAAGTTCAGGAAGTAGTATAGTTGTGCATAGAGGCTATTACAAGGGAATTTTTAAACCCTCTTTATAAAACTGTTTGCATACCTATTTTGCTGTTTAGTCATATTTTGTGGAAGAACCAAGGGAAATAAGTTTGAAAATATTTGTGGACCTCCTCAAGATTGGTTCGTCCTTGCATCGAAATTTCCCATGCCGGATATTAGTTTTATCCATTAAAGCCAAAGTAAAAACAGCATGGAAATATCCAGACATCATGCTGTTCAAGAAGGAGGTAGGTTGAGTTTCTTGGAGATGACTGGTTTTGGTACAAAATGTGAGTATAAACCCCAGATTCAAAGTAAAAGGCCTCATAAGGATGCATACTGAAGATGGTAATAGCGCAGCATTATTTACGGTTTCTGAGAGGTCCATCAGCGGCAAAAGATAAATAATTTTTTAGTATCCGCTGCGGACAGTTCCAAGCACAGTAATAATTTAACTTATTGATATCGCCACAATACACACATTTTGGAGAGAAAATACTGTCACTCTTATAAGACACCGGGTGAGATTAAAAAGTTTTTAAACAGCTGTGTTCTCTACTTCTAAAGCCAGGCATACACTGTTCGATATCTTCAGTCGTTACATCGCAGCTACAGCTCACACTGTACCTAATTTAAAACCACATGGTTTAAAAGTTCATAGCTCACAATGTGTTAGGGTTGGAGCGGTTCACAAAAAATCCACGGTTCGATTCACGGTTTCATGGTCACTGTTTTCGGTTCGGTATATGTTGATTGTTAGCCTGACATGTTAGTCGTTACTGCTTAGCATAAACAAAACATGTTGCACAATGCTTGCACACTGTTGCACTTTTATCCACAACTTTCTTTCGCCGTCATCGTAGGTCAGTAAAAAGGTCCTCACAATGTAACAGTAAATAAAACTCAAGATTTGTACTTTTTATGTTGTGTAATTTTCTTTTTTTTCGAACTGATATTATAAAACTGGTATTGAAAAAAGTATCGTTCAGGAACTGGTATCGAAGTGAGCTGTATCGGTATTGGTACGGAACCGAAAATTTTTGAACAATACCCAGCCCCTACCTATAAAGTGCTGCTGGCGCGTCTTCCAACTCCTGTTCCTTCCCCACTCGCCATACCCACACACAATTCTCCACAACAGATTTTTTCTGCTACACCCGACTACACGCAGCTTCGCTTCTTCTTCTTGTTTACTACTGGCGGTTGGCTTTTGGTGCATGATACCGCCACCTTCTGCTCTGGAGTGTACACGCCGCCTATATGAAAAAAAGGAGCAGCGTCAAACCGAAGCGGTTGGGACGGGTTTTCATAAACCGTTCCATCCCTACAATGTATATTCTCACAGTGTGCGACCCAACACTCTGATGCGATCTACCTGTTCACAACATCCAAAAACCACATATCGGACTGAGCGTCGAGAGATGACGCTGGTCGGACTTCGTCAGTCTGGAAGAAAAAGATGCAGAACTCCCTTATTAGCACATGCACAGTGCTCGAGGTTGTGGGAAATCGACTCATAGCTCTGCTTTAACAGCAGGGTTTGTCCACCTTATGACGGCTGACTGAATTTCAAACATGTTTGATTTTTTTTCCTAACATTACGATTCCTGATTTGAGGTGGTTGTGAGAGGCTGATCACACCTTGTTACCTGTATACATCGTGTAGTATACTACCTGTATACTACACGACGCAGGACGCACGATGAGACTGAAACTTGGCTAGATTGCCAAATTCTCGAACAACTGGAGAAAAGGGCAAAAAATCGTACAGTGTATGCCCGGCTTATATGTAATTTGCTGTTGTAAACTAACAATCAGTGTCTTTCACTGCCCCCTAGAGTCTGGGAGAACATTGGTTACAGCTGGTAAAAACGCTGCATGGAGTATGAAATGCCGCAAGCAATTTCCCAGAAACACATTGGATATAGAGGCGTTAAGAAAAAAAAACAACCTTAACGCTGCCGCAGAAGTAAAGATTTTCACATGGGGATTAAAATTTTGTAAGAGGAAGACCATGGGGTTAAAATCAAATACGTGAGAGAAAAAAACGTTGTTTGTTGGTGACTGGCACATCCACTTAAACACTAGGGATGTAAATAATAATCGTTTTGTATCGATGCATCGATCCAAAAGCCGGCGATCCAATGCATCGACACGTCCGCATGATAATCGATTCATGTTTTTTTTCCTCCGGTCTATTTTTATCCATTTGCTCCTGGTAAATTCTACCTCCCGTGCTGCGTGTGGCTAAAAAATGCATACTTGATATTACAGCTTTCATTGATTTATTTCAAACTTGAAACTTTGTTTTAGCCTGTAAGGTGTAAAAAAACATAATAATAAATTTTTTTTAACCAATTATCGGAGTAGTGGTGTATTCTTGAGTATTGAAAAAATAATCGAATCGTTGGGTCAGGAAATGCGATACTGAATCGAATCATGCATGATGGATGTGATTTACACCCCTATTAAACACTATAGAGAAACTAAAAATGGGATAAAATCCAGGATAAATCTCAATAGCTCCTGAAGCACAGCTGCAACTCCATAGAAGTCCACCATAGTTGCTGGTGTTGATGGATTGATAAGCTACCTGCATACATTTATAAATCCTCCAATTTTTAGTCAGTTAAGTGGTTAGGGCTGTCCACACCGACCGGCACTGGGGGCTGGCCTTAAAATTTCCCACAACAGGTGCAGGTTTTAAATATAGCTAGTTTTGCTCCTGCTTCATGGGGACATGAATAGAAGCTTGGTCGACACTTCTACACCCAGTTTCATGTGGGCACACACTAAAATGTGTTTTTTGTTACAGTGACCACCTTTACATTTTGACGTAAAAGCAGACATTTATGAAATCTTAACATCTTATGGCTATGAAGTACGTAGCTTGCTGCATCATGTTGTTGACGCATTCTAATGAAGGAGGGACTATCACACTTCACAAAATAGGTTGACAAATTGAAACAGAATCTCTAGACATCAGCTACTAAGATGAAGGTGATGCACAAGAATAACAATTTAACTGCAAAGTGGCTCAGGGAAAACAAAGTCATTGTTTCATGGTGGCCATCTCAAAGCTTTTCTATCCCTTACCCATGGGAGCCTTTTGGCAGAGCTGAAATGTGTGTGTGGGCAAAGCAGCCTATAGACCTAACTAAAAACAGTTCTGATAATGATGATTCTAACAGACCTAAAGCAGAAGGAATATCTGATCTATCGCAGTAAAACATATTGAATTTTTAAGGCATAGCAAGGAAGGATTAAAGCAGTGTAATAGCTTAAAAAAAGTGAATGTAAATGTAGTCTCCTGCAGACGCTGCCTCTGTCTCTTTCGATGTAAACTCTCTTTGTGAAAAGCTTGGATACTTAACGTTTTGGAGCTCTGACTCTAAAGATAGGTCGCAGGCTTTGACATACCAGCTAAACCTGATATTGGAGAGACAATAAAGGATTGTTCTGGTTTAAAATACAAAAGTATTTGTAGTACTCCAAACTTGACAGCAATATAGAATCTGGCATTCAGCTCTAAACCATTAAGGGTAAAATGTCTTCAAAGATACTGCTTCACATTTAGTGTAATCTACTGTCTTTTCATGTTAACTGAGGCCTTTAGTTCTGCTGATCATCTCCCTCAGCGTTGGTTTTACGTTTGAAGATTCCTCTGTGTTCCAATCCACAAGCCTCCCAACCTCTTCAGTTCTCCATCTAGTGGAAAGCTGCTGCAATGGCTGTGCCATGTCGGTAAACAGTCTAGTTGTGAAATGGCGGAGCTCTACAGACAGCTTTCTCTGTCTCCCTTCCCCCCTCTCTGCATTCTGGCTTCAGTTTCAGTTCCACTTTCCACCACTAGGGGGAGAGAAAAGGTTGGTTTTGTGTTTTTCTTTGAACAAAAGCAGGGAAATTGCAGGACTCCTCTGGTCTTCTTGTTTCCAGGTATTCCTCCGGCAGGTCAAGCTCCACTCAGACTTGATGGTCTTTGGGAAACAGTCTCAGTTTTTGTGCTGCAGAGCAGTGGTTAAGCTGTCTCTGATTGACAAAGGTTCTCTCTGATTGACATGGTGCTGGTCTGCCTTGGGTTCAGGGACTCTGATGCACCTATTTTAAGAAGGATTGTGGATTTCTGGCCTTTTTGCTTGTGTAATTTGGGCCTGGGTTGCAGAGAAGACTCAGACTGTCTGGTAAAGGAGAGAAGGCCTTGATGACAAACTGTCCAAATGAGTTAGTAGTATGCAGCTCCCAGGTGCCTCTGTGTCCTTTTGGTTTTTTAATTGGGTCACAATTTGCTTCTCCATTTAGGAAAAATCTGTCTCCAGATCTGCTTTATCTCTCTTGTTTTTGATCCTCATGCGTGTCCGGCCTTGTTCGGCTTCCTAAAAACTTCACATGATGTAGAGGAGAGCTTTAACAGTAGTCATTAACACTTGCTTGGATGTTGTTAAAGGTCAGACTGATCCGAGGCTCTATTACTTTCATATTTGTGCTGAAATGCTGTCAAAAATTGAAAAGTCTGCAACAAAGTGGCAGGGAAGCGGCGATTGCATTCATGCCACCCTGCAACTCCTGTGCAGGGACACATAATAGAAAACATGAGTAATGCGATCATTGATTGTACATTTCCTCAAAGGGGGACACCAGTCGGATCCCCAGACGATCTGTTTACTGCAGCCTACCTGTGGTCTTCCTTTATCATCCTATAATGTCATTCCCGACGTCTCTAATTAGTCTGCATATCATGATTACATTCTGTTTGTGTGTCAGGATGAGTTCATTGTATTAGCAGTTGGATATTTCTGATTTTCCCTCTTGATTGATTCTTATAGACATACCTGCATGTTTTGTTCTTCTCAAATGTTAATGCATCAGCAGGCAAGTCATTGATGTAAATATGGAACTAAGAATCCCTCTCACTTGGTCTGGTTATTCTATGGTTTGGTTGATCCTTGCATAATTTGGCTGTTTGAGCTGACAGGAAGGAGGAGGAGATGGAAATCTTCATTTGTGGGATCAATAAATGTGTATCCTGACCTCTTAAACTAACATACTTTTATTTTACACTCTGTCTTTTCTACATTGGATTATTATTTTCTTGAGAAAGATGCAGAGAGAGAATATTATAAAGTAGAGCAGAATTTCTAAGTTGGAAGGAAATTACACGGATCTTTTTTTTTAACATTTGTGCAAACAACCTCTTTCTGATGCCTCCAAATAAAATCCAATCGTTTAACTTCAGAATTCACAGGATTAATAAAGAGTCTACATGTATGTGATTTATTCTCAGTGTAGTTTCAGCTGCTTTTGATGGCCTCAGAAGATAAAGGAGCGGAGCAGACGGATTTGTTAGAAAGTTGTGTAAAAGTTTAGAGAAGGATTAGGGTTTAGGACGGTGTAAGAGGTTTGTCAGAGCTCAGTTTAATCCAAAGAGGACATTATAAACAGGCGAGAAATAATGAGGTGATGACACTGAAGGCCTTTCAGAAATCTGTAGCTAAGGTTGGAAACTCTGCAGGGCTTCATCCAGAAAACTGACCATGCTTGGGTGGTGGGTGCTGTTAAGGCCTTGATTTTGCTTAAAGTTAAAAGTTGACAGCAAATAAGAAAATCTGACTAATTATGTGTCATTGTTATCTCTGATTACCAATTAGTAAGTCTTACATCATGACGTACACTTGAAATACTTTGACAAAAAAAATTGCAGTGAATAAATATCAGTTTTTTACAGTTAGATTAAATCCGTTATCAGTTAGTGACTCTTGAAACAAGCAATGCAATGCTGGTTACATTCCAATGTAAAACAAGTAATATTTAAAAAAAAAGTGCAAACAAGTAACCAGCAAACTGATCACTTCAAGGCCAGCAAAGAGAAACATGCTTTTTCTACTTTGTGAAGCCTTTATGGCACAGGCTTCACATTGGCTGACGACAAGGAATCATTTGGGTGTTTAAAATTTTTCTAAAGCTTCCTGGAAGTCTGTGTCAGCTGCAGAAGGTCCATTTGTTTAGCTGTGTTTTGTTTCCGCTGCTGCATATTTCTATCTATTGCCAGAGATATCATATCTGACATTTAAAATTGTGTTGTTTTTTTGTTGTTGTTGTTTCTTTCAACCAAAATTTCAGTTGGAACTTTCTTTCAATTAACTTTCTTTCAATTGTCCTCTTTGCTAAGCCGAAGCATTTAGATTTTTGGCCCCAGGGATTAGATTGTTTTCATGACATTATCATGGTTGTGCATTGTTGAAAAAAAAATTCCTAATACTAATTCTAAAGTTCGATTTATGTAACTAAGGATAGATTTAAAACTAAATTGTGTTTTTAACTCTCCTTACAGTAGCTATTACTTACCACTACTTGATTAATTTGCTGTTAAATGTTAAAAGGAATAGTACACCCAAAACATGATTAGCCTTCATTTTCTACTCACCCATGCTGAACAAAACTCTGGAGGTACTTTTTTTGATATCTCAAATGCATCTGGAGATCTGGGAGAAAGTGCGCATTCAGCCGGCCTGCTCTGCCCGATAATGCAAAGCTTTAGAAGGAGAAATGTGCTGTTTACCTGTGCAAAGAAAGAAACAACGAAAAGAAAAATGTCTGAGGACTTCAGTGTTGAGGAAGAGCATGAGTTCTTTGCCGAGCTGAATCAGCGCTGGTTTGGTCTGCCGGCTTCCGTATGGCGTCGTGAAGCGCGCGTAGATGGCGGGCGCTTTCAGGAAAATCCTATACACTACTGTTTATGCTCTAAAACATTCTAAATGACTTCGTTTCGAGTAAATTCTGGATGCTACCCACTCAGGACACTTGGATTACATTGGATGAGCAGTATGGAGGAATATTGACACGTTTTTGTGGACTTTATGGACCTTTCTGTCTCGGGCGCCATAGACCTCCATTATTTGAATGTCAGCAGACAGCAAGAAGCCTCCCAGATCTCCAGATGCATTTGAGATATCAAAAAAGTACTCCAGAGTTTTGTTCAGCATGGGGTGAGTAGAAAATGAAGGCTAATCATGTTTTGGGTGTACTATTCCTTTAATATGAAACTAAATTTACTCTGTAGCCATTAGGGATGGAATGGTTTATGAAAACCGTCCCCAACCGCTCGTTCGACTGTCTCGGTTTGGTTCGCTGTGGTGTTGGCGTTCCGGTTCATCTGCGCGCTGCTCCTTTTCTGATAGGCGAGGCGTTTACCAAAGTCAACCACCAGTAGTAAACAAGAAGAAGAAGAAGAAGCAGCGTAGCCGGGTGTAGCAGAAAAAATCAGTTGTTGTGGGAGAATTGTGTGGTGGTTATGGCGAGTGGGGAAAGAACAGGAGTTGGAAGACGCAGCCAGCAGCACTTTTATAGGTCTGCTGCCTCCTCTGTGGCTCCCGTCCTCGGCCCGCTCTGAGTTCCTTGGAGATGGTAGAGGGCATGCGCCAAATGATTAAATTTAAAGCAGCAAAACATGCAGAAATGATCCAGGGTTTCCAAGGATCATTAAAAATAATTACAATTCATTAATTTTTTTGGATTTTTTTCATTAATTTCATGAATTTTCATTTTTTTTCATTAATTTTTATAATTTGTATAAATTTTTTAATTTTTCGGTGTAACAATAAAACATATACCGAACCAAACCGAAAACCGTGACCATGAAACCGCGGAACCGAAACCGAACCGTGGATTTTGTGAGCCATTCCACCCCTAGTAGCCATGAAATTCAGGTTACAGCTAGGGAAATGTTTAAATAAGATCAGATCGAAAAGAATCAAACCTGAATCTTAAAAGTTGGAATTTAATCTGTGCTTGAAATATGAATCGAAAACCAGCCCTAATTAAACTCGTGAAGCTCTGGAATGAGAAGGTCACTCTTGTTAAATGTAATATATCCAAAATTATGTCTTTCTGCGATGAAATTTTTTTTTTTTAAATTGCGATTACACTGCAAATGGAAAAACATTGCCCAGCCCTAGCACAAAGAGCTATTAGAAAAGTAAAAACAAAAAACTCTTCCTGTTCATAGCCGAAAAATGTTGTTTCCATAGTTAACAACTGGTAAAGCATAGTTTAGAACTAGTGCTAAGCTATTATGCTTATAGCCGAAATTGTGACTTTTTTTTCCCTAACATAACTGCTCTTTTGTTTTTGTTTTTACAGTTTTTCACAACACGAACCACAACCATATATACGTTTGGCTTCAGGGTTTCATTGTTTTCATGGCCCAACATGCTCTATTGGTCAGAGTCCTTCGTTGCTAGACATTACTGTTGTATAGAAATGCAAAGGTTGTCAGCACGGATCTGTGTGCTAGCTACAACACTTTCCCTTTTGTGAGGTATCAAACCCACTATCAGCGACTAAAGTAAAATGCCTGTACGATTAAGAACTTTCGATTTTAAAATTCTGATTTTTTTGTGAATGCAACCCTATTAAGAAAATGCCACAACTATAAAACAAAGCATAATATATAAATATATATTTTTTCATTGAGTACAAAACATTCTTAACTGACTCATTCCTTTAGAACCATTTTAAAGATTTAGGTTCAAACTCATTGTTATAAGTTAAATACCCTAGGCTGATTTTTACCGTCACTGCTGCCATGAAGCTGTTCTGACGACATGCTAACATCCAAGCTACATTGCGCTGGGTCTACCTCATCTAGTTTTCTCCTCTTTTGTCAAAAAAGTATACGAGCGGGATCATCATACCCACAGCTCATTTAGTTTTGAAAATTTTAAAGAAGTTATTAGCATGTGGATAAGTAGAAACAAATATTGACTCGTCTGCTCGTGTTCCTGTATTGATCATATAGGAAACAAAAGTTAAGTGTTTCGACTCATTTCATCACAGATCATGTGTTTTCCAACTGTTTCTATTGTATAGAGAAACGGTTATGTAAAAACAACACTTAAGCCTCTCTCCCTCTGAAAAAAGCGGATTAACGTGTTTTTCAAATATGGGTTGACATGCTACAAATTGACATTTGGCTACCTTCCCACTAGCATAAAAAGCTGGGTCTAACCCCTAGCTAGCAAGCTGCGTGACGTCGGTCCCCCTGCGGCTACGTGTCTGGTGACACTATCATGCTGGGTTAGCGTTGATGCTGTCACCAGTGCAACAGCGCCGTCAGGGAAAGTAAACAATGGGGCTGCTGGCCCAACATGTAAGGAGAGCAAGGTGTGGGTCAGCTGCAGCTTTATTGTTTTGCTCTATTATCTGTCCAAATCTCTCACCAGTGCTGCTCCATGTTTATGGAATGTAAACAGACCTTGTTTCGGCTTTTTAGATTAGACGCTTGTTGACGTCTACACGTTGTGTTCAATTGTGTCATGTAAATTAGCGGTTCAACCCGGTTCCGGTGTTCCAACAACATGCCAATCAGAGCCGAGGCGATTTTAATGCAAAGCAAAGTTTGACCTGGGTAGACACGCAACTCCTGACCTGTTCCCACTGCCACTAAAAGTCGATTTTTTTTTTCTGGGTTTTAAACAGGGTTTTGTGTGCAGTGGGAAAGGTGTATTATTCTGGCAGTGGGTGGGAGACAAGTAATGGCAACCAACCTGGCCTATAAAACCGTGGGGAAAACCATACTTCTGTACATTAGGATAAGTGTAGGTTATACTCTCCAAAAATATACTGCCGTTTGGGTGGAAGAGGTGGGAGGATAATAAAACCATGCCACCAAATAATAAGCGCTGATTGAGGTCGGTGTTTTAGCGAAGTTTGCCACAAACGATGTACGGTACTCTGCAAAAATGGAAGAATGCTCATATAAGGAGCAGAGATAGAACAAGGATGAGTTTTTTGGACTATTATTAAAAGGGGCTGCTAGTGGTGAAGAAACAATACTTAGGAAAGATTGAACATATATAGACCAAAAAATAATATCTAGATATTTTTTTGGACTGTATGGCTGCTTATATATGGTGAAGTAGCCTGGCGTGGTCCTACTCAATTCTAGTCCCAGAATAGCCAAGGTCTGATAAAACTTTATATGGGAGGCTACCAGCTGATTACATAGCGTGTGTTTAACGAACGAACCAGAGAAAAAAATGCCTCTGCACTTAATTGGATAGACCACAACCAATACAAATATGCAGCAGCGGTGCGTGGCGGTATGTTAGCGGCGCTGCAGTTGTTGTCCAGCAAAAATCCAAAGCGTGCGGTTACGCATACTAGGGCGATAAGAAGATGAGCCTTGATGGCGTTTTCTCTGTTTCCTCTTTTAAATTAATTTGCGCTGTCGATATCTTCACCGTAGAATTGGCCAGCGGGCCTAATAGCAGAGATCTACTCACTTCAACTCTCCGGCGGCAGCCATTGTTTATTGTGTATCACCACAGCGGCGGCGCTTTTGGTCCGCGTGGTTGGTCACGTTACGGTGATCTGAAAATGTCTGTCCCATCATGCATACATCAAGAAACGCCCTGACAATTTTGATTGGATGTTTGCTGATGCTGTGAGCATACTAGCGCTACTATGGAGCAATGCCAGACCCGAACTTCCGACCCACCTCAAACAGCAGCCAGGCCGAGGACTAGAAGTCTTTTTTCAATGAAACTAATATATAAGATATTTATCCACATAAAATAATCCCGATATAGCGAAGAGACACCTCTGATTCAAAACTCAAACCAAACCAGCGGCTGTGGATTAACATGAGATCCCGTCAGAAATGGCTAGCATTCATAGCAGTATAATAATATTAAAAAGTAGACCATTTTGATACAAACATATATAGACCTCTTTCCTTTCTCTTTTGAAAAAAAAGAAGATATTTTTCAAAAAGGCAATATATTGCCCAGCCCTAAAACTGCTACTCCAGTTCAAGGAAATATGCAAAGATCGATTTAAAATAAGGAAATTCATGCAAGAGTGACATACACATCGGTCATTATTCAGGTTTTTCCTTGAATCCATATCAGCTGATACAGGCTTTCACTGATTCATTAGTGCATTCAGCAGTCCTACTTTTTAGATCATGTGAAGCACATGCGTTGTCACATCCCTCCATTTGTTATCCACTGTTAATGTTTTGTTTGATTAGTTAATAAATGCTATTTTTGTTTATATTCAGACTTTTCTAACTGTTATCACTTTATTTCTACACTGCAAATATAGTAGAACCAAAAGCAACTTTATCTGCATAAAAGGCTGCAAAAACTCAAATAATCTGCAGCAACCCTAAAAAAAAGGCATTGTCTCTCTCTAATTCACATCTACTTTGCCCAGATGGTATTGCACCAACATTGTGATTAAGAAAAAGAAACTGCAAGCAGGTGCATGGGGTGTCATTGCTGTTTGGGTTTTTAAATTCAGTTGTAGACCGTTATCTCTTCACTAGTTTGCATAGCTCCACAAGATTGTTTAAACTTGATTTGTCTTTACATATAAGTTGTTTTTTTTAACCGTTTCCTTGTTTACTGTAATGTGCTCGTCTTGCCTCACATCCTCTTGTCTTGCTTTTTAAATACTGGGACAGCCATGTTTTGGAACTGCAGGCGAGGGTGAATAAACCGTACCATTACCAACTGTTGCAAACATACAGGATACATTTGAATTCAAAAACGCTTTATTAATCTCAAAGGAAAACAGCCTGAAGACATGGTGTTTGTACCATCAGGGTGTGGGAAGGCTTGTCATTTAAGCAGGAACAGGAGAGCTGGTCTGACGTGGATGGATCTGTCAGATATAATTACAATAAAATATTTTTTATTCAAAGCCATCTAAACTCCTCCTGTTTGGAAAAAAAGAATAATTTAGTGACTGAAAGATCTAAAGATAGGTGGCAGGCCTTGACATACCAGCCTCACCCCACATTGAAGAGACGGTGGTGTAATATTCAGAGTCTAACAGCAGTATTGACTCTGGTATTCATTTAGTCTAATCCACCATCTTTTTATGTTAGGTGAGGCCTTTAGTTCTGCTAATCATTTCCCTCAGGTTTGGTTTTACATTTGGTGATTCCTCAGCGTTTTATTCCATAAGCCTCTCAACCCCATTCAGTTCTCCATCTAGTGGAAAGCTGCTGCAATGGCCGGGCCATGTCAGTAAACAGTCTAGTTGTGAAATGGCGGAGCTCTGCAGAAAGCTTTCTCTGCCTCCCTTCCCCCTTCTTTCTCTCCCTGCCTTCTGACTTCAGTTTCAGTCCCACTTTTCACCACTAGGGGGAGAGACGAAGCTGTTTTTTTGTGTTGCTCTTTGATTAAATAGAGGAAACCGCAGGGTTCCTCCAGTCCTTCCACTCCCAGGTGTTCCTGCAGCAGGTCAAGCTCCACTCAGACTGGATGGTCTTTGGGAAACAGCCTCAGTTTCTGTGCCACAGAGGAGCTGTTGAGCAAAGCTTCTTACTGATTGACAAGGTGCTGGTCTTCTTTGGATTTAAGTTCTCTTAATCACTCGTTGTAAGGTGGACTGTGGATGTCTGTCCTGATGGTTTGTGTAGAGTGTGTCTAGACATGCTGCACTCAGGCTGTCTGGGGAAAAGGCATGATTGGTATTCTCTTTACAGCAGGCACAGAGGGGGTTTGTCAATGTGCAGCCTCTGGGTGTCTCGACGTTCTATTGGTTTTCTGATTTGGCCAATTTGAAATGACACTGTACTCTGTCTTTAGAAAGACTCCTGATCCTGTTCTCTACATGTGTCTGCACCTGGCCTTGTTTGGCCTCCTAAAAGCCTCAAATGGAGTGGAGGGGGGCCCTAACACTCGTCATTCAGGCTTGTCTGGATGTTTTTAAAGGTCAGGCCGATCCAAGCCTCTCTTGCTTTTTCTATTTGTGCTGAAATGCTGACAAAAACTGAAGAGTCTGCAACAAAGATGGGTGCATTCAGCCTACAGTGATCTATGCCTTTTTTTCCTGAAGGGGAAGAGGGTTGGATTTTCCTGCAAGAGGTTAGAAATGATTGATGGATGTTTTAGATTTGCTGGGTATTTCAGAAAGATGGCGGTGTCGTATCTTTTTGCTCACCATACTCTCCCCTTGATGCCAATACAAAAAATCTAAGAAATTGGTAAATTCAGGGGTTAAGATGCATAAATTGGAGCTATTTTTGTCAGATTTTATTTCTTGTTCCTCGTTTTTTTGTATTAATAGAAAAATTTGTAAATCTCAAGCTCAAAAATAGTTTCACTTTATAGATATTTTGACCTGCTTAGAAGAACAACCCTTAATCATTTTCCCAATCAACCATACATTTGCTACAGAAGAAATATACCGGTAAGAGAAGTTCTGTATTTTCTAAGGGTGAATCTTTCTTAAAGGGGAACAGACATGAACATTAAATGAACACTGCATTTAAGGAATAGGATCTAATAAAAGAATCCAATAAAATGCAGCCGGTTGGTTGAACCGGTTTGATCTGCTCTCTAAAGCATGGATATGTTCAATCAGGCCAAACATGCCAACCTTCCTTTGGGAAATCTCTCTGCTGCTATTTCCACAGATTTTCGCTTCAAGTTGATTAATGCTACAATCGACAATTAGTTTGTCTCTTACACAGAACGATTTTCCCGAGGTACTACAGGAGATTCAGCTATGAATAGCTCAAATAAAGTCAAATGTTTTGGTGGTAGTCCAGAAATCAGAGTTAAAGCGTTGTTATGATGTTAAATAGTATCTTCAAAGTGAGGAGGAAGAGGTTTGTAGAGAAATATAATTAAGGCCTCTGAGGTTTGAGGATGAGACTTCTATAAGGTATTGTTTTTTTTTTTAACTGGCTACTAATGGTTCACATACTTTATCCACAGCCCGCTGGTTTAGCCGTGGATAACGTTGCACCCCCAAAGAAAGAAGGACTGGATCACCTGAGCTACAGAGAGGAGAAGTCAGGTCAGACTTCAGATTTACTTCTGAGATGTTTGGATTCAGTGTCTCATTACTAAACATTTTTATTTCTACTGTTGTCTAAATCAGATAAGGACAAAGACGTATCAGCAGGACACGGCTCTCCCCCTGCAGCAGAGGCGATGCTTAACGGCGCAGAAAGCGACAATGGGAGGCACACGGACCTGACGATAAGCAGCACTAAGGCTCTGCCGTTGGTGAATGAAAATGGCTCCGCAGAGGCGGAGACGCCACATGGATCTGTAACTGGAAGCAATGGGTTCATTCTCGATAAGGAGCAGCAGCAGCAGGACACGAACGCTGCAATGACGCCCGATTCAGGAGCTTCCCCTCTCAGGACTAACAGGCTGCCTTCGGGCTCGCCGACAGGGGGACAAACGGCCAAACCTCTGCTCACCTCAGCATCAGGGTGTGCGCAGAGCTCAGGTGCTTTAAGGACTGCCCCCAGCACGGGGAATCTGTCAGGACAGGGGACATCGGACTCTAAAAATGGATTTGCTTCAAGTTCTGTCACAATTCCACCACCTGTTACTGTACACAGAGCCCGGAAGACCATGTCCAGACCTGCAGTCAGCCCGGCACAGAAGGTAACACACATTTACACTCAGTTCTTCTCTGAACTTCCTCCATAGTGCAGCTTTTGTTAGTTTAAAAGATAGGCTGCACAAAAATTTGTTACTGTCTTCCTTACATAAATATTAAGCTCTGTTCAGATGGATTGAGTCATTTTATTTGTATTTTTTCCAAGCATCTTGGAACTTTCTTCATCGACATGCACCGATCTGAGTTGCCAATATTCAGTCTCCTTTGCTTTTCAAACTTTGGCCTGTTATTGTTGACATTGCATGATTTAAGTTTCTCTTGAATATTTCAGTAACATAAAACAGGTCTGTTTTTGGTGGCTGAGGAGCTTAATCTCAATATTTAGATTCAAAAGAGAATAACCATCCATTAAAATATGGTTTAATTGATATCACTTCAATACTGAGCAATAGTTTTGTAATTACATATTTCATAATATCATGCTGCCTATGCTCAAACAGTATTTTTTTTAGCCTTTCTGCCTTGAGTGTCCATGTAGCTGTGCAAAACCTTGAAAACACAGAATCTGATTTTGCATCCAATCCAACAGAAAATTGTGTCGTACGAGGTCGTAGTTTTCAGCGCTCATTGAAAGTCTTTGGGGTTGAATATACCTGGCACAATTTTCTACAATGCAGCACCTAGGTTAATACCGCAATCATATAAATATTTATATGCAGGCCAGGCACCTTCTTTGGACTCCTTATGAACCGCTCGGTTCGACTGTCTCGCCTTCGGTTCGCGTGTGTTGCGCTCGTTCATGCGCTGCTCCTTTTACATTCCGGTGTACACTCCAGAGCAGAAGGTGGCATTACTGCGACCAAAGCCAACCACCAGTAGTAAGCAAAGAAGAAGAAGAAGAAGTTTACGACATCTTAGCGGGTAAAGCAGAAAAAAAATCAGTTGTTGTGGAGAATTGTGGGTATGGCTAGTGGGAAAACAACAAGAGTTGGAAGACGGCAAAAAGAAAAGTTAGGATAAAGTGCAACAGTGTGCAAGCATAGTGCTATGCTTTGTTTATGCTAACAGCAACACAACCAACATGTCGGGCTAAATCAACCTAAAACCGCGACCACAAAAACCATGAACCTAAATCGAATGAGTGGATTTGTGAAGACGTTCTACACCCTGATAAATAACATATATATATATATGCCAATGGTAGATATCGCTTCCTCTCTTTAGTGGAGGAATGGAACAAAGGTACGGCACATCGAGGCAGAACAAACACTGAAAGAAATTATTGAGAAAGGAGAAGAAATAGGAAGGGATTAAGTAACTAACAGTTTGGAGCCTAAGGCTTGGTCAAAACGCTTTTTTCCAAATCTGAAAGATGCTTTTTTTTTTTTTCTTCACCCCAAAATTAAAACATTTTGTGCATTTTACTGGGTTAAAAGTAAAGAAGAACAATTGGAATATTCAACACCCTTTTTTAAAAGGGAAAAGAAAGTATAGCTGCAGAGCCAATCCAGCTCTCAATCAAAATACAAAGAAGCACCAGCCTGTGCACCATACACCAAAACAATTTTAATGGAAAGTACTTTTTAAATAAATTTAAAAAAATGGCCACAACAAAGGCTGTGTCCGAATGTCCGCCCTGACCCCTAAATCCCTCAATCACTATATCGAGCAGGGACTTGATAGTGAACTCAGTTAACTGACTGTTCGGACAGTTGATCAACACGTTTCCCTCCCTGTGCCATCTTTGTTCTTTCTGCCTGCAAAAACAAATCCCATGATGCTTTGTGAGGAGAGCTCTCGCAAAGTGATCTCGGATATATCTGTTCATCTAATGACCATTGATGATCACCACTTTTCAAGGTGCATTGTGGGGAAAATTGGAATCCATTACTTTTTCATCCACTAGACATCATCTAAAAAAGCATAATCACTGTATAATGCCCTGCATAGTGATTAGGGCGGATGTTCAGACACAGCCAAAGTTGCATAATGGTTTATAAATGGGTGAGGCTGTGAAAGGTAATTATCAAAGAGCGTTTTGTCTAGTTTGCCCAAGTTTTTTTTTTTTTTTTCTGAAGCTTTCTGAAGCTCAGAGTTTTTTTTTTAAACTAATTTGATTGTGTATGTCTTAGTTTTCTCCACTTGCTATGCATGCACTGTCTCTTTCCAAATGAACAAAGCTGACTGGTTGACCCTGGGATTTAGAGTTTTTTTTTTTTTTTTGTATATTCCCCAAAGTAGGTGGTTTTATTTTGTCACCGTATCTCTTTTGCCGTTTGACACATATTACAACCAAATTGCGGCATAGGTTTTCTTCAGCTGCTCTCTCATGTACATCAATATTTTATTGGGTATCACAATTATAGGAGATGACACTGATCCTGAACTGACGATTATTTTAGTTTAGGGGGCAACAGATATTAGCTTTTTATTAATCAGAATAAAAGATAGAAAAAAATTATGTTGACAACGGATGAAATGGACAATTATCTTAAGAGCTTTGTAGGTGGCTTTGAAAAAATATTCTTTAATTTATCCCTAGAAGGACTGTTTCATCATCCTACCTCCAGACTAGACACCAACCAGCAGTATGCCCACAGCATTCTCTGACCACCAGCTGTCATTTATCCAACTCCAGCACTTCGTTTTTAAGGTTTTGCCTTGGCTAGCCGTAGCCAAGCTGCTCATTTTCCCTGGCAGTCTCCTGAAACGTAATCCTGTCTAACTCCCGGCCAGCAGTAGCCTCTCCCCCTCCCTCACTGTTCTGTTTCCTCTGCGTACTTTTTCAATCTTTCGCCGTGCTCCTTGGATCCTCCACAGTAAGCCTAGCTAGCCTCGGTCAGCCGTATCCTCTCTCCGCCCTGGAGCTGGTTCGCCGTTGGACTCATCCAAACTTCCACTATGTACATTAAGACTACGATGGAAATATGTTGATGCCTGGACTTTTAAGGGCTGCGAAAACTGTATTTTAAACTCAGCAGTAGACCCTCCGAGGACACAGCGGGGGTCATTCTGGAGGTAGGATGATGAAACAGCCCGTCGCTGGGAAAACAGCTCACCGAGGCAGATGAGCACAATGTTGCCAGCTCATGGACCTTATTTCTACCATTTCCCATCTTGTTGCAGACTTTGGTGACAACAGATGCAGTGATATCTGATAGTTTAGTGCCTTCAGTGAGTAGTGAGTGAGTAAGCCCCTCCCTCTTCCAAAACTCTGTATCTATAGTTTCCCCATTGAACATGAACTGTGCAAATGTGCTACGCTTCCACATGTCCCCCCTGTATTAAAAATTTTGATGTACATATTATATATTTCATATTTATTTTCTTTGAACCTGTGGCACTAAAATAGATCCTCCCTGCATTTATTGCATACATACATAACCTCATCCACTATGTGCCTTTGGTAACTGTCTTTAAGATGAATTTGACATGAAATTGATTTAGTTTCAGATCAGGTTAAAATAACCTTCTGGTACACTACAAAATGTTTTTAAAGTTTATGTTGGTTTTTTATGTTTTTGGAGTATTTTTAATCATGATTTGTCTCCTAATGTTGATGTACCTATGATAATGAAATGTGATTGCATCATTATCTTTTTTTTAACATCCCTTATTTTGATATGCGTCTTTATCAGAGGAAAACACAAATCAAATTGTTATGGCTTCATTATCATGACTGGTCTTACGGAAAGTGCAATTAAAGGCATATGACAAAGGTAAAGGTAAAACCTGCATAAATTATTATTTAGCTGAAGAGAAGGGGTCCTTATTTCCATTTTCAATGGGAGATGTCAGCTAACATCGGGGAGGTGGTGCCCTAGTGGTTACTGCATAGAGCTTTGAATCCTGAGGTTCTAAGTTCCAGCCGCACAGGTTGCCATTCAGGTTCCTTGAGCCAAACCCTTAACGCCAGACTGCTCCTCTGGCGCCGCACTTTAGCTGGCAGCCTTTAAAAAAAAAAACAGCTTGCTTACTAGCTAATCCTTTGTTTAGATCTGATTGGATCAAACTGTTCCTTTGGCTTGATTTTGAGGACAACCTTTCATAGGAAAGAGCAGCAAAGAAACAGGCAGGTAGTTTGGTGTTTGGTGACTGGAAAGCCCCATTGGAAAAACTCATGAAACATAAGTTATTATTACCCATGTTATTTAAATTTAAAAAATGCTGCTATTTAAGAAAGTTCATAGTGCCCCTAATTTGCCCCTAACTTTGTGAGCAATCATGCTCAGGGTAAAAAAGCTCAGGCTACAGCCCTGATAGGTCCTCAGGACAATCATCCAGCCATCTTTTTTTTCTTTTGGGTCTTAAACATTTAGTTGCATCTTGGTGAAATCTACCCTGATTTGTTGTGTTTAAATAAATACGGATGTTGAAGAATGAAATAAAAAATAAAAGGTAAATCAGTGTGACAAGAAGGAATCTTGGGATAAAAAAGCTTATCGGTTAGCTGTAACGAACAGACTTTAAACCTCACCATGTTGCAGTGCTTCTAACATTTCATTGTTTTTGTCACCTGTAGCTTATTAACAGGGAGTTGAAACAAGCAAACAGTGCCAAGTTGGAGTCTCCAGTCGCGCCAGATGTGCAGAAATCCTCTCAGCCGTCGCCTGCGTCGAACCATCTACCTCAGAGTCCACCAGAAACGCCAGCTTCAGCGCACACTGCTTCATCAGTTTCACCAGCAGCTCCCACAGAGCCTGCAGCTCCCTCGGCTTCTTCAGCTCCTGCTAAGTTTCCCCTAGGTAGGACCGAGCCCAACGACTGACGTTCTGATGGAAACCATTGGTGCCTGATGATATTTGGAATGTTCCCTTTTCTCTGAACCAGGACCCTACTCATTAGGCCTTTCATCCCGTAAGAAGAAGAGGAGGATGGGAACATACAGCCTGGTTCCCAAGAAGAAAACCAAAGTGCTAAAGCAGAGAACCATGCTGGAAATGTTTACACAGCTACAACAGTCAACAAAGACCCAACAGGTCTGACATCCTTGTTTGAAAAAACATCTCTTTCTATAGTTTACATAACAAATTGTCCATATATGGCTTTAATTGAACTAAGAAAAGCAGTATAGTCAGGATAAGATGAATGTGCAGCTTCTTTAATTAGCATATCAAACTTCTTAATTAGCTTCTTTAGTTAGCATATCAAGACATAACTTAAATAGTACTGATTCTTAAAGGTATATTGGAGGATGTTTTTTTTTCCGTGTGGATCATCAAAATAAGTGGTCCTCCTAATTGTCAATCATTCTGGTGATAATGTTTATGTAAGGCCATCCTATGTGTTCGTCCCCGTTTTCAATTACCGAGGGTGAGTCTGACATCTTGGAAAAATTGCAAATCTTACTTTGGCAATTAAGCTTGTGTGAGCGATGCAAGCAGCAACTTTAAAACAGAAGCGTGCACGAGGAGAAATGGGCTCGTGCACTCTCTCACACGTCTGTTTAATAGGCATTCCCTCCCGGGAGCGGGTACAGGGTTGTACATGTACATTTTTTCTTTTTTAAAGTAGAGAGGGTGGGTTTTTTCCAAAAATTGCGAAAATGGTAAATGGCATGTACTTATATAGCGCCTTTTTTCAAGTCAGGAGACTTGACCAAAGCGCTTTACACTACATTTATTCACCCATTCACGACTCACACAGTGATGGTGGCAAGCTACATTGTAGCCACAGCTGCCCTGGGGCTCACTTCTGTCAGTGAGCCCCTCAACTATACCTTTAAAATGGTACAGTGATCCGCTTCTATAGTTCAAAAAAGTAGCATGAGCAATGCAAACTTCAAAAGACACTCACACACACACAGAAAAAAAAAATTAAATAGGAAAATGCTATTAAAGATGAATGCTGTAATCATCACAGACAGCATACGGAACCAAAAGTGAAAATCATGCAAATATTAAAAGTAGCAGCAAGTAAAAATAGCAGCAAACTCGCCTTTTAAAATATGGGACCAGACTCTTCAGGCTGATTTATCCTCAGAAACCAGGTCGTCTGCGTGTGTGTCGCAGTGATGTCCTCTGACAAAAGAAATGTGTTAAAAAAGAGATATGTGGGACTTGCAGACAGTGCCACAGACAGGAGGCCTCTGATTGGTCAAATCCAAATCTGCTCTACACTATGCGTATTTCCTGTTGGGTACCTTACCGGCTTGTTTTGTGGAAAACGACTCATGAAGTTGGACCAGCAGAAGAACGATGTGTGCGAGAACGCTGGGACCCTTTTTTCACCTGGATCCCCGCTCTTTTTGGCCCTCATGTCCCTCCATTTTCGGACAAACTTGCCCCCTACTTCCTCTCCGCCTCGGCCGCATCTAGAACCAAAGCTAGTTCCTGATTGTCCCTCTTGCATTGCAGAGTTGTATAGCATAGCGCGGACCACGCTTTAATACTGGGCATGAATCAAAAATACCCGTGGCAAGCTGAATGCGACACACTGCTGGGGTGAGTATAACCAGCCCTTTAGAGAGAGAGAGAGTGATGTGCAATTCCTTGCATTCTTTAACAATATTTAAACCATTAGTCCATTTGGACTAAGTTGGCGTAGCTCTGCAGCCCTGCTTTATTTTCCCTTTTAAAAACACTTGATGACTCCCCCTAGTGGTGGGGTGTGCTTCTTCTGCTGTTTATTTGGCAAAAAAAAGAAACACTCATTCACATGTCAAAATCAGATCTTTACCAAATTCAGATTTTTTTCCTGCAAATTTATCCTAAGTCCAAAATCTGCAATGCTCAGCGAAATAAAAAACAACAAAAACAAAACAACAAAAAAACTGAAGCTCTGACTATTGGAGGGCTAATCAATGCTAGTACCGGAGCGCTGGTGTCCTGTGGCGAGTAAATATCACAATAAACAGATGGTGAATAAATATCACTCTTGAACGACACTTAGGGGAAGTAAAAACGCTTGAAACTGTTTTCTACTTCTACCTGTATTCCAGTGTTGTAAGCTGGCAGTCTGTGTGCTACACTGCCCCCTAGAGCCTACTAGAATATTTGGTACGGCAGGGAAAAGCTGAAGAGAATAAAACGCTGTGCATCTACTCTGAAGGTAGATGCCTCAAGCATAAACCAACCTTAACAGGCTTTTCATGAACTGAAATCACCCGAATTAGGTGTTGAAGGCAGAAAAACCTCTAACAGTTATCAGATTCCCTGTCTTGAGAACTGGATTTGAATGCTCCTGTTCTTAAGTATTATGTTAAACATTTAGGTTTATGAGAAGACAAAAATAGACTGTCAAAAGATACTTGATTGAATGGGTTGGAACCTTGCCTTTTCTCTCAAAATAGTGTAAAGAATTGGTTTAAAACAGGTTTCCCGCTGGTCCTTAAAAAGTTTTAAAGGCATTGAATTCTTCAAAAATAAAACTAAGGCCTTAATTGGTATAAAATGTCTTAAATTAGTCTTTTAAGTAGGTCTTAATTTTTAAAACATCATAAATAGGATAATTTTTATTACAATAATTTTTGGTAATCCTAAATAAAACATTAAAATTGACATTTTTTTTTTTTCAATAACTGCTCCGTCTTTGATAGGTCCCCCTGCCCGAGAGAGTGAAACCAATAAGCGTTATTTAGGCGGCCGGACATTTGGGGAGATGGCTCGCTTTCCAGGGACACCCATACATGAGGCACGGGTGTATTTTGTGCAAGAAAGTCATTTCAAAAGCTTGGAACGATGTAAATTAAGGGAGTCAGACGTGAAGAGCGTCAAAAATCCAAGCGCCAAAATCAAGTTACCGGTGATTACAGCTCGGTATAGTTCTCAGCGCTTAGGGCATCTATACCCTTTGTTCCTGTAAACGCCCACTGCTTATCACCAAATCAAACATACTAAGAAAATGATACAAAGAAAAAATAGCTGCAAAAAAGACTTAGCACTGTGGTTCTTATTTGTGGCTTTAAAACTGATTTGTTTTTTTCCCTGCTAAAACAAAGTTTGTGTGAAATTCAGTTAAATAATTGTGCTAAAATATATCTGTCAATTGTGTTTCTACCCCAGCTTTCAATAGCCTGTATGCAGGGAAGCTTTTTCAAAATCTGAAACATTAGTGCAGTGGTTTTATGTTAAAATAAACCTTTAGGTTAAGTTGATGCAAACACAAACAGGTTTTTCTTTTTGTGAAATTGGGTCTTTAAATTTTACCTTTAATTTCAAAAATTTATGGCATTAAAAAAGTCTTGAATTTACTTACTTGCCTTATGTATTGTAGGAACCCTGTAAGAAACTGAAAAATTCTGTATAAACCATTCATAACACATTTTAGCAGGACAGAAGAGAAGAAGAAGGTAAAGGAGGAATAACTGAGGTCATGTAATGAACAGCAGCTTACTGCAGAAGGCTCAAACAACAACTGCCTCTGAGCCCGGCGGCATCACTGTTGTGCCAGGGGGGATACCATCTCAATGTCTAAAATGTCTTAAGTTGTTAGCCATGCAGCTCCTCACATGTTCATTATAGGTGAAGGTAAAGAATCACTGAAATTATTTCTGATATTAGATTTTTTTTTAATTCGATATTTGTTTTTTAAATTTTCTTAAGGAACCTTCGAATAAATCTCCTATCTTCCAGAAAAGTGAGGCGACTAACATAAATGGGGAGAAAGTGGTGAATGCATCCGAGGAGGATGAGTCTGAGGAGATGGAGTCTGAAGAGGAGATGAGACAACAGCCTGCAGAACAAGCCCTCCCAGCTGATAAAGACACCTCTGAATCCGCCGATCAGGTAGGAAGGACAAAATGACTTTCCAATATTTCAGAAGAACAAGCCTAGCTAATAACATCTTATTACCCCTTCAGTACATGTTGATGCTGAGGTTGTCTGTTTTTCCTTGTTTTGAGGCGAAAGATGAGCATGAATCTGAAGACTCTGACGCAGAAGAAGGGGAGGAGGAGGGCACAGAGTCTGATTTGGTAGGATGTTCCTCAGAATCATTGATCATCCTGACCTGCCATGATTCAAGTGTCCTCTAGAACGATATTTAATGAACACAGAGAAAAAGAGTGCATGAAAAATACCTTGTTCTTGGTTTCTGTTTCTGTTATGATCTTAGAGCTTCGAGTCCAGCCTGAAGAAGAAGCTGAAAAAGAAATCAAAAGTAGACAGCGCATGGCTAAGACCGTCCAGGAAGAGGAAAAGAAGGATGACCCCCAAAGGTGATTTATCAACACAGTTTGAATGTTGGTTTAGATAAATCCTTCCGTTTGACATTTCTCTGCCTTTTTAAATATTGTAAGAAAACATATGATTTTTTTTCCCCTTTAGGCTTGGAGTAGTGAGCTTTATAAGGCTCTGGGGGATTGTGAGGAAGAACAGCTGACTTTATTAATTTAATACAACTGAATTGAACGCATACAGCAGGATAAAGTATCACAATGACGAGAGACGAGAGGCCATGATAGACCAAAACAATATTAAGAAAAAATGAAAGTATAAGCTCGTGCATCAAGTTTTTTGTTTATATATATATATATATATATATATATATATATATATATCTGTACATACATATATACATACATACATACATACATACATACATACATACATACATATAATTTAGTATGCCAGTAAGATCCACTCTCCATTATTCTATCATTTTCTGAACCTAACTGAAGAAGAAAAAAAGTTCTTATTTTTGTGGTTTAAAATTGAAATGAAAATAAACAAATGATACAAGGGGTTTGGCTTCTCTCCACTTGCTTTTTGTTTATGTAGGAAAGATTTTAAAATTTTACAGCTCGCTATAGGATTTTTATAAGGTTTGCTTGTCATAATATCATAACCTGATCTTCTTAATAGCTACCCTCCATCTAGTGCCAAACCAGCCAGCCTCTCTTAGATGTTCACTAGACCCAAACTAATACAGACGAATGAGAGCTGTGATCAAATCCCATCTTTTATTCTTTGACATTTGGGTCTAACAGAGTTATTGATTCTTTTACGGCTAAAAGTTGTGCAATATATTTATTTATATTTTACCCTTACTCACTGTTTAAAGTTGGGAAGTTATATTTAAATGTCAAATCATTCTGGCTTAAACATGCATATTAATGTACTCTTATCAGATGATATTGTCCCAAAATGTGTGAAATTTCTATTTAAAAAAAATTTATTTTTATGTACAGTTAGTTATACGGCCAGCCTTCGTGCACCTAAATTCGCCAATCATTTATCAACGGGTCATCTGTGAATCACATTTTTCGTCATAGCATCTTGATTCATATGTTACAGCTAATGGACGCAACGGTTAGAATGATTTACTTTCCCATTGAGTTCGGTCCCAGTGTTCACGGGATGGACGCCTGTGTCTTCAGCAGGCGTGAGCTAACAGAACTGGCAGCTGTTGCGAGGCGAGGGCTCAAACATGCACGGCTGGAAGCCTTCTACACAAACCAAGCTCCTGGCGCCCCTTCTGGCCAAATAACTTCATCCCCTCGCCTCTTCTCTAAATAAAAAATGTATGACCGAGGAGAATCTTCCATCCACACCTCCAACACAAAATCCTCCTCCTCTTGCATGTTTCTGCTGTCCATAGTGATCCTTCACAGTGTTGTTGAGCAGTGCTACTTGGTCCCAATGGAATTCCCCACTGGGGAACCTGCTGCTCACTATGTTGCTAACTGTGACACCGGTCACAGCCAAACGTGCTTGGGAACCTTCCGCCACAGCAATCCCACCCTTTCGATAATCAACCAATCACATTAACTTTATTCACTCGTGTAAAGTCGGGCACCACTCGGGAGAATTCGAAAATACAACGGTTGGAACGGCCGCTTCCCTGCGACTTTAAACGTATTGTTGTGTTTCCTTGCTCTTTTTGCTGTTTAGTCAGTCAACTAGACTGAATTATAAAGCACTTTGGACAACTTTTTAATAAACTAAATATGACTTTTGTATAAAGCTGTGTTTTATGTGTCGATTCTGTTCTTAGAACCAGAGACGGATGTTTTGCCCCAGACCTCCAGTCAGGAATACACACAGATCCTTCCATCAGAGGGTGTCGACCTCAGCAAGTCTTCAGACAGTAAAGGTGAGCTCAGAGCCAGACCACACTCTGCTGAAATGTGCTTCATCCTGGTATTTTGTTGGAAGCAGCAGAGCTCCTGTGCGAGTCCAATTTATTGCAATCATTCTTTCTTTTAGCTTCTATGTGTTTTGTTTGGTCTCTTTAATATTAATCTGTTAAGCCTAAACTAAACATCTGTTATATATAATAAACATCTCCTGCCTCACTAAGCAAGTTTCCATAAACCTTTTTGTAGTGAGTAGGAAAGAAAATGAAGAGACTTCTGTCAGAAAAAGTATTTGTGTCCAGACTTTATTTCCTATACACATAATGAAAATGCTCTATCCTTTATTTCTTGTTATCCTTCCTTTCTGTCTTCATTTGGTTTTTCCATTTTCTTCCATCTCATCTCCTAATAGTCCTCCATTTCTTTTGTCTATTCTACCTTTAACCCTTCTCTTTCCTCTCTTCATGTTGTTTTCTTCATTTTCTTTTCATTTTTTCTCTCCTTCCATCACTCCTTCCTTTCTTGCTCTTCTTCTTCCCGTTTGCTGCTTTTTTCTTGCTTCTTTCCTTCCATGTCTTTTTTTTTTCCCTCACTTGTCATCTTCCTTCCTTGATCCCTCGTTTCCCATTTACCTTTTTTCTCTCTCTCTGCTTTTCATACTTTCTTTTTATCTGCCTTAAGGCCTACCTTCCTTACATGTGTAATTCCTCCATTCCTACCTTCTAATCCTCCTTCCTCTGAGATGCCCTTCCTTATTTTTGCCCAATCGCTCTTCCTTTTCCTCCATCCCACTAAGTTCTTCCTTCCTTTTTGGCCTGTATCCTTTCTCGTCTTTCGTTCATCATTTGTGTCCTACTGATACTCATTCTTCATTGTGTCCCCAATTCTTGTTTTTCTACCTCTCCATCCCTCCTTCTTCCCTTATTTAAAGGACTGTTACCTTTTATTGCATTTTAGGGTTAGTTCTTTATCCTTTTTTTTTTTGTTTCTTTTTTTTTTGTTTGGTGGGTATCAGACATTGGAAACAGGATCCAGGAAGAACCCAAACCAGCAGACGTTGAAGGGCTTACTGATACACTAACACTAATTTAAACCCTTAATTTCTGTTGTTTAAAATATAGAACAAACCTTTTGCTTTGCTCAAAAAGCTAAAGAAAGCATTTGCTTTTTCTCACTGCCAGTTATTACACGTTCATTGCAGGCATAGGAACCTTTGGCAAGCACTCTTTTCTGGTACGACTGATACCCGACAATTTTATGTTCTTATTTATAGTTTTAAATCTGCTCCATGGCTCCATTTCGATTTATTTTAGGTGTAATAACAATATTAATTTGTCAGTTCCCAAAGCAAAAAACACAGATTTATTTTTTATACACACATATAGAAATTCAAGTGTCATGAGGTGAAGATGGAAGATAAAAGAAAGGAGAACTAGCAGTTCACTCCTGATTGTTTTTTTTACTCAGGTGGAAGGGATGTTTCACTTATTGGGTGGAGGTTTTTTAAAAACAGTCTGCATCTTTTGCCCTGACCTATTATTTCCATGGGCTGCAGAATGTCACTAATGCAGTCTTTATTGAGCATTAAGTTTCATTTCTGGGATTTAGCTTCTCTTCTTCCTGGGTGTCTTTGGAAAGATGGCAACAGCATAAAGTCCTGTGACTCTGTTTCTCACAGACAGAACAGAGCTTCCTAGTTTAACAAAAATTAAGATCCTTAAGATAAACTGGTTGGATATTCAGCTTTGATCTGTTCAGAACCAAACCGTTTGATTTATGTGCAGCGCAGAATGTTATCTAGGTTTATCCAAACATTTTTCAGGAGGTGAATTGTTTTGTCTCTTCAGAGCCTTCGGGGTCAGCGATCGAGGAGGCTCAGGAGCTTCCGCTCTGCAGCTGCCGAATGGAGACTCCAAAGAGCAGAGAGATTCTCATCCTGGCAGACAGGAAGTGCATGGCCACAGAGAGCGTGGACGGGCAGTTAACCCGCTGCCAAAGTGCCGTCCTAAAGCACGAGATGATGCGTCCGTCCAACTCTGTTCAGCTGCTGGTTCTATGCGAGGACCACCGCAGCGGCATGGTGAAGCACCAGTGCTGCCCCGGCTGTGGCTTCTTCTGCAGAGCGGTGAGTCCTGGGTCCCCTGCTCTGCTTGGAAGAGGCTGGAAGGTCATTTCTTGTTTATTTTAGTGGTCTGAACAGACGGGGAATAGGTGCATCACCAAACTTTTATTCCTCAAACTGGTTTAGACCGTTTCTTCATTCATCCTCCAATCACCAGTCTGTCTATCCGTTTCTTCCCGTCTTCTTTCATCCATTTATCCAGCATTGGAGGTCTCCTGTTAAAAGGGGACGAAGAGCAAACGAGGAGAGACTGTCTGTGAGAGAACTCAAGAAAAAAAAGAATAGTTGCAAAATTTAAATCCAATCCACTTAGTTTTCCCTACCTTAGTTTCTCTCTTGTACTTTTCCTACAGTGCAAAAAAAAAAAAGTAAAACAAGTAATGTTTTCTGATAATAAATGCATTTTCGATTTTTAAAAAAATTTGCCAAATAAATACGATTTCCTTTTAAAATAGGAAAAGAAATGGCTCCATTAAGGATAACACACAAGAAAGTGCAGCAAAGCAGCATGGGAGTGCGCTACGCGAACATTACGACTGTCACAGCAGTTAAATTATTCTTAGTTGTAAAATGTACATACATATATTATACGGTTCCCCCTAATTTAGGTTGAGCTTCTAATGTCAGACGCATATATCCTCCTGTTTGGCAGGAAGACGCAGGAAAACAGCATGCAGTGTTAAAGTTCTCGCAAACACATCATCTACCAGCAGAAGGAAGGCGCTTTCTATAAAATGATAAACAAAACCTAAAGCTGTTCATTCATGTACGCTCAATCAAACCAAACTAAACTAAAATATATGATTTTTTTATTTAGATGGTCAAAACACATACTTGTATGTGATATAGACAGGATATTTTATAGGTCATTTAACAACATATACATATAATTTACTAAATAAATGACTTAACTATGTAGCAAAAGTTCTTACCTGCTCAAAACCTCATCGCTGAACCAGAGCTGTACTGCTCTCACACTCTGTTATCACGTCTATGGAAGTAAATTTGTGTCGCTGGGATTTGAATTAAAAATGCCACTGAAATTTAAATGTTGTATGTTTGTACTGTTTAAGTGTTAAAATATATTCAGAACACATTTTTGACCTACACAGAAACGGATGTTTTGCCCCAGACCTCTACACAGCTGAAATTTCATTTGTTATTTTCTCTTCAAGCTGCAAAATTCACATTACTATTTCAAAGGTGATTACATTTTTCAATACTTACTTCGTTTTCAGTTGTGACTTTTTCAGTGTTAAAAAAATCTGCATACAAAAAAATTCAACCTTTTAAAAATTCAAACCAAATATTTTCAGCCTCCTGAGATTCAACCTGGCTCTATCTTCATTGTCTTAAATCTCGCTGCCTTTAAATTCAGTGTAAAAGGGAAGGGTTACTTCAGGTCACAGATTATTAGCAATGGATTGTGGCGCCCAACACCCAGCCAATCCCGCTAGTGTTTTCTTAGTCACGCGGACATGGACGCTTGTGGCGCTTCATACGGAAGGAAACCATCATGACGGAGTCGTCATCCAAGTTAACGCTTAACTCAACTACAGAAAAATTAAAGTAATAAAACTCACAGTTGAGTTAGCGCATTTACAAAATTTTAAGGCACACTATGCAAAATTTTTCAGTTAATTAATGTGTTCCATAACGCTTTTGATGATTAAATGAGTCATTTCCAGGTTGAACAAAGTTGCATTCTCGGCCGCTCTGGTGGTCTGTGGGGAAATACTGCACTTGCAACTGCAGGAGCACCGAATTCAAGCACCCACAGGCTCAGAAGTCTCGCAGAGAGCCAGTCTTGCTTTACGGCCAGAACTGCTACACCCCCAGTTAAAAGCGCTATATGCTCGTGGGCGATCTTGCGCAGTGTTGCTTTTACACCGACGCAGCAAAAGCGTTGCAAAATCGCTGGCCTGCTGCTTCATTTTACTGCTTGTACCAGTTAGTTCTGGACGCTGCGGGCTGAAGCAGCTTTCCTGCTCTGGCTGCACGGTACAAAAGTGGGTCTGACGCTACAAGCAATAAATATACCTTCTGCATGTATGCATTTAAGTTAATTATGTAATAAACTGTTTAAGAGAAGTGATTAGAGCGGTCTGTGTCATCAGCGCTGTGTCTGTCTCCCTGCCAGCTCCCAGATCAGCTTCTCTGATTGGTTGACGCGGCGCGGCGAGCAGCAAAAATTCAATTTTTCCATCTCGAGCAGCAGCGCGTTTGCGGCACGTCAGATGCTTAGGCATTCGTTGCGTTCGCCTGTCTGCTAAGCTCAAAACAACCGCGCCTGGCTTGACGGAGATACCAGGAGAACAGCTGACTATATTTACGACAGTGCACTTTTACTTTCGCCCTCTGGGGGGAGCCTCGCTGGAAAATCAACACCGGTTGCATAGTATACCTTTAAGACAGTGAAATAGAGCCAGTTGAATCTCAGGAAGCTGAAAATATTGAGTTTGAATTTTAAAAGATTGAATTTTTATATGCAGATTTTTTAACACTGAAAAAATTTAACTGAAAATAATAATAAAGTACTGAAAATGTAATCACTTTGAAATAGTAATGAATTTTAGCTTGAAGAGAAAAATAATGTGATCAGTTTCATGTGTGTAGAAATAATGACAATACATTTTTTTTAGATCAAAAATGTAAATTCTGAATATATTTTAACACTGAAACAGTAAGTACAAACATACAACATTTAAATTTTCAGTGGAATTTTTAATTCAAATCCTTAGCTAATAAGAAATTTACTAATCCAAATTTAGAATTTTTTCATTTTTTCTCTGGTGGACAATAATTAATATCTTATTTTAAAGGCATATTTGGAGATTCATTTATTTACCAGTCCAAATCGATGGCAAATTCTCTTAGATTAACTCACTTTAAATCATATTTTGCAGTGTGTGAAGGAGTGAACAATCTCTGGTTGTGTTTCTCTGGTGCAGGGGACGTTCATGGAATGCCAACCGGACGTCAGCATCTCTCACCGTTTCCATCGAGCGTGTGCGTCAATGCTTAAAGGTCAAAGCTTCTGTCCGCACTGCGGAGAAGAGGCAGGCAAGGCCAAGGAAGTCACCATCGCCAAGGCTGACACCACATCCACTGTTCCTCCAGCACAGGCAAAGGGGCCAGCCGCCCTGGGGGCCCCTGAGGGCCGAGCAGACACGACCACTGGCAGGTGAGATTCCAGCTGTATCACCGTCTTTCATTTCAAAGCTTCCATCCTTGGTTAAAACTAAGCTAAGCATTTAGTTCTTCTCCTTTTCTTTTTTTGCAGCTCTTCATGTTTGGCTCCCGTTGCTGAAGTCACCGGCAGAGCCGACAGTTCGCTCCCTGTTGAGAAAATCAACGAGTCGGCTGTTCCAGAGTCATCCAGGCAATCATCTTTGCAGCCTGGAGTTGGAACCACAGCACCACCTACACTCCCCCTGGGAACAACAAAAGAAACTCTAGAGAGCGTCCTGGTCGCCCTTGATGCAGAAAAGTAGGCCAGTCCACAGTAGGGTTGTCTTCTATCTACACCACAGAGACATGATCTGATGCATCTCTTCTTTCTCATTTCTGCTGTTAGACCCAAGAAGCTGCGTTTTCACCCCAAGCAGCTTTACCTCTCAGCCAAACAGGGAGAACTGAAGAAGGTGGTCCTCATGCTGGGTATGTGGAGCCTCCTCAGAGCCTTGGTTAACCCCTTCACTGCTGTGCAAAAGTCTTGATCTGTCCCTCTCACAAAGCTGCCAGACTTTGTAACGATACATTGGTCTGTTTAATGCATCTCCTGGTTTTCTGCAGTTCTGCAGTATATGAACGTTTTTATTCTGCCTATCTAACCTGAACATTACAACCAAAAGCAATGTATTTTGTTGGGGTTTTATGTGATTAAACCAACACAAAGGGATGCATTATTGTGAAGTGAAAAGAAAATGATTCATAGTTATTAAAATGTTTGACAAAGAAGTGCAGATTTCATTTGGTTCCTGTAGATGAGTTCATTTTAAAGATGCCTTTTTGTAGCTCAAGTTGAACCAGACTGAAGAGAAATTGACCTGGATTTGGGTCTTGATCATCCTAACTTACTGTACTGTAGATAATTCTTTTAGGTTAAACCTGTAAATCTAAATCTGTTAATACAGGGTTCCCGTTGGTCCTTAAAGTCTTTAAAAGGGGTACTGAATCTTTCAAAATAAAACTAAGGGCCTTAATTGGTATTAAAATGTCTTAACCAGTCTTTTCGTGTAGGTCTTAATCTTTAAAACATCATAAATAGGATCATTTTATTACGATTTATTTTTGTAATCCAAATAAAACATTAAAATTGACAATTTTTAATAAAGGAAAGATAATGAGCCAGCCATTATTGGTTCGGCCCCGGATAGTGGAACCAATAAGAAATGCTGTTGCGCCGGGACATTTGGGAGATGCACCATTTACTTCCTTTTGTCTGGGGAAATATGGAGCAAGTGTAAATGTAACTAAAATTGTCTCCAGCCAAGAGTTTTCCCATGGCTAAACCAGGGAACATACATGAGTTTGTGTTGATTTAGTGCAAGAAGTCATTCAAGCTCAGAACGATGGGGAATTGTTGGGCAGAGTCGCATTACAGCGTAAGCGCCAAAACACAAAGCTGTAAATGGAGTTACAGAGAACAGCTCGTATTTCTCAGTTTAGTTCCACCTTTGTCTTTTCTGCAACGCCTCCACTTATCACCAAATCAAAACATACCAAGAAAACCATACAAAAAAAAAAGAAATAACAGCAAAAACAAAAGTTTGAGAATTCAGTTAAATAATTGTTAAAATATATCTGTCAGCTTTTGTGTGTTTTAGCTTTCTTCCTGTATGGGAAGCTTTTTAAAATTTAACTTGAAACATTAAAGTGCAGTAAAAGGTTTGCATATTTAAAATAAACCTTCAGGTTCGGATTATGCATAAAGCAAGGTTTTTTCTTGTGTTTCTTATGAATTTGGTACTTAAATTTTTATTTCAAGTTGGCATTATAGTGTGTTTAAAAAGTTTTGAATTGCTGTATGTCTTATGCTGTAGGAACCCTGTAATAATAAGTGATGCACAGTTGATTTGTAGGGATCAGCAGTACCACAGCTGTCTCTGCTGAGAAACTTGCTTCTCCAACACTGTCAAGTGAAGTATGCTGGAGTGCAAATAAAAAAAAAATTCATTTATATTTTTTGGCTGTATATAGTTAAAAAAAAGTAAACTTTTAGGTTTATAAAGGTGCTAAATCTTCTCTTATTTGTGGGCACTGCAGGTTATTAAAGACCGATTTATCTAACTATAAGTTCTTTTTCCCTTAGTGGAGGGAACAGACCCAAACTTTAAGATGGACTCTCAGAATAAACGCACGCCGCTCCATGCTGCAGCTGAGGAAGGTTACGCCGACATCTGCCACATGCTGGTTCAGGTTGGCTAAAGTTTCTCTGTGGGAAAACCACCGGGTTCAGATCCTGGGTATTTATTTATTTATTTTTTTAACGTGTGACTCCGCTTCAGGCCGGAGCAAACTTGGACATGTGTGATGAAGATCAGAGGACTCCGCTGATGGAGGCCTGCGAGAATAACCACATGGAGGTGGTGCTGTACCTGCTGAGAGCCGGAGCCTCTGCCATGCACAAGGTAGGCCAGGTTCACTTCGCCATCTTGACCACATTCAGGGGAATGTGGGAAATCTTTGGGATGTTTAAGCTTTTTTGTTTGCTTCCCTGCTTACCAGGACGTTGAAGGGTTCACATGCCTCCACCTAGCGGCAAAGTCTGGACATTACAACATTGTAGAGCACCTTCTGTCTACAGGACTGATTGACATAAACTGTCAGGTTAGTGCACTTTCATGTGTTCCTCTAAAACAGGCAAGAACTGCAGAACATGAAGGGAAGTCTTACTGTTTTTTAGAGACGGCGTAAATGTCTGAATTAAAGCTCAAACTGTTATGTTTTAAAGAATATTTGTGATATTCAGACAAACAGCTACAGTCATGCATTTTACTATCAGTTATTTACATCTGAGAAAAACCCAGTTGGACATTTAATATTATTTTTTTGGGAGATATTTATTTAATATTTATGTTTCATTAAAGTTATTCTAAAGGACCTGTCATTCTGTCCATCAATCTGTTCCTCAGACCGGCCATTTGTCCATCCATCAGTTTGTTTTTCTGTCCATCCATTCAGTAATTGTTACCGATCCAAACGACAACCTTTCCATCCATCTATCGTTTGTTTTTTTCAATGTTCGGCTGTTTGTTTGTCCAATCAATAATACATTTGCTTATTTATTCACCTATTTGTCTGCCTTTCCATTCATCCAATTTATTTGCCCATCAGTTGAGGCATCTATTTCTCCATCGTTCCATCAATTTACTCTTCTACCTATTTCTCCGTTCAAACATTCAACTAACCCAACAAGTATCAAACCACCCTCTAACAGTTTACTCATTAGTTTGTCCATTAGGTGTTCAGACATTTTATCCAACAACCCCTCAGTCTGTTAATAATCCTTCTTCCATTCCTTCCTGTCTAGAAATCTGCAGAAAGCTGTAATTAACATAATTCCTAATACAATTTTATATCTGCATTAGAATTTAGCAGAAGACTAAAAACTTCTGTGGATCTGGAGCACAAAACTTTAAACTGTAATGTTTTAAGCCTTTCAAAGTCACCTATAGGCAAAAATAATGGCTTTAGAACAACATGGGTATTTTTGTGGTTTAAATCTAGCTGTTTTTTCTAACCCCCAAAGAAAAACACTTGAGTTCAAAGCAAAGCCTTCTTTCTCCGTCTGTGTGCATCATGAACAGAATCCAAGACCAGAGGCCAAAAATCTAATTTCCAGGACTTTAGATATTAGTTTAAAAAGAAATTCTGCTGCACATTAGCTGCTAAAAGAGCCACTTGGTTTAAACTTTGAGCTGGAAATATTAAGCTCTACCTCGCATCACTCCTCCCTGATGGGAGAAAGAGGACGTTTGTTTACATTACCGGGACAGAGCGTGAAAGGTAGGCGTTTCCTAGAAGGAGCTTCACTCTACGTTAACATTCCCCAACAGCTTGCCTTCACAGGTGAGGGAGGAGCTGCTCCTCAGAGAGATGCATTAATCAAGCAAAATACCGCAGTAAAGCCGGGCGTACACTGTGCGATTTTTGGAGCGATTTTCCAGTCGTGTGAGAATCTATTGATCAGGCCAACTTTCAGCCTGATCATGTGTGTACAGGGGGTTATGAGGGGCGATCAGCCTCTACCGACCACCACCAGATAAGGTGATGATTTTCTCCCGACCGTCGTGGGCAAATCGCTCAGTGCGCAAACAAGGATTCTTCTTTTTCTTCTTCCTCTCAGATGTAAACATAGAAGCATGGCAGGGATGCAGTGAGTGAAATGGAGTTATTTCTGTAAACCTGACAGACTGTAGTAGCCACATTTGCTCAACCATGTCTTTTTTTCCAAATACGTCGTCGCCTTTTCTTTTTAGGGCTTTCAGCACAAAATTGCACAAATTGCCAAGGCAGCGCGTTTCACTATAGTGAGCTTAATATTCCGCTTTTATTTGTTTGGCTTCCAGATAGACGAGTCAGAGCAGCTCCATCTCACTGCAGAGCTGAGTCTGACGTGGTTTTTAGCTGTGCAGTGTGAGCAGGTAGATCGGATGAGAGCGTCGTGCTGCACATACGTCATGAGCTCTCAACTCACACTACGACGATTTGAAAAAAACGCGCAGTGTATGCCCGGCTTCATAGAATTAAAACATTGTTAAAAGCTCAGAAAATTTTGTTTTTTTTGTGTAAAATAGTAACCTGACTCCGCCAGATGGATTTGCTCTGCATATCCATCTGGAAACCTTCCTTTGAAGTAATTTTGGGAAGGGGCAAAACTGCTGGTTAGTTGATTGGCCTATATTGGTGATAGACGGGCCAAATAGACCAATCAGATCAACGAAGCATATGACGTACTAACAGAGCGACAACGAAAACACAACCACAAGCCAGGCACAAGCCAATTGATAGATCAAACTCTTGCCAAAACCAGTCGGGAGAAGAGCAAAAACATCTTTTCCTCTGAGAAAAGCCTCCAGAGCAGTGTTTTGCTCTTCTTTCAGTGAAGAAATACTCTGTAATTCCGATAAAACTTGCTGGATAGCCACGCTAACGCTAGTTTCATCGGCTGAAGCCGCCATGTTCTTTAGACTGAACTGTCGCGCTTCTTGTTGCGTCACACCTCAACCCGCCTCAAAGCCAACGCTGATTGGACGTTCGTTTGGTGAACGGCTCCAAATTTTCTTTAACGGGGAGTCTCCAGACTGATCTGCGAGTGAAACCTTGAAAGCTCGCGAGATCAGGATGGTCTCACGAGGCTGGTAAAATAGGCCCTTTAATAATGTTTCCAACCCTGAATGTTTTCACACATAATATCAGTTTTATTTCTTTATGGCAATCCAGATCCTGATTAACTGCTTTTAGAAATATTAAAGTTTGTGATTATGTTATCACATGTTTTCTCTGAAACATGAATGTAGGAAAATAAATTAGCTGATTTCTCATCTCTGCAGGACGATGGTGGTTGGACGGCCATGATCTGGGCCACAGAGTACAAACATGTGGACCAGGTGAAGCTGCTTTTGTCCAAAGGAGCTGACATCAGCATCAGGGATAAGGTCAGTCCCAAGGAATGCTAATACCCAACTATTAGCTTTACTTAAAATACATTTTTCTTTAGGTCATTTTTCAGCACTTGGTGTATAACAATGACTCTATGCAGGCTGCCTTTCTCAAAAACTCTCCTATGTAACTTGAGAGGGATGGATCCCCTGAATCATGTGACCTAGAGCGCTAACTAAGCTAAATGATGCAGTTAGCTAAGAAAACAGATGTGATCTTTACCGGATCAGAAACATCTTTGTTTCTCTATAGGATTGATTCTAAAGAGGCGAATGTTCGAGATCGGTCTTGGTCTCGAGACCATTTTTTGATGGTCTCGTCTCGGACTTGACCGCATTTGGTCTCGGTCTCGGGCGCTGAGGACTCTGCATTTTATTTTAAGACCGGTCAAGACCACAACTGTGGAAATAACACTAATCATCAGAATATTATCAGTTTCTTTAAGATCCTTCTTTTTATTGGATGCTTGGATTCAAATCCAGTCCAGTTCTGTGTGGTAAATATCTAGGTGTTTTTATGTGAATGTGGGTCTTTTAGATCAATTTTTGTGATTTGATCATGTTTCACATTTTATTGTCGCATACTGGCGCTGGTCTTGGTCTTGTCTCGGTCTCGATACACTCTGGTTTTGGTCTTGTCTCGGTTAGGTGGTCTTGACCACAACACTGCCCCCTAGTTCAAAGTGATCTGATATCAGATCCAAAAAACATGTTGCTTTTAGACCTGTAATTACAATCTTTGTAAATACTAGTCCATCTAGTGTCCCCCCATTGCTTTAATGAGGATTTTAAATTTTTCTTTGTTGTGTGTGTGTCCAGGAGAAAAATATTTGCCTTCACTGGGCAGCATTCTCTGGCAGCGTTGAGATCTCTGAGCTGCTCCTGAACGCCCACTGTGATCTTCACGCTGTCAACATCCATGGAGACTCTCCTCTGCACATCGCTGCCCGGGAAAACCGCTGGATTGTGTCAAGTAAATAACTACAGCTTTACAGGATAAGGCGATGCTTCCTCTTACATTGTGAAGGTGTTACAGGACAGGACGGTTGTTTTATGCCGCTTAAAAATCAGTGTGTTTTTCTCCTCAGACTGTTCTTGTCTCGGGTGGAGCTAATGTGTTTCTGAAGAACCGTGAGGTGAAACTCCTCCAGACTGCAGCCAGTAGCTACAACCTGCCTGGGGAGCCTTGCAGGCCAACAAGAGAGGGAGAGGGACGCCAAAAACGGCAGGCTCAGACGGAATGAGGAGAAACTCCTTCACAGGTTGGGATCATGATGCAGTTCACTCAGCAGGAAAGAAAAAACTGACTTTTAGAACAATAATCACATTTTAGGGGGAAAAAAAGCTGAAACCCAGCTATAAACATTTAAAATTTTGCTTTTTATGTGTTTTACAGTAAACTTTGTTTGAAATGCTTCCTCCTCTGTGTGTGTGTCTGTCCACAGTGACATATCTTTAGGCCAAGAGCAGGTTTCCATTCCTTGTGTCAACACTGTGGACAGCGAACCCCTTCCAGATGACTATAAATACATCACGAAGCTTTAGTACCTCCCTGAATATCGACGGAACATCACACACACTGCGGGTGAGTTTAAAGAATATGGAACCACGTTTTTTTAGGTACAGCTGAGATAAAAACTAATTTCTCTCTTCATTTCCTTTATCTCGCGGTTAACAGTACTGCATTTGTAAGGAAGACTGTTCTACGAGTATTTGCATGTGTGGACAGCTCAGTCTGCGCCGCTGGTACGACAAGGTGAGGACAAGCATGCTCATTATACTGGAAAGACTCGCATTTATTTGCATTTTTCCTCCAAGCAGCCAAACCTTCCTGTAATTCCTCAAAGTGGTTCGGATCGTTAGCTTCATGCTTTCTGAAGAGATTTTAAACCTTTTTCTTTAGAGTTTGGTTCCATGTGGCTTCAGCACATATAACTCCAAACCGAGGCCCTGCAACATTCTGCATTGTAATCATCCGTGTTTTCAGTGGCAATCTGAACAAAAAGAAATTAGAAATTTAAACAGTTACAGAGTGTTTCTAGAATTAAAAAACAATCACAATCTAAAGAATTATCCTCAAAGATCATTAATCTGTCTTAAAAGTAATTCAAGAAGATAAAAATGTAAAACTGCAAAACATCTGCTGTACGTTTTGTTTGTTCATCATGCTGGACTTTATAGTGCAATCAGAAATTATGTGCTAAACTAATCGGGCGGTGAATATTTGTCATCTTTAGGGATGGATTATTCATAGTACGCCTTTAATCCAACTCAAAGTTAAACTGAACACATTTACTACCACAAAATAAGCGCCCTCTGTGATCTCCAGCTGTGGGAGCCAAAGTAACCCGTAGTCTTTATTCATATTTCATAGTTTGATGCTGACAGCTCTGCAGAAGCGATCACAGCTTGCATGTAGTGCCTGTAATCTCCCAGATTACAGGCGCATTCAGTTTTACTGAATAGTTGACCTTCAGCGTCCAGCTGCAGTTCAGATATCCCAACTCCAGTGTCTGGCGCTCGTGATGCTTGATGCGCTCTGCTCTCTATGCTGGAAATGATGCCAGATTCAGACCCTCTGATGTTCAAATCATGCCGCAACACTTAAAGGTATTGGGGAGGATTTTTGCAAACTTTTTATAAGAGCACTCCACTCTGAAAAACAACAAGAGCATGCACGAACCCATTTCCTCCCGTGCACGCTCTGTTAAACAAAGTACTGCTGTTCTTATAGCTCATACTTAAACTTACTGTGTCAGAACGTCAGCCCTAACCCCTAAATCCCTCCCGTCACTATATATAAAGTGGGGACTATGTTAGTGGATTTTTATAACAAGCTCATTTTACTGACCTTTTGGATAGATGATCACTACTTTTTGCTCCATTGGTCACGTAACTCCTCCTCCACTGAGCGGTCTCTGCGCCATCTTTGTTATTAGTCACCACTTTTACACATGGCAACAGAGGGCCGCTTTGTCAGCAAATCCAATAATGCTTTGCGAGGAGAGCTGTCTGTGCAAAGCATTCTGGGATATATCTACCTCTTTAAAGGCCTTTCTTTTATTCTCATACACTTCATAGACACTTTTTCCTCTTTCGACCCTCGGCCATTTAAAAAAAACAGAGGTGAGAAAGATGAGCTTCAATGATTGTCTGAAACCGTAGCTCACCACAGATATACAGCTGAAAGTAGGCATGTGCAGAAAAAGATAGCTAACAGGACGAGAACGTAGGGCGGCCTTACGTATGGAAATTATATCACCACTTATTTCGGTGATCCACCTGGAAATTAAATATCATCCTCTATACCAGTGGTCCCCAAACTACGGCCCACGGGTCCGCCTCCACGTTTGGTCCGGCCCCCTGAACAATACCAGAGAGTATTTTCATATAAGTGTATTTTTTATTATTTTGTATTTGATAATAAAGTTGGACATTTGTAATAAAATGTTCCTTAATTATGAAGTTTTTTCATTATTAACTATTAGTAACTATTTCATACACACATATAACGTGACAATGTTCCACCCTTTTGGGGTCTGTGCCCCTATCTGGCAACCCCCAGCAAAAAATCTTAACCCCGCCCCTCTCAAAGAGATACGGAAGAGGATTAGGGCCATTCAAAAAGATAAAAATAATAGTCTATTCAATTCTGACTTTATTCTCAGAATTCTGAGGAAAAAGTCAGAATTCTGTCTTTAATTAAGAAAAAAAAGTCAGAATTGAATCTTTTTTTTTTCTTTTGAATGGCCCTAATCCTCTTCCGCAAAGAGAGAACGGAATAATGGCGAAACGATTAGGTTAGAGAAAATTTATTCAGAATGCAGGGCATTTAACCTGAATTGGACAAACGATTATTTTTTTGTTCAATGCAAAGAAAAGGCTGTCTCATCTGTCAAGAGGCGGTGGCGGTATTCAAAGAATATAACCTGTAGAGACACTATGAATCCCGTCATAAAGACATATATCCCGTCATAAATGTAGGCACTCTTGTAATCGTCACAATTTTTCTGTTACAAACTGACCCTGGCCCCCATCAGGGAAGGGAAAAGTTATGTGGCCCTCACAGGAAAAAGTTTGAGGATCCCTGCTCTATACCTTTAAAGCTGTCTGTCATAATCTTTGCATGTAAACCAGATGCCCTGATGCTCACAACAGGTCTGTTGTGAACACACCACAGGCTTTGCAATAATGTGCCTTTGATGGTACGTATGGAAACACCTCTAGGCATAGAAGTTGAAATATTTACAGACCTTTTAGGTCTGAATATTGGCACCACTCAATGTCAGCAGTTCAACTTTAAACCCGTTATGCTCCTCCTTAACCCATTGACCATGAATGGTTCCTATCTAGAATAATGACCACTTCCAGATCACAGCTCTGACTTCAGAAGTATATATCAAATGCCACATTAGGTCTAAATATTTTTGCCTGCCAATGATCCGCTTTTTAATGCTGTCCTGATTGCACAAGGAGGGAAAGTAAGCAATAGTCTAAAGCAGGGGTCACCAACCTTTTCAAGGTTGAGGGCCAAGGGCAAGGGTACCGAAACTTAGGAAGGGCGACCATTACTGACCCCTGAGCTGCAAGGGTCAGGGTCAGGGCCTAAACTTTGTTCATTATCAACATATTTTATTGTTTCTGTTAATTTCTAAGTTTATTTAGACATTGTCATTTTGAAATCTCTATAAATGATTAAAAACAAAGAGCGACAGAATAAAATAACATTTCAAACTTAGCCCACTGGTGGGTTATTCTTTATTCAGAAGACTCTGAGGGCCCCCCATGTGGTCCTTGAGGGCACCTTTGTGCCCACGGGCACCGCGTTGGTGACCCCTGGTCTAAAGAAATACTTAAAAACTTTCTTAAAAAAATCCTGAGTGACGACCACCTCAAAATATAAAAAGAAAACATGAAAACAGGAAAAAGTCCTGCGCATTGCACATCCTGACCTCTATCTTCTCCTGTGTTTATGGATGAGTAGAGGGGCTGCCTTCTGCCTGAGTTCTGCTGTGAGGAGCCTCCTCTCATCTTTGAGTGTAACCATGCTTGTTCCTGCTGGAGGACCTGCAAGAACCGCGTCGTACAAAACGGACTCAGGTAACTCGGAAGAAGCATAAATATATATATATATATATTTTTTTTTAAGAGAGCGAGACGGAAACCTTTATGCTTAAAATGTTTTCACTCCTTTAGAACCAGACTGCAGGTGTTCAGAACCAGTAAAAAAGGCTGGGGTGTTCGGGCTCTGCAGGACATACCACAGGGGAGCTTTGTTTGCGAGTAAGTTTAACACAGTACAGCCAGACTTTAAGTGCTGAAAGCTAATCTCTTATCCACCCAGATGATTTCTACGGAAGAGGATTAGGGACACTGAAAAAAAAAAAAAAAGTTTTTTTAATTTTATTTCAGTATAGTATGGGAAAAAAGTCAGTATTCTGACTTTAATCTCAGAATTCTGACTTTTATATTGTCAGAATTCAGTCAGAATTTGAGATTAAAAAAATTCTGAGAAAAAAAAAGTCAGATTCTGACTTTTTTCCCATGTTAAACTGAAATAAAATTTAAAAATCAGTTCACTTTTTTTTTTCAGTGGCCCTAATCCTCTTCCGTAGATTTCCCATTATTTCAGAAACAGATCATGTGAAAGTTTACCAAACCAGTTGCTGTTTAGCCGTTCACAGATTTAAAACTTGACAAACGCATTGCTGCAATGACACAAACAGCCCATTAGGTGGTGTGATGTGCTGACAAGCTGTGGATACAGCTGTCCCCCTCAAATGAAGTGTTGCATCTAATCAGGAACTGCTTGCTATTTTTGTGTTTTTGTTGCACTTTGAGTGAATTAATGGAAGAATCTGGGAACAAGGATAGCTTTCATCATTAAAGCAGCTTCTGTTCCAGCCCAGAAAAAATGTCTACTGCTACAGAAGAACTGCTTCCTAAGCGCGGGAAAGAATCGCCTGATTTGGGAGAAGATAAACCACAACAGCTTAATTAATCTTCCAATTAACTTAGAATCCTGCATTAGATAGGATTCCTGGGAGGATAAAAATCCAGCCCAAAGGAAGCAAATCTCCAAAAGTGTAATTTAGAGGAAGAAAAATGTGAAAGAACTCAAACAGTTGTTTAGGCTGAAGTGAAGTTAGTTCTTTATTACAATATAAAACCACACTAATGCAGCCAACAAGATTACCTTTTCCTGACATTTTCAGGAAATGAAAAACCAAAAAATATATATACAGACAGATGTGTTTTAAGAGATTCTGGAAGAGTCATCTAGGTCCTCCTATTACGTTCCTAAGGTTTATCCCATAAGAGGAACATAGAACAACTATTTGTCAAAGGCATTTGCTCACCCATCCAAATTACTGGAATCAGGTGTTCCGGTTACTTCCATGGCCCACAGGTGTGTAAAATCAAGCAACTCTGCATCCAATCCATGCATCACTAAGTGCAATGCAAAGTGCCGAATGCAGATGTGTAAAGCCGTCGCCACTAAACTCCAGAGCAGTGGAGACGCCTTCTCTGAAGGGACGAATCGTTCTTCTCCAAGTCTCTCTAAGTCTAGAGTTTGGGGGAGCGGGGCTTTGCCCCTTGTTTCCAGTTAAAGGAACTCTGAATGCTTCATCATACCAAGACATTTTAGACAATTGCATTCTCCCAAATTTGTGGGAGCACAAAGACACTGATGGCAGAGTCTGGTGTGGATGAACTTGACTGGCCTACACAGAGTCCTGACCATATAGAACATCTTTGGGATGAATTAGAGTGGAGACTTGGAGCCAGGACTTGTTCAGCATCAGTGTGTCTGACTTCACAAACGCGATTCTGGAAGAATGATCAAAAATTCCCATAAACAGGCCTAAACCTTTTGGACATCTGTCCCAGAAGAGTTGAAGCTGTTCTGTTTTGTGTTGGCCTAGTGGTTAGAACAGTGAGCTTGTGCTCTTGAGAAGGTTGCAAATACCCGGTTTGATCCCCACAGCCTGGACTCTGCATCTCTGAGCAACACCCTTAACCCCACACAATGGCAGCCCACTGCTCCCCAAGGGCATCTTTTAAATGCAGAGTGTGGATTTCCCCATTGTGGGACAATAAAGGGATTTACATAAAATGTATTCATCAGGAGTGGGATGTCTATGGAGGACCAACTCTGCCATATTTAAAAATAAATACAGAAATAAATAAATGCTGAATAAATAAATAAGCATACAATTAATTGCCACCATAAATACAATAAACAAATAAATGTAAGTAGAAATTAAATTATACAGTGTAAAAAGGGCAGACAGAAATAAATAAGGCGAAGAAATAACTAGGGTAAAAAAATACAAAGGAAGAATAAAGCAGACAAAAATATTATAACATGCACATAAATAAATACTTAAAAATATAAGTCAGAGGTCTTCAACAGGGGGTCCGCAGAGGTACTGTCTGGGGGTCGCAAAAGTTTTGGTTGATTAGACTTATATTCCCCCCTGCAATATTTTCCACTAATTGAAATGTTTTTAAATCCAAATTAACATGAATTCAACACACTGTAGTAAATAGATGAATGGAGACAGAAGATGTCTTTCAGCCATCAATACAGATCTGCATTTCTGAGTAAAAATAAGTCAAATATCTGACAAAAGAGTGGAAATTAGAAGCTTATATAAAAAATGTTTTGTTATTGTTGTTCCAATAAGTTTAATAGTAAGAACAGAAACATAGACTCTAGATTTTTTTAGTTCTTCAAAAAGTCAGAGAAAGAATATCAAGATTTGACGCATAAAATATCTAAAAACATGACTTATATTTTTAGATAGTCTTCAACATAAATGACAAATGAACCAGAGAAAAGAGGTCAAACAGGTATAGGATAGCTGTAACCTAAACCTTTTTTTTTTTTTTTTTTGCAATATTTTCCACTAATTGAAATGTCTTCCAAATACACAGTAACATGAATTCAACACACTGTAGTAAACAGATAAATGGAGGCAGAAGATGTTTTTCAGTCATCAATGCACACATTCAGCGACACACAGGAGCTCTTTCAAGCTGGGCACCGTTTCATTCACAACACCTGTCCCATCAACCAGGAATCAGAATCAGAAATACTTTTAATAATCCCAGGGAGAAATGACTTCCATTACATTACTCCGTCTGTAATAGAGTGACTATAGAACCAGTTTGATATAATACAATTTCATACAATATATAAAATTAGGGGTCCCCGCTCCATCTTGCCATCAGTTTGGGGGTCCTTAGCCTGGAAAACGTTGAAGACCCCTTGATATAAGTAATTAAAAAATAAAGTTGAAGACTATAAAGGACAAAAAATAAATAAGGTAAATATTTCAAAGGCAAATAAATAAAGAAGCTTAATTAAGAGTTATATACATGTATGTCTCACTGTATAATTTAATTTCTACTTACATTTATTTGTTTATTGTATTTTTGGTGGCAATTAATTGTATGCTTATTTATTTATTGAGCATTTATTTATTTCTGTATTTATTTTTAAATATAAGCGGAGTTGGTCCTCCATACACTTTAGCTCATATATGAGTCAATGAAGGTGAGCAAATACTTTTGCCAATTTAGTGTTTATGAAAACTTTACTCTGATCTGTTTTTGTTTTTCTTAAAAATGAATTTTTCTTTGCATATCTTTAAACTTAGTTTTAATTTTTGATTGAAAAGTTGATTCTGACAAGAACTTCGTCCATTTAATATGATGCTGTTAAAAACGCCCAGCACTAAATCAGGCCTTAACAAGAACATCAGCAAAAACTGGAATAGGTCATCAAATTAGTTTTTTACATAGTCTTCAAAAAGAATAAACATGTTAACCAATTTAAACTTATCAATTGTTGATGTTATTTTAACTACTCAATTTAAAGCTTTAACACTCTAATATCTGATTTTAAACTACTGTCTTTAAATTCACCTTTGCTTCAGTACTTTTTAAAGCTTTCCTCCAATACAAGCGGAATATTCGATTTAAAGATTCAGGAGGTTTACTTGGTTGAATTAAAAGGATGACATCAGCTTCCTTTAGTATTTTTTTCTAATTAATTGCAAGGTGATAAAATCTTAAAGAAAAGGAGAAAGAAATGAACAGCCTCTTGACTGGTCCTCTGATTTCTGACAGGTACGTTGGTGAGATTATCTCAGAGGGTGAAGCAGATATGAGACAAAACGATGCTTACCTGTTCAGTCTGGATGATAAGGTAGGGTACTGATCCTCTTTGACGAAAGTGTATCTGTAAAACCTTCTCTTTAGAGTTATGTGCTCCTTCATGTCGCTCTCTGTTGGTTGAAACGTAACAAAGTCTTTAGAAAATACCATTAAATACATACAGAACGAGCAGAGTCTTTAGCTGTGTATTTTTTTTAATCTCTCTTCAAGCCTTTCTGTATTTTTCCTCCAGCCTGAGGATCAGTACTGCATCGATGCCCGTTTCTATGGAAACATCAGCCGCTTCCTGAACCACATGTGTGAGCCCAACCTGTTCGCCTGCCGAGTCTTCACAACACACCAGGACCTTCGGTTCCCACACATCGCCTTCTTTGCCAGTGAAAACATCAAGGCTGGAGAAGAGCTCGGGTAATCTGCTTTTCTTTCTCTTAGAGGAGAACGTGGAAAATTCAATTCAGTTTATTTATATAGCGCCAAATTCACAACACACGTCATCTCAAGGCACTTTACATTTCAACCAGATCATACAGTCAAATTCAGATACAAAGTTTTCTTATCTAAGGAAAAACCAATTGATTGCATCGACTCAATAAGCATGCTTTGTAGCTTACAGTGGAGAGGAAAAACTCCCTTTAACAGGAAGAAACCTCCAGCAGAACTTTTCATTATTAGGCTCAGTGTGAGCGCCATCTGCTCAGAATACCAGAGGAAGCATACCTTTGATTTATTTTAAAAGTGAGCAATGTTAGAAACTAGTTGGATTTATCTATCGGTAATTAACATCCACAGAAAGGAAAATATATCCTCAGATTTATATTTTTTAAACTCGGACTAATACATGTACTTTACTGATACTTCTTCAGGGAAAACTTCTTCCTCTGTTTTACAGAAGATGTTTAATCAGCTTGCTAATGTAAGGCACACTGGAGTTTTTTTACACATCGTGAAAGTGGAATATCATCAGCTGTGATCAGAGAAAAGTTTATATATATTAGGGATGGAAACGGTTTATGAAAACCGGCCCCAACCTCGCTCGTTCGACTGTCTCAGTTCGGTTCGCATGTGTTCGTTCTGGTTCATGCGCGCTGCTCTTTTCTCTCATAGGCTTAAGGTAGCATTATACTCCAGAGCAGAAGGTGTATGTACTCAAGTACCAAAGACAAACTCACCAGTAGTAAACAAAAAGAAGAAGCAGCATAGCCGGGTGTAGCAGAAAAAAAACAGGTGTTTTGGAGTTTTGTGTGGGTATGGCTTAGTGGGAAAGAACAGGAGTTGGAGACGCGCCAGCAGCACTTTTATAGGTCTGCTGTATGGGGACCACTTCTGTGCATTTTAGAGTGACCTACGATGATCAAGCGGAAGAAAGTTGTGGATAAAAGTGCAACAGTGTGCAAGCATTGTGCAATCCTCGCTTTTGTTTTATGCTAACAGCAACACCTACCTCAACATGTGGCTAACTATCAATATATATCGGTCAAAATCGGTGATCATCGAAATAAAGGAATGATTTAATGGCGGGAATCGCTTCCACCCTTATATATATATATATATATATATATATATATATATATATATATATATATATATATATATATATATATATATTGTATATATATATATATACAATATTAGGGGTGGAATCGATTCACAAAATCCACGGGTTCACCCGACTACTGCTTCTGGTCACGGTTTTGGGTTCGATCTGGGATATTAGATGTTGATTGAAAGTTGGCTACCTGAAATTCCATAAAAAATTATGAAATTAATAAAAAAATCCCCTGCAAAAAATAATGGATTGTAATTATTTTAAATGATCCGCGGAAACCCTGGATCATTTCCCGCATGTTTTGCTGCTTTGAATTTAATCAATATCTGGCGATGTTTTCTACCCTGACAACAGCTGTGATGCATGTCTCTCGGCCATATCTCGCTCCGCCACATGCATCTGGCTGTTGTAAGGTTACATGCTTCTCTCACCATCTCCAAGGAACCTCAGAGGGGAGCAGACCTTGGTTACAGTGGGGGCTGTAGGCTTGCTTTGAGCAGTCGGGTCTGGAGCTTGCGTGGGGTTGCTGGATCTTTTAGGAGTATGAGGGATTTCAGGGTTAGGCATTTATTATGTTGCTGTTAGCATAAACAAAACGTGGTTGCACAATGCTTGCACACACTGTTGCACTTTTTATCCACAACTTTCTTCCCCGCTGGCCATCGTAGGTCACTCTAAATGCAAAAGTGGTCCCATTACAGCAGACCTATAAAGTGCTGCTGGCGCTGCCTTCCAACTCCTGTTCTTTCCCACCACTCGCCATACCCACACACAATTCTCTACAACAACTGATTTTTCCCCTGCTACACTGCTACTACGCTGCTTCGCTTCTTCTTCTTCTTCTTGTTTACTACTGGCGGTTGGCTTTGGTCGCAAGTACCGGCCACCTTCTGCTCTTGAAAGTGTAACGCCTCCCTCATGAGAGGAAAAGGAGCAGCGTGATGAACCCAACTTAAACACACGCCAACCTAACTCGAGACAGTCGAACCGAATCGTTTCAATGACCCTAATATATATATATATATATATATATATATATATATATATATATATATATACAAACCTGCTGTTAGCATAAAACACAATGGTAGGGTGGAAAATGCAAAACATAAGCAATGTATGAGTTTATAGAAACTGTCCTCTTAATTTTGGAAAATATTCAACGCAATCTTTTTAAAAAAAATAAAAAAAAAAACCCAAACAGGTACTCTGTGTTTTAATAAGGTGAATAACATAAAGCCCATGCCCGCCTGGAATAAAGGTTAGAGTTATGAAGCATTTTTCCAATTGGTAATCAAAAGCTTTCAGTTTGTCTGTTAGGTTGATGTTAACACGATGCAAGAACCAACGGGAAATGTTTTTCTTTGGATCATCTTAATTATTTTAATGCCACCGCTGACATAAGTCATATCTTCGCCTACGCTGCAAAAAATTGAAATCTAAATAAGTAATTTGTTCCTAAACTAAGTACGGTAAATTTTTTCTTGAATTGAGGAGGTAAGTGAGACACTTTTGCCAGTGGAACAAGACTGGCTCCTTACATTTAAAATAAGAAAAAGCAATTGCATTGTCTTTATTTCAAGTGCATTTTATCTAATTATCTTATTTTAAGAGTAAAAATACTCATTCTATTGGCAAATCATCCCATTTACCTGCTAAAATTATTAAGGTAAAATACACTTGATTTAAGGAATTTTTACTTATTTCTAGATTGTTTTTTGCAGTGTACTTCATGCTTCCAAGTGATTTCTTGATTCAACTCTCATGGTTTAGTGGTGTTTTCCCCTATTATATGAATGCCATGTTTTGATGTTTTTGTTGTTTTTCTTTAGGTCATCCTTCCCTAAATTTAAAGTTTCTTGTCGGAAACATTTTATTAAAGAAAAAGTACAAACCGGATAAATCTGCTGAAGAGGGGGGTAACTTTTAGCACCTCTTGATCTCGCCTCTCCTTTTTTCCAGGTTTAACTACGGCGACCACTTCTGGGAGGTCAAAGGCAAGCTGTTGAGCTGCGAATGCGGCTCCTCGAAGTGTAAGTACTCATCGGTTGCCAGGGAGTCACTGCAGGCCGACAGCACACCAGAGGACCAGCAGCAGCCCAGCGCGTTGCCTGACACTAGCTCGTCCAGCGGCGCCTCCTAAAAATGGACCTGACACTGAGTCTGGTTTCACGGGGACGAAGACGAGACGGGTCCTCCCGGCTCACGTTGAACTTTTCTGAGTGAAATCGTACTGTATCTCCTCTTTCCATCATTACCAAGGACCATTCTTCTAAAAACTGTAAAACTTTCTGATCCAGATGCACAATCGAACCCTGGAACTGCTTCTTCTCTTCGTGTGTCATGTGAAAAAGATGAGGGACGCGGGGGACAAAAAAACACTCTGTTGCATCCACACCTTTAAAGTTTCAGGAATCACTTTGAAAAACTCCTTTTTTTTGTTTATAATGTCTGAAACAATTATTTTTTCTATTTTTTTTTTTTGGTAATGCTTCTTGGAACAGCAGCCTGAGCACACAGCGAGGTGTTAGGACCATGAACCATTCCAGCAGCGGTCAGACGATTATTACTGAACATTTGAATGCGTTTTATTGTCATTTCTTCTTTCTTGCCATGTTGGAAACAGATAAAAAAGAGATGCTCCATATGTTTTGATTGTCATAAAAGTGACAAACCATTTTGCAAAGAAATCAGTTGTCATTTTAAACAAACATGTCAGAATATTTGCCACAGCCTTTGAGTGATCCTTTAAGGAGGGAAATAAAAACACAGGAAAATGGTGCTGACAGAGGTTTTTACTTTTGTTCTCATTGTTATTACCCAAGTGAACATAGTTTGTAAAATAAAATGTTTTTACTTTTTTTATGTTTAATTTTATCCCGTTTTCTAATACAGATTTTAATTTCCAATCATTTTTTTTTCATTGGCTCACAAAAGTCAAATCCATTTTTTTTTTTTTTTTACAGTTCAGAAAGCAGTGGCTGTTGTGTGAAGTCTTGAAAAAATTTATTAAATTGGAAAAAAAGTGGGATAAAATTGCACTTCCATTAACCTCTGTTACGTATTTCTGGATGATGAACCATCCGTCTGACTGGTTGTATCTTTTTCAATAAATTTATTAATGCATTGATTGTGCAGCTTCTTCAATGACCCTCTGAGTTTAATCTAAACTCCTCAAACTTAACAAACTAATTTAGAAAGATGTTTAAAGATTAAAAACAGGGTTCATACTAAGCGTGGAAAGGTCTTGAATTATCAAGCATTTTCCAGGTCTGGGAAATAATGTAAAAATAAGTCCCAACTGTTTAAACGTGGCGACCTTCCTTTCTTCTGTCCTTTACCTTATTTATACTCCTTCCACCTTTCCTTCATGACATTTTACATTTCCTTGCACTTTATCCTTCGCTGCTCTTCAGTGTGTCCTTCGTTCACTCATTTGTGTCCTATTGTGTCCAATAGTTTAGCTATATCTGAAAGTTCAGTTAGAACAAAACAGTTTAAGTGCAGTTCAGATTTTATTGTTAACTCAGATGCTGCCTCACGTTTTGGAGATAAACCAATCCCATTTAGAGGGCTCTCCATGATCTTACAACAACCCTTTCATAATTTTACTCAAGCTGATATAGAGGGAATTTAGTTCCATTATTGTTACAGAGAACGTAATTTGTAAATGGAAATTTGTAAAGAAAAAAATGCAATCTAGAAATGAAACTTTGAGAAAAGATTGAATCAAAAGGGTTTTGAGAATATTTTTTCAAAATGTATATTTCATATATATATTTTACAGATTGAGTTTTATGAATTAAATTCGGATTGTGTTTTACAGAGCAGATACTCTCCACTTCTAAGGGCTGTTTTTTTTTTATGAGCAGCAAAGAGGCATTTCTATTGACCTTCATGGGCGTCGGCAACGTTTTTATTCATCACTGTGCATGTTGAGCGCAAACATTTGTATTTGGCTTAAAGTGGAAAGAATGTCATCTATAAAACACAACTTGACAAGAATGCACTTCGTAAATCTTAACCTGAAATAAGAAAAAAAATGAATTTGAAAATAATATATATGTGAAATTATTCTTTGAAAAAGTAAAGCATAAAGATATGAAATTGGGGGAAATAAAATAATTAAATAAAAATCATAGAAAAAAGCTAAATTACTCCCAAAACCTTAGTTTGATTACAAAGTTTTTAAAAGTTTCATTTCTGGGTTGCATTTGCTGTGAATATCCATTTACAAAACATTACAAAACAAACGGAAAAGCTATGATTTACAGAAATTTACTCCAGAACTTACTCTGGATTTCTGCAAACCCTGTTTGCAGAAATCCAGAGATGGAGCCCTGAAAATGCAAGATATGATTATGTTTAAAGTAAAACTCTTATCTACGACAGCTGATTTTTGTAAAATTAGACTTTGAATGCCGTTAGCTGTTGTCTGAAACACAAGCTTGTTTTTTGCATTCAGGGGGGGGAAACATGAGGAAGTAAAAAAGCTGCAGAGCTTTTAGAGGTTTAGAAACTAAGCGATGATTGCTCCCTTCCTGACTGCCAGTGAACAGAGCCGCTAACTGACTCAGAGAATTTTCCCTCAGCGTTAAAGATGGAGGGTCTGATAGCAGCTTCTTAACTGGGAGGACCGGAAGCAGGCTTTCCGCATTCCTAAGTCGGGGACAAAACTAAAAGTTTCTGTTCTTGTCTTGTACCTCTGGTGCCGTGCAGCAGCCTCCTGTCAGGAGAACCACCTAAAACACCTGAGATACCTTATAGAGTCCAGCAGATATGAGGAGATCAGTACCCTACAACTCCAGATGGGCGGAGAGAAGATCCACAGTGGTTTATGGTACGTCCAGGTCCTTTCTTAACATCCTCAGTTTCCTTGTGTCTTCAGGATATTTCTGCATCTTTATTGAACTTTATTAATCTCACACTGGAGAAGTTTACCTCTGCATTCAAACCATCTCCTTGGGGAGCAGTGGGCTGCCATTGTGCGGTGGATGGGGAGCAGTTTAAGGTTTAGGGTGTCTGCTAAGAGACCCAGAGTGCAGGCTGTGGGGATCGAACCGGGTACTTGCAACCTTCACAAATTTACTATCAGGGCAGAAAATGTTTACATTTTTGTATCATTCATTTTAAAAGAAAAATAGTCCTGCTGCCTATTTATCTATTCATATCTGAAAACTTAAAAGGGATACGCTCTTGAAATTATGGCCTATCTTACCGCAGAATCAGCATTTTGCCTGTAAAATAAACTTAAAACAAACTTAAAAACACCATTTAAGTTATCATCAAGAGCTCATATCCATTCCTGCTGCTACTGAAGACTTTATAGCCTTTTTATGACAGCTTTAATATGTCTTAAACAGTTTAACGTTGTTCCTTCTGTTACACAACATCAGCATAATTTTCTTGCTAGAAATGTTTTTGGATGTCTTATTTTCTCAACAAAGCAACTTATTCCCCTTATCTTTAACTTATTCATTTATGACATTTGTTTAAACAGGTAAAGCCTCGTAGAGATCAACCTGTCAATGACAACAAAAATAAAGCATCCATAAAACAATAGTAAAATGTAAATTTTATTGAATAAAGTTCCAAAAACGATGATGAACTGAAAAATAATGAAATAGGACATTAGAACCAGTTTAAGAATCCGAATTCAGGAGCCAGATCATTTAAAAATACAGAATGTTATGGTGGACTTTCCATGCTCCATTAAAAGTGCACAAATTAAGGCTTTTTTAAAAGAAAACAAGGGAAAGTTTTAGTTTATTTATCTGCAGGGTCAAGCGGCTGAGTTTAGCCGATGAAAGATTGGCAAATCCTTTCTGCAAAAGAGATTTTGGTGGAGGCAGTGTGATGATGTGGAGCAGCATTTCACTTCTTGGAGAAACAAGGCTTGTTGTTGCTGTGGGAGGAAATCGTAATCCAAAGATTCATTGCATAGATAGTGCTCACTACCCCACAGGTATACCAGAGATTGACTCCCATTCTTGAAGGTGTAGATTTGAGAGGTTTCTTTGCTTTAGCACAGCTGATTCTGATGATTGCAGTTCAGCAAACGCCTGTTAATCAACTATCAATGTAAATCAGATCAATGTGCTGGAGCAGGAAAACCTCTAAATCCTGCAGGACAGCGGGCCTCCAGGACCGTCTTTGGGGATGCCTGGTGTAGATGATGAAATAACCGGCCTGCAGTCCAGATCCCAGCATTCGGCTTGGATATTTATGTCAGAGTAACCGGAACAACCCCATTGGATGTTTGAAGCATGTTTGTTGAAGATAGGATGACGTCTCACAGACCAGTGTCACCAGGCAGGAGGAAGAGGTACCAGGCTGGCACTTTATGGTTCCCCACACTACAGAGGTCCCTGTTTGCTAAAGAATTAATCAAACATTTTCTGTAAATCAGTTATTTTCTTCCTTTTCTGGTGTTTGTCTTCCGGCAAACTTCAGTCTGCCTTTCGTGTCAGGATCCTACTTGGATCATACTAGTGGTTTAACTGTCAAATTACCACTGAAATAAATCTTATTTGTGAGAGCATCTCTTCCAACAAAAACATAAATTAAATAGCCTAAATTAAGTAAGATCATCATCAACAAGTAGTTCAACTATCCATTCAATAGAAAAAAACATACCACATTAAAGTTTGTCAAAAGAATAAATAAACTGTGTTTGTTTTATTAATTCTTGTTAAAGGCAAATAGTCTCTGTCAGAATTAAAGTGTTTCATGTATGTTAATCATCAGAAAGGGCTGCTAGAGGGAAAATTAGAGAAAAGCTTATTTTGAAATGTCTCCCTTTCAAAAAAACAGAAAAAGATTTAGACCACGATGGAAAGAATAATTCTTAGTTATGACTTTTTTCCACAGACTTTTAGATGTAATATTGAACAGTGGTGTTGATTTGCACAACTATCCAACACCGTAAACTAACATGCAGCTAGGAAATACCACCAATTTGATATGAAAGTTGGAAAATCACAATTGTTTATTTTGATTTGAAGTGAAATTTTTTCCACTGTTGCAGTGAAAAAAAAAAAATAGAAAAAAATAGAATATTGAGAAAAAAAAGAACAAAAACAGGTTTTGCAAATTGAAATGGAAAAAAAAATGCAATCCAACAATGAAACTTGACTACAATTTTTAATTAAGAATCGTGAGCTGTAAAATACAATTAGAAAAGAATGCCATTTCCAAAACTCAGTCTGAAAACGAAAAATGTAAGAAAATACATTTAAAAAATAAAATAAGAAAAGAATTTAGATAACAGAAAGGTTACTGTGGAGACCTTTTTTAAAAGAAGTTTTCCCACTGTTTTATATCTGGACTTCTTTCTTTTATTTCCATTTACAAAACTTATTCTTTACTTGCAACAAAAATGCAACAAAATTCACTTCACAAAATTTTATCAAATTACTTCAAATTCTGAGATTTGAAGTCTGACTTGAAAGAAAAAGTTAGATTATAAAGAATATTTTCTCTTTTTCCACTGTCGCTGTTCTTTGTGTCCATAAAACCACTCTTAAATGTTTCATTTTCTCCACCAGCGGTCCGCTCAGCCACCTTTGGCTCCTGGAGGATGCTGACACTGGGGGCAGACTATGTGGACACCTGGGTTCAGTCACCCGACAGGAGGCGGGAGACTTTAAAGCGAGCTGAAGAGGACCAGACCCCCGCTGAGAAGACGGAGGCTTTTACAGAGGAGCCCGCTGAGCCGTCATGGAGAACCATCCATGAAGAAATCAGCCAAGAAGATGACACAGTTTTAACCTTAGATGGAGTAAGCAGAGCGGCAACAAGAGATGGTGTTCACAGGGCTTTGTGGAGGCACGACACGCTGAACCACTCCCCGCTGACCCAAAGGTGTGAATAACATTTAAAGAACATTTAGAGGCAGAAAAGAAAGGATTTACAGAACCAGTACCAGATGTGAGCTTCTGATTGCAGCATAGTGAGCAAACCACCAGATGTCAGCCTAATCCAGGGGTGTCCAATCAGTCCTGCAGAGCTACCATCCTGCAACTTTTAGATGCATCCCTGCTCCAGCACAGCTGAAACAAAGAGATGGAATCCCTTATTGGCATGCAGTCATTGAGCTCTGCAGAGAACTGAGAACGACTTTTTTATTTGATTCGGGTGTTGGAGAAGGCTCTGCATCTAAAAGATGCAGGAAATAAGATCAAGAGAACTAGACCTGTCTTATTGGGTGGTGTTCTGCATGGCTACACTACCTCATTAGAAATATAAATTGCTAAAGAGGACTGCTAATGAATCAGTAATCTGATTCAGGTGTTCAGGTTTATGAACCAGATGCATAGAGAGGATCATGGCCTCCAATCGGTCACCATCATTAAAATTATAAATAATGAGAAGTGAAAGTTGATAGCTGATGATGTAGAGGTCTTAAATCATGTATTAAATATGATTCTCTTAGGGTTACAGAGTAGCTTGACAAGCAAAAATAGCAGAACATGGGAAGAACTTTGGAATATAATAAGCAATGAGGAAACTGCTGGAAGACATGAACACAAAATGAAACCTACCTAAAACCTACAGATCAATATAAGCACGGTGGTAGTGTAGTAATGATATGGGGTTGTTCAGCAACAGCAAACCTTTGTCTCAGTAAAAGGTCCAGACGAGGTTTTCTATCCATTCTACACCAAACAACTGCTACAACCAAGTTTATCATAATTAAAGATCTGAGCTCCTATTCCTTCACCTTTTATGTGAACAGTAAGAGCTGAAATTGAATACCTTAAATTGTAGCTTCTGTTCTTAGCTACTATCCCTTTACTTTTTGTGGGGTCAACAGTAAAAAACTATCCCACAACGGAAAAGCTCATGAATGATGCCAGTCAAATTGGGACTACAGCCTTCCTGAAAAGTTGCATAAATGCACCGAATGGCTGAGGATCGTTTTAAAACCCAAAACATATGAAGGTGTGTACATTAGCAAAGAGGACATGTAAAAATCTTTTTGGAAAACTCTGTAGAAAAATCTAAAATCAAAACCAAAAAAACTCAGAAAAAAAGCTAAGAAAAAATATATGTAGGAAGCGGTGAAGCTCTTTATTTACATGTATCGAACAGATAATTAATGATGTATTCACCTTAATTTTCTTTTGTGCTTTTTTTTTTTAGACTTAGACACATTTTATTGTCATTTTTTATACACAGAGTATATAAAAACATTTTTTTCTATTTAGAACAGCTTTTTCAGACCGTAAATTAACATTTCCCCTTGCCAGTGCAGTGACTGTTGTAAACAAAAAACAAACAAACATGGTTTATAAAGGCATTGTACGGAAGAGGATTAGGCCACTGGAAAAAAAAAAAAAAAAAGTTAACTGATTTTTTTTATTTTATTTCAGTATAGTATAGGAAAAGTCAGAATTCTGACTTTAATGTCAAAATTCTGACTTTTATTCTCAGAATTCTGACTTTATCTCATTCTCAGAATTCTGATTCTATTCTCAGAGAATTCTGACTTTAATCTCAGAATTCTGATTCTTTATTCTCAGAATTCTGACTTTTTTCAGAATTCTGACTTTGAATTCTATTATTCTCAGAATTCTGACTTTAATGTCAGAATTCTGACTTTTATCTCTCAGAATTCTGACTTTAACCTCTCAGGAATTTTGACTTTTTTTTCAGAATTCTGACTTTTTCTCAGAATTCTGACTTTTTCTCAGAATTCTGGACTTTTATTCTCAGAATTTCTGAATTCTTTTCTCTCAGAATTCTGACTTTTCTCAGAATTCTGACTTTATTCTCAGAATTCTGACTTTTTTCTCAGAATTCTGACTTTTAGAATTTCCATTTTGAATTCTGACTTTTATTCTCAGAATTCTGACTTTTTAGAATTCTCAAAATTTGACTTTTTTTCTCAGAATTCTAATCTTTAATCTCAAAATTCTGACTTTATTCTCAGAATTCTGACTTTATTCTCAGAATTCTGACTTTTTTCTCAGAATTCTGAGAAAAAAGTCAGAATTCTGACTTTTCTCCCATGTTATACTGAAATAAAATAAAAAAATCAGTTAACTTTTTTTTTTCAGTGGCCTAATCCTGTTCCGTAGCATTGAGATAGGAGTTCATAGCATTAATATATATGATGCAAATATTAAGTATTTTTTCAACAGTTCAGCAGTCTGATGGCAGTGGGGAAGAAACTGTTGCAGAATCTGCTGAACCTGAATCAAATGCTGAAGCCCCCTCTGAGGGCAGCAGGGAGAATAGTCCATGGTCGGGGTGTGAGGGGTTATAGTAGTATCACGCAAAGGATTGTGGGAAACCTTATACAGTTTCTCCTCAGTGCCACTCAGGAACATGAGCCCCCTATTTTGAAATTCCTGATTTATTTTCCTACCTCCTTCTTTTTGACAGCACTGATCATGACATTCATCTCTGGCCAAAGAGTCTCTATTATTTGATGTATTTTGATGCAGCCATCATGCTGTCAAGCAAGGAGGTGGAGGAATTATAATAAGGGAAAGATGTTGCATTGTCCCAGTTAAAGTCCAAGCATCAAAGGAATTGAAATATTGATATAAAGAACTGTGCAGATATGATGATACATAGATTGTATCAGAAAACTTCCATGTAAGGTCACATTTCTGCTGAATCACCAGCTGGATTCCATGGTTTCTAATTAAAGGTTTTCAGTTTTGAAGCTTTTCTTTTAAAATGATTGCCAGAGGTGATCATAGCCATATTTCTTCTGCTTATTACGCTGGTAGGAACAGGAACAAAGGCTGATGTTTGAACCCGCGGGGTTTCTCCAAACTTCATTAGGCTTCTCCGGCTCTAATGAGCAGCGTCTGTGCGCTGCGCTCCCGTCAGCGATAGGCTCGCCCTGGTCACATGCGCGCGTCCTTACGCACCTCAGAGGAGTCGCTTTTCATCCAGCGAGCGATCAAACAGGAACCACAGGACCTCGGCTCCTTTGGGGATTTTTTGTTTGTTGTTTCTGATTTTTTTTGTGTGGCCGTTCCAGGCTTGGAGGGAAGAAGGAGGAACTGGGATTTTGTTTCCTTTTTGTTTTGGATTTTTGCTTCCCTCTTTGAGCTGAAGGGGAGGGTTTCAACTGGTGTTTAGACACGATGCTGTCAGGATTTGGAGCTGAGGGTTGGGTTTTCTCCACTTGAAGATCTCTCCTGATCTGGATGTTACAGCCTCAGTGAAAGTTTATTTTTGTGTAGGTTCCTTTGAGGATGAATAAATGGAAAGGATCAGGGTGAGGTGGTTAACAGTGAGGCCACCCGTGTTTCCTTTTCCATCCTCCAAACGCTGTCCTCTCTCCAATCTAAAACGCCAGGCAGTGGTTTTGGATGAAGCGTGCTTGAGGTGATGCGTCTCCCTTTCACTGCCACTGACACCTGCTTGGATTTCCCCTCTTGTCGGATCTGTACGTTTCCAGAATGGCTCGCTTCGCTGACGATCTACCCAGCCGCTATGGAGGGAGCACGGTCGGCGGAGGGAGAGGCGGACCGGGCGCCGGGAGAGGGGGCGCCCGGGGCGGCGGCGCAGGAGGCGCAGGCGGCGGCGGTGCCCAGAGGATGTACAAGCAGTCGATGGCTCAGAGAGCCCGAACCATGGCTATTTACAACCCGAACCCCGTCAAGCAGAACTGCTTCACTGTCAACCGATCCCTGTTCATCTTCCGAGAGGACAACCTCATCAGGAAGTATGCAAAGCGAATAACAGAGTGGCCATATCCTTCCTGAGCAGGTTGACAGTCACAGATTTCCTATTTAGACGCTTATTTATAGTTGGAGTTTGAACGACCACTTCCTTCTCCTCAGCCTCTGTTTTATATTCATTCCCTCTGGCTGCACCTGTCGCTCCTTATCTCTGTTTAACCTGACACAACAGTGTTTTGCTGAGCAGGTGAAAAGACCTCTTTATGTGTCCCTCTTTGCTTGATAAGTTCCCTTTGTCAGAATGTCACCTGCCAGGCTTCCCCGGCAGTTTTAGCTCACAATAATTTGATGATTCGACTGATTACGCGGCTTCGCGTTGGCAGGCAGGAGTAAAAGTCGGAGAGACAGCCTTTATCTGATCTCTCTTCATTCGTTTCTCCTCCAGGTATGTAGAAACGATGACAGGAAAGCGCAAAATGCATGTCAGTGACTTCAGCACCGCCCTAACCGAGTTGGCGTCCCTGTCCATGGTGCTGAACACGCCCACGCTGATGTTTATCCCTGTAAAAGATGTCCACAGAAAGCAGAACCTCCCCATGCTACCCATTAGCTTCTGAAACTAAGGAGGAGGAAAATATTGCAGGGAACTATCATTACACAGGATTAAAAAGAGAAAAACACCCGAACGGTTATTTTTAACAGCACTATTCTCAATAATAAAAGTTGCTTTTAAAGGAGAATTCCGGTTTTTTAACACTTTTAGCCTCATTTTCTGTAGTGTCCAGGATGAAATCGAATGATGCGACACCAAAATTTTGACGATTGGTCCTGTCTCTGCTTTTTGGCTCATGCAGAATCCCCCCTGGCTGCTTCAGAATGGCTTCCATAGTGCATGTCCGATAATGTCCTTAAAACAACCTTAAACGTTCTTTTTTTAAAATATGCTACTCACCGGGTCGTCAGCGCTGTTCAATGACGTTCCAAAAAAAGTTTCGTGAAGAAGAAAAACCGTTCCTGTCTTGTTTTATTTAGCATTTTGTAAATCCCAGAACTATTTTTTCCGATACATCACAACCGCTTATAAACTTCCGCTTCCCGTTCGAATCTGAAGCGTTGCACACTCCAGACCACTAGTTGGCGACAATGTCTCTATATACTCCTCCTCAGTATATTCCGGTTCAAAACGGTATCCTCTACCGTCAAACTCAAAGTCCAATATGTCCTCCTCAAGAATCCACCTTTCGTATCCCATTTTCAGAGTTTTTAAAGTGTTTAACAGAGACGTTAGCACCTCGACGTCGGAGTACACAGAGTGAAGCGAAAAGACTACAACTAAGTGTAAACAGGCCCCATTTCCGCTTCCGGTGGCGGAGGGATATTGACTATTCCAACAGAACTCAATGGGATTTACAAAATGCTAAATAAATCACTACAGGAACGTTTTTTCTTTACGAAACTTTTTGGAACGCCATTGAACAGCGCTGACGACCGGGTGAGTAGCATATTAAAAAAAAAGAACGTTTAAGGTTGTTTTAAGGACATTATCGGACATGCTCTATGCTAGCCATTCTAAAGCAGCCAGGGGGATTCTAAATGAGCCAAAAAGCAGAGACAGGACCAATTGTCAAAATTTTGGTGTCGATCATTCGATTTCATCCTGACACTACAGAAAATGGGCTAAAAGTGTTAAAAACCGAATTCTCCTTTAAGGAAACGAATCAAAAAAGTGAACACATTTCACTGTATCGACTGACTACACCCAAGCGTTTATTGCAGATCATTTTGATGATTTATAAAACCCATAATTGACTTTTTAAGTAACTAATTATATGGGTTTATTTTAGTGATTTCTAGTAAAAACATGCTGTAACCATTTTTATCGCTTACATGGGGGCAATGCTAACCAGAAAGTAATCCAAAATACAGGCAAGGCAAGGATAGACAAAGTAAATTTATTTATCACAAATCAGTACAAAGACAATTGAAAGCATTTTATGTGAATTAAAGCAGGGGTCTTCAACGTTTTAAAGTTTTTCTGATTCCTGGTTGATGGGACAGGTGTTGTGAATGAAACGTGCCCAGGATTGAAAAGAGCTCCTGTGTGTCGCTGAATGTGTGTGCATTGATGACTGAAAAGACATCTTCTGCCTCCATTTATATGTTTACTACAGTCTGTTGAATTTGTGTTAATGTGTATTTAAAGACATTTCAATAAGTGGAATATAAAAAAAAAGTCTAATCAACCAAAACTTTTGCGACCCCCATTTAGTACCTCCGTGGACCCCCTAGGGGTTGCGGACCCCCTGTTGAAGACCTCCGAATTAAAGCATTAAATAATAAGGAAAATAGAAGCAGCATAAAACAAGTAAAGATAAAAACACGAGTCAATGACACCCTTCTCACAGAAGGTATTTAGATAAAGTATCATTTGCATACTTAAGTGGTTGTAGGTGCCATTTTCAAGCATGGGAAAATTTTGTGGAAGGAAAAACTAACTATGGAAAATGAGGCAAACAGTTAATTTTAAGTTATTTTTATGAGGGCGGGGGGGTTGGTTGTGGGTTGTACAGAGTTGCTGAGTTTATTTTCCATCAGGGATCGTTACTGGCCATAAGAAAGTCGTCTTTCTTTCACCAAAAAACATCTCCAGGATTAAAGGACTAATGTCTCAGCAGGACTGTGAAAATTAATTAATTAGTTAATCTTTAGTAGAATAAATTCCTGAAGTTGTTTCTTCATAGGTCTGCCTAAAAAGTCAATCAAACAGCTGCAGCTAATGAATGCTGCCGCCTGCATCCTCACTAAAATTAAAAAAGTAGAGAACATCAGTCAAAAGTCATTCTTCTGGCTTTTTGTTAGGCTTCTGTTAGTCTATGAATCACTGAATGGCGTAGCTCCACAACACAGTAGCTTCAGACTCGCTGTTATCGATCAACCACCCAGAACTGTCAGGTCTACTTGATATAAACTGCTCTGCAGAACCAGAACCAGAAACAAACATGAAGAAGCAGCTTAACTTTCTTATGCTCCACTAATCTGAAATAAATGCCCAGAAAATTGCAAAAGCACTGAAACCCTCAGTTGCTTTAAATCTAGAATAAAAATGTATTTATATTTAGAGCGGCCTTTAACTGTTCTATCTAAACATTAATAGTTAAGTTTCCAGTTCAACTCGTCTTTTCCTACTTTATTAATAATTTCATCTTTTTAATCTAAACCTTTTATTTTAAATATTAATTTTATCTTCTTTAATCATGTTACCTTTATGCCAAAGCAATATAATTATCTTTTTTTACCTTCATGTCCAGCACTTTGAATTATCTTGCCTCAGAAAAATGTCGTATAACCAACCTTATATTTCCTTACTGCCAAAATATAGTAGCATTTATTTTATTGAAACTCCAAGAGGGATTATAGAAATATAACAGGTCTCTGATATAGGAGGGACTTTGAGCGTACAGAGCTCTGTATGTCAGTACCAAGATTTTACTATTTATACAGAACAGAACTGGGAGCCATTGAAGGGCTTTTAGAATGGGAGTAATATGAGCTAGTTCAGGTAAATTGTAGGACGCTGTTAGATTAAACTGAGCTCCTTAAACAACTCAGCAGAACCGCAGGCTGATGGCCTCCATAGTATCCTGCACTGATGGTGACAGAGGAGCCCTAACCAAGACAAAAAAAAAGAAAGATTGAACAGAAAGTACTACTTCTACTACAGGTACATTTTAGTGTTAACAAAATATACAAACAAATGAAACTGGTTTCCTAGTAGATCCTAATTAATATTTGATCTAAAATAACCAACCCCCCTGACTTTTTTACACTGTACCTCAGCCGTCCTGCAGAATTGGTAAGTCTGGTTTAGGTTTAAAATGCTCAAAGAAAGTTGGATTTTCATGACTAAATGGATCATT